>JACEFZ010005657.1:0-75838 GCA_014155875.1 Cepaea nemoralis
CCACCCCCCCCTCGCTCTCCTCCCTCCCTCCTCATCCCTCCTCCCCCCCTTCTCCTCCTCCCTCCTCCCCTCCCTCTACCTCTTCCTCCCTTCACATTCCTCCTCCTCCTCTTCCTCCTCCTCCCTCCTCCTCCTCTCCCTCCTTCTCCCTCCTCCTCCTTCTTCCTCCCTCCTCCTCCCCCTCCTCCTTCCTCCTCCGCCCTCTCCTCCTCCTCACTCCTCCTCCTCCCTCCTCTCCTCCCTCTACCTCCTCCCTCCTCCTCCCTTCACATTCCTCCTCCTCCCTCTTCCTCCTCCTCCCTCCTCCTCCTCCCTCCTCCTCCTCCCTCTACCTCCTTCCTCCTCCTCCCTTCACATTCCTCCTCCTCCCTCTTCCTCCTCCTCCCTCCTCCTCCTCCCTCCTCCTCCCTCCTCCTCATCACTCCTCCTCCCTCCTCCTCCTTCTTCCTCCCTCCTACTCCCCCCTCCCCCTCCTCCTTTCTCCTCCTCCCTCTCTGCCTCCTCCCTCCTCCCTCCTCCTCCCTCCTCCTCCCTCTACCTCCTCCTCCTCCATCCTCCTCCCTCTACCTCCTCCCCCCTCCTCCCTTCACATTCCTCCTCCTCCCTCTTCCTCCTCCTCCCTCCTCCTCTCTCCGCCTCCCTCCTCCTTCTCCTCCTTTCCACTACCTCCTCCTCCTCCTCCCTTCACATTCCTCCTCCTCCCTCCTCCTCCTCCCCTCCTCCTCTTCCCTCCTCCTCCTCCCCCTCCTTCTCCTCCTTCTCACTCCTCCTTTTCCCTCTTTCCTCCTCCCTCTTCCTTCTCCCTCCGCCTCCTCCCATCCTCCTACTCTCTCCTCCTCCTCCCTCCTCCTCCCCTCTCCCTCCTCCTCCCTCTCCTCCTCCTGGCTCCCTTCTCCTCCTGCGTTCTCCTCCTATCCCTCCTTCTCCCCTCCTCCTCCCCTCTTCCTCCTCCCTCCCTCCTCGCCTCCTCCTCCACCCTACTCCTCCCTCCTCCTCCTAATCCCTCCTCCTCCCTCCTATTCCTCCCTACTCCTCCTGTCTCCTCCCTCCTCCTCCCTCCTCTTCCCTCCTCCACCTCCCTCTTCCTCCTCCCTCCTACATTTACCCAAGACAGACAGACAGTCAGACAGATAGTCGGGAACGGGATCTTATATGACTACTTATATAATTTAAATGAGATGCTCTCCACCATGGGCTGACAGACAGATAGATAGATAGACAGACAGACAGACAGACAGACAGACAGACAGACAGACAGACAGACAGACAGACAGACATATAGATAGTCGGAACGGGAACTTATATGACTACTTATATGAATTAAATGAGATGCTCCCCATCAGGGTCTGGGCGAAGACGGGCCGGGTCAGACAGACAGACAGACAGACAGATAGACAGACAGACAGACAGACAGACAGATAGTCGGTAACGGGAACGAGAACTTATATGACTACTTATATGAATTAAATGAGATGCTCCCCACCAGGGTCTGGGCAAAGCCGGGCCGGGTCAGCTAGTATGTTATATTTGTAACAGTTAGTATGCTTTACACATTGAATAACCCTATCGTGGGGTTGTTATGCTGACAACAATTTACTGAAGTACATAGCCTATTTATATATGCAAAGATGTAAATACAACATTGTGTTAGGCAAAGTCTCATTCTTTCACCAAATACACGGAGTTCATGTGTTATTGTATTCAGTGAGAAAGTAACGTTAGCATTATATTGTAAATCAAAAAGATTCAAGAAGAAAGACATAACACATTAAAACATCCAAATAAGTGGGGGTAATTCTTAAACAATTGAATATGTATAACAATCACATGACCATCTAATGGACGGTGTCTGGAACAGAAATCGCTATCTAACAGTAGCCATTTGCAAGATTGGAAACATTGTCACCACATCAAAGTAGATCAGATACGTAGAGTTAGAGAACATTCGAGAAGAACAAGGATTGACGACATCAAAAAGTAACAACCACACGAAGTGAGACTATCCAGTGAAATCCAAATGGGGGCTGGAACGTCACATATTCCTCCCCACGGCGCTTGACGGCAAAAGTGGAAGCTGATGAAGATCATGATGATATAATCGCTTGCATCGAAACGTGGATACTTCTATAAATGAACCATCAATTTCTAATATATCTCACAAGACAATCACACATCATCGCATGAACATCGTATTACAAGAAAGACATTTTAAATTGCAACAAGAGAGCAGAAATCCATCTGAAGAATACGTAAGCATATAACTTATATAACAAGCGACAATAGCAGCAAGGATTGTACAAGCTACTGGTGGGCTACGGTTAACGACGGCAATACACCAGAAAAGTAAATAACCCATTTCTTCTCTGTGAAGCGTATAGGGTATATGGTACCATCTCCATATTATAGTCCAATAGAACTCCATAGGTTGTCTGATCACGCCAGCTGTTTTACTTTATGGGATATGTCATATATCATGCCCACCATAAGTATAAACACAGACCACAAGTCAGTCACAATAAGAATCATAAGTAGAAGGAAGCAAAGACCAGGAAAATGCATCCATGCGAATCAGCAAACTTAAAAAACCTCAAAGACAAGGCAGTGAAGGAAAATTATGAAAAATAGCTAACTGAAATCTGTGTAAAATTACCTATAGAAAGAAAGACAGTGGAAGAAGAATGGGAGATATTCAAATCAAACATTTTAAATACTGCAAAGATAACATGTGGAACCACGAAAAAACGCAAAAGACGGATAAAGAAGATAACAAGTTGGTGGAACGCAGAAGTAAAGAAAGCTGTAAAAGACAAAAACGAAAAATATAAAAAGTGTTCGATGAGCTAACAGGAATGCGATTACATAGAATATAGAATAGCGAGAAGACAAGTGAATAGAATAGTAACGAGAGAAAAAAAAAAAAAAGACAGGAAGGAGTATGGAGAAACTCTAAATAAAAACTACAAGGAGGCAACTAGAAACTTCTACAAAAAGACAAGTGCAATGAGAACCAGAGGAGAACCATTTGACCCAACTGAAATAATTAACAACGAAAATGGAGAACCAATAAGTGAACAAAAACAAATCCTAATAAGATGGAAAGAGTACTTCGAACAACTTCTCAACATCCCATCAGATACCACAGGAATTCAAGAAAGCGACACATATGCCATCGAAGAACTAGAACCAGACATACTGAAAGAAGAAATTATAGAAGCCATCAGATTAGTTTCATTGAACAAGTCATTAGAAAAAGATGAAATACCAAATGAACTAATTAAAGCAGCATGAGAAGGAGGAACAGCATGGCTACATAGATTATCCAACCATGTTTGGGTAGAACAACAGACACCACGAGACTGGGGAAACGCTTTAATTATCCAAATTTGGAAAAACAAAGGCAGCCTAAGAGACTGCACACAATACAGAGCATTTCACTGTTGAGTCATACTGGGAAAATATTTTGCAAAATTCTTGAAAAAAGATTAAGAACTATTATAGAACCCCAGCTAAGCGAAACAACATGGATTTAGGAAAAAACAAAGGATGCACATATGCCATTTTTGCTCTTAGATAACTTATAGAAAAATCAATCAAATTCAATTAAACACTTTACTTGGGCTTTGTCGGTCAAGAAAAGGCATTTTATTGAGTAGATAGAAACAAGCTGTTCGAAATCCTTAAACAATATGGAGTTAGTACACATTTAATGAATCTATGTAGAAGCTTATACAACAACAAGTGAGAGCAACTGGAGGACACTCAGAACCCTTCACCATAAGATCCGGAGTACGATAAGGCTGTATCCTGCCCACTCTCTAGTTTATAACATATATAGACAACATATGTAAAGAAACCAGCCAAACAGAGACCGCAAGAACACTGCATGACAAGAACAAAAAAAAAGAACCATCTGCGAATCTAACCATTAGAGAACTCCTGTTTGTGGACGACCAAGCACTAATAGTAAAATCAGAAGCTGAATTGCAAGACCACTTACATAGTCTAAACGAAATGTGTAGGAAACAAAACATGAAAATTAGCACAAGTAAAACAGAGCTATTCACTATAACTAAAGACGAAAAAGCAACAACGATACACCTAAACGAACATCCCTTGAAACAAGTAAAGAGTTTCAAGTACCTAGGAAGTATAATATCATCAAATGGCAGATCAGAAGACGAGATCGAAAATAGATGCAATAAGGCAAACCAACTCATTGGACAAATGGCACCAATACTAAGGAACAAACATGTATCAATAACTACTAAGAAAGCACTTTACAACACAATATTGCTACAGACTCTATGTTACCAATGCCAAACCTGGACAATGACAGAAAAAGAGAAAAGAAAAAGTCACATCAAAAGAAATGGAGGTTCCTGAGAAGAATACTCAACTGTATCAAGAAGAGGTAAGATCAGAAATGACGAAATCAGGACTAAAGTGGGGGTTATAGCTGCACTAGATTTTATTAGAAGGTAGCAAGTCAAAAGTTTGGCCATGCAATTAGGTTACCAGCTAACAGTATACCACAACAAGCAATGATGTACAGACCAGATGGAAGCAGACGAAGAGAAGAGGCCGACCACGTAACCGATGGACACAGAGAATATCAGAGTCCATGGGAATATCGATATATGAAGCCCATACGCGGGCACTCTTCCGCTGTTTATACTTCACCTCGACACCGCAAGGTACAAGAGCAATATGATGAGATGAGATGATATGAGATATGTCATGGTCTACAAGGTATTGACTGCGCCTAGCCCTGCGGCCAGAAGGGTTAGGATCGGCTAGCCTCTCCCAGAAGGGGTGAAAAGTGAAAATAAGTACCTTCCGATGACCCTCAGACTACACAAGTCAACTTCCATCTCCACGTGGTATAGATCGAGAAACCCATGACCGTGAGGTCATGGTCTAACGGGGCTTTGGCTCGTCATAGGGGATGGACTCCCTTTGGTCATATTTTTGTCCTAAATCTGCGACTGGCCTAGCAAGCCGGCAGGGGATCTTCATACCGCTAGTAGAAAAACTAAGAAGTTTAGAGCGACTGACCCAAGTAGATATAGACCCGGCAATGTTAATGGACTACGAGATAGATCAGCGATTACAAAAATAGGCACAATGAACGTCTGCGGCTTTAATAGTAAAGAAGAACTTGTGAAAACGATAGAAGAGAGGAAAATTGGACTGATGGGATTAGCGGACACCAGAATAAACGGGAATGGATGCAAGGAGATCCACCAGTTACACGTTTGTCTACTCTGGAGTGGAACAGAAGACAGGGCAAGACACGGTGTGGGAATAGTCATTGAACCACGGTTAGCAAGAGGAATACTAGAAATACAATATATGTCAGAAGGAATCATATCATTATTAATCATCAAGTGCCGTGCCGACTGGCGTAGGCGTTCGTGACTCTCCATTGATCTCTGTCTTTGGTTTTCTGGATCAACTCTGCCGTTGATATACCTCCATGCCATCGTCGCAATCCATCCAGCATCATTTCTCGTAGACTGCCTCTGCCTCTCTTCCCCTCGATCTTTCCAGTTGTCACGATGTTCTCCAGTGCCTCTCTTCTCATCCCATGACCACCAAAAAAAAACTGTTTGTCTCTTTCTTATTGTTGTATATAATGTTCTAGTTTCGAAAGAATCATAATAGTGTGAATAAAAGAACAAATAATCACAACATATGTACACATATACGCACCATGTTATACAATCATAAATGGGCCAGAATGCGAGGAATTCTAAAAAATACATCCAAGCGTGCTAAATAAAATAGACAAGCATGGCAACAACACAGTTAAGGGGGACTTCAATGCTAGACTAGGACATAAGAGAGCGGGCATATAAAAACATTTTGAACAATTTGGAGACCAACATAATGAAATAAATGATAATGGAAGTAGATTGGTAGAGCTCTGCAGCCAACACGACCTCTATATAACAAACACGTTCTATAAGCACACATACTCACACATAAACACCTAGTATAAATGGTACGACCTAAATATCAAAAGCCACAATGATTTTATGTATTAACACGAAATAATAGAAAGAGAAATACATTAGATGCAAAGGCAGCGCCCAACTAAAGTATAAACACAGACCACAAAGCAGCTGTGACCACAATAAAAACTATCAGAAGAAGAAAGCAAAGAGCAGGAAAATAAATGTCATGAGAATCAGTAAGCTTAAAAAACCGCAAAGATGAGGCAGTGAGGGAAAATTATGAGAAAGAACTTACTGAAATCTTTATAAAATTACCTATAGAAAGAAAAACAGTGGAAGAAGAATGGGAGATGTTTAAATCAAGCATTTTAAATACTGCAAAAATAACACGTGGGACCACGATAAAACGTAAAACACAGATACAAGAAAATAACAAGTTGGTGGAACGCAGGGGTAAAGAAAGCTGTAAAAGACAAAAACAAAACAAAAAACAAAAAAAACAAAACAAAAAGTGGCTGAAGAGCAAACAGGTATGTGATTACTTAGAGTATAGAATAGCGAGATGACATGTGAAAAGAATAGTAGAGAGAGGACAACAAAAAGACTGGGTGAATATGGAGAAAGACTAATTAAAAAATACAAGGAGGCAGCTAGAAATCTCTATATAAAGATAGACGCAATGAGAACCAGATTAGAACCCTTTGAACCAACTGAAATAATTAACAGCGAAAATGAAGAACCAATAAGTGAACAAAAACAAATCATAATAAGATGGAAACAGTACTTCGAACAACTTCTCACCATCCCATCCATGTCACAGGAATTCAAGAAACCGACAAAGATGTCACCTAAGAACTAGAACCAGACATACTGAAAGAAGAAATTATAGAAGCCGTCAGATAGCTGTTATTGTAGGTTATGGTCTCCAGCTTTATAACTGTAGGCAGAGGATTTCTTTTTTTGAGGAGATAATGGCTACGGTCATTGACCCGTATGGTCACTGCTAAGAAGGAAAGCAATGGCAAACTACCTTCTTTACAGATGCTTTAAAAATTATGCTGTGCGGTCTCATTGATAATCAAAGAAACGGCGTAAATGGGTGCTCCATAGGAGCAGCCTCACGCGGTGTGGATAGCAATGTGGACCAGGTGACTCCAGACCGTCAGAAAGCTACTAGGTGCAAACGATTAATATCATTGAACTTGGAGTGTTAGAAACAAGCTGTGGGAAATACATAAACAATATAGAGTGAGCACATATCTAACACACCTGTGTAGAAGCTTATACAACAACAGTGAATGCATAGTGAGCGCAACTGGAAGATACTTAGAACCCTTCACCGTAAGATCCGGAGTACGACAAGGCTGTGTCCTGTTCCCTCTCTATGATGATGATGATGATGATGATGTAAAGAAAGCAGCCAAACAGAGACCGCAAGAACACCGCATGACGAGAACACAGAAGAAGAACCATCTTCTAATTACACCATTAGAGAACTTATGTTTGCTGACGACCAAGCACTAATAGCAAAATCAGAAGCTGAATTACCAGGGATGTCCGTGGGAAATAATTTACATTGCGTGGTAATTTATGCATGTCCCATCCCATGCCGTCCCATGGGACTTTCCCATGGGATTCCCATGGAATAACAATCCCATGGCCAAGCCTGGCAGGCTTGTCCATGGACATGTTTTTCTGTCTCATCCAATGGTAATTTATGCCTGTCCCATCCCGCCCCATCCCATCCATCCTAAACTATTCAGAAAATCCCCCTTTTTTCCCATGGGATTCCCATGGCCAAGTACTGTGAATAGTGACCACATGAATAGTCTAAACCGTGGTTTCCCAACCTTTTTTGTAGCTTTGCCCACCAAAGCCTTTCTAAAATTCCTATGACCCCCATCCCCTAACATATACATGATTTTTAATATTCAAAAATTGAAATGTTCACTAAAGAAACTTGAATGATAGGTTTTTAGGAAGAAATCACTAGGAAACTATTGAACAAACACAGTAAGTAAATTTTCACAACATATAATGGAGAACTGAAATTCAAGTACAAACTAATTTTAGTGAAAGATTTTTCTATATTATGTTAATTATCAGTAATTATTTATTATTTAAATTTAGTGAGATCCTTGCTCTTGATGCTTGCTGCAAAGAGATGTTATGTCAGGTTCCAATTTAGTTAACTTCAGTCTCAAGTCTCCCCGGTTTGTTATATCCAGCCGATTTTTTTTTTTTTTAGCAGCAAATCATTTATGGCACTAAATCCGCATTCAGCTAAATATGAAGATGGAAACGGTAACAATAGTTCTCTTGCAACATTTGGTTGCATTTAGATGTTTGATTTCGGTTTCCTCACAAAGCCATGCCATCGCTCCTTTTATATTAAATAAAGTTTTACTTGACTCATCATTTTGCATTTCTCCGGGTTCTTTTTGATATTGCATATTTGAAATATCAGACAAATCCGCTAACATTGGCTGCATCATCCAAGTTGGGAAATACATTTGTTTCAAATCAGAAAATCTTTCTTTTAAATCAGCCGATAACATTGTCAGATGATCGACAATAACATATATAGCAGTATCAGTCACTTCAAATTTTTGGAGCCAATGAAACTTTTCAAAATGTTTGTTGTAAATGTCTGACATAATTCAATAAAGGTAATGAAAACATATATCTTCGCTTTTTCATCGACAGGAGTTTTATTTGTTCCTTGAAGTTGTTTATTTAATATGTTTAGTTTTTCAAAGATATCGGCAAAGTAACTCACAAATGCCTTACAATCGACCGTTAAAAAATTTTTCATTTCAGGTTTGTCGCTTAAAAAATCACTAAGAATATCAAATAGTTGCATAAATCTTTTCAAGCAGTTCCTTTTCGAGAGCCATCATACTTCTGTGTGGAGTATAAGTCTCACATGGTCTTCATTTTGTTCTTCACACATTAATTTGAAGAGACGTTCACATTTGTCACTAGCTTTAATAGCATTGATACACTTTATAACTAAATTTAGTACTTCATTTAGAACAGGCAAAATGTTTTTAGCTACCAGGTTTTCCCTGTGAATGCCACAATGCACAAGAAGCATGTCTGGATTGATTCTTATCTTTCATCAATTTTAAGCAACCATTTTAGTCTCCTTCATTTTAGGAGCATCATCTGCAGCACAAGATGTTATATTTTTCATTGGTATATTATTTTAGCTTACCATATATATCTTTGGAGGTAGTGGTGCTTTCTAATGATTTACAGAACAACATTTCTTCAGCAAAATCACTTTTATCGATATATCTTACGCAAGTCATAACTACGGCCTCACAGTCTCTCAAAGTTGATTCATCCATTTGCACCGAGAATTTACTTATTGTTTTCAGCTTTTCAACAAGTTGTATTTCATTATCCTCACTCATTTCGTCTATCCTTCTGCTAACAGTATTGTTACTTAGTAGCATAGCTTTAACGTCTTGGTCATCTTTTTCCAGAACCGTTTTAAGAAATGCTGATATTGATGGTTTTATTAAATTGTCCCCTATAGTGTGACTTTTCCCAGATCCAGCGATAAGTTATGAAATGTGATAACTAGTCTCAAGAGTACGATTGATTGTTGCATTATGAGCAGTAAATAGAGACTTTAATGTTACTCTTTTTTTCAAAATTGATCTTTAAAGATTTAAAGTAATTCAAATCTGATTTATCATGAGCAATATGTTGTATGTGTCTTCTCACTTGTCCCTATATAGCTAAGTAATAATGAGAGAGATCAAAGAGATGCCAGGAATACTAGTTGGAGGTTCTGTCACTGTCATTTACTGCCAATATAATACCTTGCGGTGTATGGCAGAGGGGTCTTTGAGCCTGAGGAATTAAGGCCTCCTGGCTCGTGCAGTCGCCGCGAACTGTGCAGGTTAGGATTTTCTTTTTGCCCCCCCCCCCCCCCCAAAAAAAAAAATATCCCACTCGGCCAGCCGCTCCTCTAGTTGGAGGTTATAAAATACATAATATACGCTATGCAGATGACACAGTATAGGTGGCGGATAAATCAACAGACCTACAACAATTGTTGGACATTGTAGTAACAGAGAGTGCAGAGAAAGGACTCTCCTCGAATATCAAGAAAACAGTAACAATGGTGATATCAAAGAAAATGGTGATACCAAAATGTGACATAGAAATAGAAGGAAACATTCTTAACCAAGTGGATAATTTTAGATACCTAGGGGCATTTATGCCGGTCTCTCTGGCTGAGGGGTTACAATACTTTCTCCGTAATCCCGTTTATCACGCAGAGTCTCGTAGCAGGACGAGAGCTGGGAGCGGTTCGACCCCCGCTGGTGACTTGCGGGATAACTGAACCGGCCGCTCAGAAAGCAATGGCAAACTACTAAGCGTAATCTTGCCAAGAAATCAACATACAGCTGAAAGATGCTGATGTTGACAGCGATGTCCTGTAAAGGATATGCAAAACATTTATTTAGGGGCATTTATAACATCAGATGGAAGATGTACAACCGATATTAAGAGCAGAATCGGGCAAGCAAAAGCCGCATTTCAGAAAATGAAGAGTATCTTATGCATAAGTCACTAGCACTGAATGTGAGAAAGAGAGTGCTGAAATGCTATGTAGAACCAGTTTAGCTGAAATGCTATGTAGAACCAGTTTAGCTGTATGAAAGTGAATTTTGGAATGTAACTGAACAAATTAAGAAGAAATTAGAAGCAACCGAGATGTGGTTCCAGAGACGAATGTTGCGAATTCCTTGGACTGCCAGAGTAACTAACAACGACTGCCTGAAACGGGCTAATGAAGCTAGAACATTATTTACAACAATAAGAAAGAGACAAACATCTTTCTTCGGTCATGTGATGAGAAGAGAGGCATTGGAGAACATAATGACAACTTGAACGATCGAAAGGAATAGAGGCAGAGGCAGACCAAGAGAAATGATGCTGGATGGATTGAGACGGCTGGCATGGAGGAATATCAGCAGCAGAGTTGATCCAGATAACCAAAGACCGAGATCTATTGAGAGCCATGAACGCCTACGCCAGGTGGCTGGGCACTTGATGATGATGATGATGATTATGTTTCGCCTTCAAATGTGCCTTAAGATGACCTCGTTTCATTTATTCGTTGGTCAAGCATTGTTGGCATAAAAGACAAAAAGGTGACCGTTCATCATGGGTAGCGGTTATGAAACCAAATTTTAAATATTCTTCCGAATACTGATGAATTTTTTTTCTTGCTTGCACCACTCATTTCGCTATGGGCTGAAATAAATAAATATAAGAACAAGTAAACAATAAAAAAAAAATAACATGAACTGGAGTAAACGTAGACAAAGAATGCATATTTAATTATGTATGGCACATTTACCCCACCGCAAAAAAAAAAAACAAAAAAAAAAAAAAAAAAACAAAAAAAACACATTTTTCATTTGACAAATGTTTCTGGAAAATGATGCTTCTAAACTGAAATTAATAAAAATTACCAATTGAATTTACATACCATTTATATATCACTTATATTTATACAATGTATACTTTTTTTTTTTTTTAACAACGAGACTTTTACAACAATTTAACGGACGCTTATTTCAAATTAACACCAACTGTGAATGCTGAGCGTTACTGCGAAACACTGCATAAACTGAGATTCCGGCACTAAGCATTTCGTGCCATTCAGAACAAATAGCGTGAAATGCTTAGTGCCGGCCCAGTATAACCAGTAGTTCAACTCTAACGTCTAACAATGAAATCACGGCTACTAACATGGCGGACATAAGTTACTTATACTGGACGTTTACCAAGCTCGAGTAGCGACTGAGAGTCGCCATACGGTTAACTTAAACTCTGGACGAGTCCATTTTCAAATTGAGCCCCTTAACAATCGAATTGCTCCCCTGTGGGGCATGGGCCCCCACGTTGGGAAACACTGGTCTAAACGAAATGTATAGAGAACAAGTAAAACAGAGGTAATTACTATGACTACAGAAGAAAACAACAACAACAACTCGCCTAAACGAGCATCCGTTGACACAAGTAAAGATTTTCAATTACCTAGCAAGTATATCATCAAATGACAAATCGGAAGACGAGATCGAAAACAGTTGTAATAAGGCGAACCAACTCATTGGACAAATGGCACCAATACAACACACATATGTCAATAAATACTAAGAAAGCACTTTACAACCCAATCTTCCTACCAACTCTATGTTACCAATGCCAAACATGGACAATGACAGAAAAAGAGAAAAGAAATATTACAACAACAGAAATGAGATTCCTGAGACGAATACCCAATGTATCAAGAAGAGATAAGATCAGAAATTACGAAATCATTACTAAAGTAGTGGTTATAGCTGCGATAAATGTTATAAGAAGGCAGCAAGTCAAATGGTTTGGCCATGAAAGTAGGTTACCAACTAACAGTATACCACGCAATGATGTTCAGACCCGATGGAAGCATAGGAAGAGGCCGACCAGGTAAACGATTGACGCAGGGAATAACAGAGTCATAGGGAATATCGAAACATGAAGCCCATAGGCGGCACTTCTCCAGCTATTTATACTTCACCTCGACACCGCAAGGTACAAAAGGAAAATGATAAGATGAGATGATATTACTAAATCTCTCTCTCTCTCTCTCTTTCTTCTCTCTCTCTCTCTCTCTCTCTCTCTCTCTCTCTCTCTCTCTCTCTCTCTCTCTCTCTCTCTCTCTCTCTCTCTCTCTCTCTCTCTCTCTGAGATTGTCTAAAATCATTTTACTGTCTTAGCAATCCTTGGATTCAATATTATGCCATCTTCCTTTATGTGTCCTTGAGTGAATAAGTATATGCGTATCTAATTAGTATTCCTCAAAACATGGCCTTCGCATTTCACGAATACCTAATGTATTTGCAATCATATTGTACATTTATTTCTTTAATTTTTTTTTTCATTCTTATGCATAGTCTTCCATTCCGAATAACTGTGGTGAAATTCCAAGCACCTAAATTTAATATATTTTAAACATTTTATTTGAATAAAGTCTCACGGATTATGTGAATCCAGTGGATCCGCATGAACGTAATTATCTGTATCGATGTGAGATTAGAAGCATGATTAACTATGGGTAAATAGTATACAGTACTCTTGAATTCTGCCCGTTTGCGTATGGTTAAAACTCCACTTGCCTTCCTCTAAATAAGCGGAAACTTATATGGCGTAAGGTGGGGTGGGTGTTTGGGGTTATTGTTGCGCCTCTTACCCACCGACGGCCACGTCATAAGGTATTGAATTATTTCACGGACATAGCTGCACCACCGACTATGTCACCCCCTCTCAATGGTCACCGCCTGTGTTGGTCCACAAATATAATCGCAGCTAAACTGTAGACATAATATCTAGAGACCACTCCAACGTCCGCCACACTGTGGACGCGCCTGGTGGTATGCCTGTTGAACGCAAGTCTTATAAACAGTAATATCTCCAAATCATATTGGATAGGAAATGTTATGAAGTACACTGTACGGATAAATAATAAGCTAACTCTTAGCATGGATTAAGTTGGGTTACGTAGAGAGAAGATGGATGGACGATTATAATTTTTATATATGTATTTGTCTTTTTTAAATATCAGTACATGGATATTATTACTTTGAAAATTGTACCTCGCATACACAGTGTCGAGACTCCGGATTCAGTTTCTGAAGCTCGTTAATCATTTATAAACACGCTCTGCAAATGTTGACATTAGATTACATGTTGTTTTTCTCCAGTAATTATATAGTTGTATATAGTTGAGTAATGTATAGTATCATCAAGTAGCATCATTAAGTGTTCAAAATGTGATGTGTACATACATATTTATATGGTTGATATGCATTTAAAATGGCTGTTATTGTCGTTCTTTCGGAACATCTATGAGTCAAGAAAACGTGTAATGAAAATCGACAGTGAAGATATAATAATTATCTGTTATCGTCTTTGTTTTTCTACATGAGTATTTACGATCGAATCACATATAACTATACAAATAGATCTTAGTATTTTTTAATGTGCACTGACAAGAGTTTAATATCTGAATTATGCATCTTTAAACGTCACGGCACGATGTGGGTATTTGATGTCAGCAACATATTATTAAAGAACCAGTACTCGATGGTTGACATGGTCAGTATAAAGCAGGTATCCTTTATTCACGTTGGTACCCTGTTAGGTTTGGTCAACACTGGAACCCAGTTAAATAAAAATACTCACTTCTGCGAAGATGATTCGAATAGATTACATCAGAATAGCGAGAAAGGAGTGCTAGACTTACGATACGTCCTTTGCCCTGTAATTCACTTCTCAGTATCCATCATTTTATTAAAGGAATTGTGGTTAATAAATTAGAAGATTTAGCATGTCAATGGCAGGAAACTACTCTGAAACTGGACTATACATTAGTCAGTTTCAAAATAAATGATGCAATCATGCATACATTCACATGGGTTGTTTATTGCGCCTTATGTCAAGCAATCAATATTTTCGGGATAGTCACAAATAGTATCAACATTGTATGTTTCATGAAGCAAGGATTCAATGACTCTGTTAACATCAGTCTGTTGGGTAAATGTTTATTAAATGTTGTTACATAAAATTAATTGTAAATGTAAACTTCTCCAAATTATATGTGTAAGTTATAGATCGGGTGTCAGGATCAAGAAACGGATGGGATCAATCTTGGGTGAAGGGGATGCCATTCTTCACATGGGTTCATGAAACTCTGAGCCACACATTATTGCCACAGAGTTACCACAATAGTTTATAAATTCAACAAAGTTTTCCAACGTATAAACACGAACGGTAGCAGCACCACATGCAACAGGTGTTGTCACTGTATTGATAATTGCTCTTGCATTTTATGTTTTTATTCTTGGGAAAGATAGGGCAGGTACATGTAAAGGACTGCAGGTTGCTATAGACAATGTGGGTCAGGACTGCAGATAAACAGACTCTATATATCATCAACCTACACAAAGCAACCAGTTTATAGTGCTCGTTAAATACACACGTTGTCAAGTAAAAGCGGCCTCTCAGCAACTTCTGTCTTCAAATTCTGAGCCATCATCTTCTAAAATGTGTTAGCTTCACTGTTGAAAATCATAGCACACATACGTGGACCTGTAAATGGAACCTGTAGAATAGAGAATACTATGGTGAGGGCAACTCAATCCTGGCCGGAATTAGGTGAGTGTAGGCCAATAGCAGCACTCAGATCTATAACAGAGATCCGATCTCTGTCATACGGCCAAATAACTCATCATATGATCTGAGACATGGCAACACCAGGAAAGAATAAAGGAACGGGTAGAAACCCAGCAGATGCCCTACCGGAAGATCCTACCATTTCACATTCCTCTCTTCCCTCTCAACCATCCTAAATCTCTCTAATTATTATTCCACTACATTGTCCTCAACTCCCTGAGTAAAATGATATATCACACAAGCTAGTTGAAGCCACACCATAGGATACTAGTGCCGACGCTCCTATGGTACTTTCTAGGACCGCACTTATAGAACAGTCTATCACTAATCATAATACATTATAACACCACACCTATAATACATTATATCACCGCACCTATAATACATTATATCATCGCACAGTACTGTACTCTATTCCTAATCATACTCTAAGTTAGATATGATTAATAGCCTACCATATGCCTATTCCAGTTGCTAATCGAAACTAGGCGATCAATGACTGGATCTATGTCCGCCGATAACTATCAACAATTTGACACCCCTAGTTTCTTTCATGGAACACAACTCGGAAAACTGCACCGATCTTAACACTTCAGAATTTGTTTGGCCGACTCCCTCCACTTGTTTACCGCAACTGAGTTTTATATCAGTGCTTGAGTGACGTCACCAAAAAGTCTAGACGCTTACCAGTCCAGAGTCTGGTTTCTCCCCCTGTTCTAGACTAACTGGAGTCAACCCGCGGCCAAATTTGCTTTCATTTGGGGAAATTCTTTGATCCGTAGATCAATAGTTCAACCTGAGAATTCCCTACATCACAGAATCCATCCCGCGTCTTGTCCAGACTTTCCGTCTAGCACTTCAAATGCCGTCTCCCGCCCTGCAGACAAATGACGCCGTTGTTCGTCTCGAGCAACAATTTTGTTAACAAAATGCCGACCGGTGTAGACATTGTAACGTGACGTATTTGTTCCCCGAACAATCCACATCATACAGATTCGCCGACCAGAGGTAGACATTTTGACGCCATGTATTTTGTTTTCCAGTTAGAAATGCCGACTGTGTAGACAGTTTAACCGACGTATTTTTCTCAGTCTGTACCACATCAAAGGATTAATTAATTTTTTTTTTTCAGACTAATGTCGGGTCTGGTTGTCATCGATCGAACATAACAAGTTTATTTTCCGCGACACACAGGCAGAAGGACACTGTTTAAAATATAAACGAGCTCGGGATAGATTAGTTTCCTGGTGAATTGGCTAGCATTGGTATGCATCGTGGAGAGTAACTTACCACTGACTCTGCATGCACGTCTGCGGACCAAGGATCAGGTTGATAGATGAGCTGCCGATTCCCATCTTGGTAGAGAGCTACTTTACCATAAAGATGGTGTTGTGAAGTCTCTGTACGATCGGTCGAAACCTGCAACTGAACAAACGGAAAGACTGGGTGAGACGGGAGTGTGTACTGGCCCAGGAAATAGTCTAAGCCTCGAGGGAAAATGACTGATATTGAGCATCAGTACAGCCCAGAAAAGGCCTCTGGTTGATGATGAGCATGATGGTGTGATTCTGGTATACAGACCCCTGGAACCGTGTCTGCGATACAGCGTTATTTCACTCCTCTGAATTCCATCATAGGTAAGGGAATGTCAGTATGGAGTGAGTGCGTTCCATTTATTAACGCAACCTATCGTTGTGTATTTTCTTCCATATTTGCACATGAAGGTGTGGCTAAAATAATGTCATTATGTTTACAGGTTTGTCCATTTCTGATTTAGCTAGCCTTGTGACAATGGTTATGATATGCATCTTCATATCCCCCACATTTGCTGTAGAAGATGTTCCTTTCGAAAGTCTTGACGTCGGCTACTTGGTTTCTAGCATACCACATTTTGCTTTCGGCAGAGTCAGCAGTTGTATCACAGCCGTGATTACCCTGGAACGATGTCTGAGTATAACGATTCCCTTACAGGTAAACGCACCTCAATAAGTTATGTATCCATTGCATGTTCAAGTTCATATACATAACTCCCAATTAATTATAATTGTACGGAAAACGCAATATCGTGTCTGTATGTATAATTAGCCCCTTGTAGATTAAGTTATGTGCTTTGCTGTCTGCAGAGCTAATACTTTATTTCTTCCCCCCCCCCCTCCCCCATTTTATCCTCAATGGGGCATACGCCTTCAATCAACTCCCATCCCTTCTATCATTAGATATCCCATGCAGATCCTTCATGTCTTTCCGATATTATTTATTTAAATTTCTACGTATCTTTCTCATGTGCTGTTAGTCATCCCTCTATTGCTTGTGCTATGTAGGTTCCATGCAAAGTACTCTCTTGTTATACTATTGTCTGATTTTCCCAAAGTGTGTTCTATCTACGGCCAGCGTTTTTATTTAACTCTTGTGTCACTGGTATGTGACAAGCTCTCCCGAGGTGTTCCATATTGGCGAGTCTGTCATATCATTTTAGCTCATATGTTCCGCACAAGCATCAATTAGTCATTGTAGTTTATTTCTATTCATGTTAGTTGTTCTCCCCTTTTCTGATGCATGCAGTATAGCTCATTCAAAGTTAGAATTGAACATTCTAAGTTTGGTGACAATGTCAATTTATGTAGACTTTCACATAATGCCCAGTACTACAAACACTCCTCAACCATTCAATCAATCAATCATGTGCCATGCCGGAAAGCGTGGGCGGTCATGACTCGCCATTTCACTCGATCACCAGTGTCGTGGATCAGCTCAGTGTTCCTGTCTCGTCCATGCCTTGTGGCCAAGCATTATGCATGTGTATTCTCTCATCTTTATTTGATCCGCCGGGTCAGTGGCTAAGGAGTTACGGACGGCGTTCGTAAACCCGTATGCGCTCCTTCAAAAGACAGCTGATTTGGCAGCAGATAGCTGTACGTAAGTTTTTTGTTTTTTTTTTGAAATTTATAAAATGCTATGGGTGCCAGTCGCTCAGCAAACAATGGCAAAGAAGTGAACGTAAACTTGTCCAGCAATCGCGAACAGCTAAAACATGCTGAGGTTGACTGCAACGTCCAGTAAAGGGTATGGGATTAACTTTTTAATATTTGATCGACGATCTTTATCTACTGTCACAAGGCTGTTCAAGTGTTCTCAGAATGTTGACGTATTTTGCAAAATATCTAACGAAGTGAAAACGTTGGTTATTGGTCAAAGCAACACTTCTTGCTATAGAACTGAACTAACGTGTTAAAAGGGTAATAGGCTTGACGGCCAGCGAATACATGCCTTTTAGCGATGACTAAACTGTGCTACAACACTTGCTGGTCTGGATAAAACGGTGGTCAGTATAAGATGGTTTAGTCGTAAAGCTGTGAATGATAACTGTGACTATGTGTGTCAATTGTTTCATCTAGTGGTTCTCCAGTGGTTCTCAACCTTTTTTGACTCAAGCTCCCCTTTATCATATGTTCAGAACGTCATTCCAACCCCCCCCCCCCCCCCCCGCCGCTCCCTTACGAATTTGCTCCCTATAAATCCCCTCCCCACCGTTACACAGTACACACACAAATGGAAGCTATATTTAATAACACATACAAGTCTAGACATCTACATAAAACGTGATTTGCAAATATATATCTATAAAAGACGATGTATGTCTGTATGTCCGTTCTTTATGCGTTCGATAACGGTCCATCAGATTGAGATGAAATTTTCTACATGCTTTCTTTTCATTCCCTTGCAGTCAACTGTCATAGTTTGTTAGTGTACAATCAGATATTTACTTAAATTTACATTATCATTTCTATATAGCGAGTGGACTTAACTTAAGAAAAGTTATTTCAAGGGGCATAACTATTAATATCATTGCTATATATTTTATATATAGATTGTTGCATTGTTTTCAAAGATTTATAAAATCTTTGTC
Organism: Cepaea nemoralis; assembly: GCA_014155875.1. NCBI lineage: Eukaryota > Metazoa > Mollusca > Gastropoda > Stylommatophora > Helicidae > Cepaea > Cepaea nemoralis. Next base: position 19,105 of record JACEFZ010005657.1, read on the forward strand.
TACAGTTATTTACAGGCATATGAGTTATAATAAATAATGATATAATCTTAAAGGCCTGTTCAAAGTTTTCATAAAAATAATGCTCCTATTTAAATAGTGAAAATTGTCTAAGCCATCTTTTTATTTTTCTTCAACAGCACATTAATTTTTTTTGACATTCTCATATGTATGGCGCGTTACACCCACGTTGGCTATTTATGATGCCCATGTTAAACATTTCCTCAGCGAGTTACTTTTCATGCATTTTAATGCTTATTGTTCTTTTGTTGTCAAAGAATTGCTTCATAAGAGATGTTGAATGAAAGAATGTATGAGAGGAAATAGAGAAGAAGGGCAGAACGTAGGACGGGCCTGCGTGCCCAATTCTTAACCCTTTGAAAATAAAGATTTTGGTTCGTTTAAAAAAAAAGTAATTTTTTGTGAGAGAAAGTTAGTTACATATCGTTTGCAGTACTCTGCAGTCAACCCACCGCCCACCATTTATTGGCTGTTCGTGATATCTTGGTAAGTTTACCTTAGATAGATCTCTTCCAATCATATTTTCTACTATCAGTCTATCTATTCTTCTATTCTATCTATATTTTTTACGGGAACGGGCAGAACATAGATAGATAGACAGACAGACAGACAGACAGACAGACAGACAGACAGACAGACAGACAGACAGACAGACAGACAGACAGACAGACAGACAGACAGACAGACAGATAGACAGACAGACTGATAGTCGTGAACGGGAACGGGAGCTTATATGACTTCTTATATGAATTAAATGAGATGCTCCCCACCAGGGCCTGGGCGAAGTCGGGCATGTGTATTCGGATTATGATGGAATGTTCTTATTTCCGATGTGTTCACAACTTCTGGATAATGATCGACTGTTCTTATTTCTGATGTTCAAATGTCGAACATTTTGGATTAAATTCGATGCAGAGGTGGTGTAGAAGTGACTGTTCAGTCCACATTTGCACACGTCGATAAAATATCACGGTGAAGAAATTCACACACAGATGTCACTGTTAAATGGTAAAGTTCGCTTCTAGTAAGTGGTTAAGCGTCTGTGACACTGCTCTTGGTGTATATTTACAATTAATAATGTTCTCTTTCTAACACACACTACACAATTATACTACACTCATTACATGGCTTAATTAAAATAAGTATATTATACATGTCGGTTTCTAACCGTATCACAATTTCAATTATAGACCTTACACAGTAGGTGAATAGCAACAAAATTTCACTCCTTGGTGGCTGTGTTGGTCTGAGTGTAATAGTACACAGTGCACTCAGACATTGCTTACTGGGTCGGTCGGACAACGGGACAAAAGATCGGCAATTGTATTGATTCTGCCGGGAATATGACGAACTTCGAAACTGTAATTTTGAAGCTTCAAGGACCAGCGAGCAATCATATTGTTGGATGGTACTCCGGCATTTATATACCGTAATGGACTGTTGTCAGTTTCGATGATAAAGTGACGTCCTAGAAGGTATCTGAATAGCTTCGTCACACTTTCTACTAAGGCCAGTGCCTCTAATTACGGAATGGACCATGCACGCTCTCGAGGCCTTAGTTTTCTTGATATGAAACAAATGGGATGCAGGATGTTGTTGTATTCCTGCAACAGGACTGCCCCAATCGCAACGGAGCTAGCATCTGTTCTCAATCTGAAAGGTAAATGGATGTTGGGCACTTTAAGGATGAGATTATTCGAATTCTTATCAGAAAAGTATGCCAAAACTTTATGAAATGCATTTTGTAGGCATTCATCGTGTACAACTTTTTCAGGCTTATCCTTGGTTAGTAAGTTCGAAAAAACCTCGGTCAGTTCTGATAAATCAGGAATGAAATTTCTGTAATAGTTGATCAGTCCCAACAAACTGCGGACTTGTTTCTTATTCGTTGGAAGTGACAGTTTTAGAATTTTGGAGACAATTTTGTTGTCTGTCATGACAAAGCCATTGGATATTCTGTACCCCAAAAATGATATCTCTTGGTAAGCCATGCTCACCTTTGAAGGCTTCACTGTCAGTCCGTGCTGTCTGATACGTTCTAGTGTCTGTTCTAGTGTCTTTATATGTTCCGTCATTGTCTCTGTATGGACACAGATGTCGTCGATATAGCAAATGATATTAGGAATGTCAGCAAGGAGGAGTCGTGTCATGCGTACGAATGTGGCTGGGGCATTGACTAGCCCAATGGAAGTTTGCACCATTCGTACAGTCCCCAAGGCGTGGCGAAATCTGTTAGATGTCTGCTGTCTTCATGTACAGGCAATCTGCCAGTAACCTTTAGACATGTCAAGCGTCGTAAAGAACTTAGCGTCTGTCAGTTCTGTCAGAAGATCGTCAGTGTTTGCCATTGGTTCAAGATCTAAAACAGTTATTTTGTTCAGTTTTCTGTAGTCGATGCAAAGTCGTTTGGTGTTGTCCTTTTTGCGTACAATGACCATGGGTGAAGAGAAGTCTGATAGGGATCGTCTGATGATGTTGTTTTTTTCTAAGTTGATGATTTCTTGATGTAGTTGTTCCTTGTAATGTAATGGTATGGTGTATGGTCTGCATATTATGGGTGTGTTTGATGTGAGTGTGATGTGATGCTGTACTAATTCTGTTTGTCCTGGGTTGTCTGAAAAGATGGTGTTGTACTGTTGTATCAACTGTCTGCAACTGTTTGTCTCTGGTTGACTTAAGTTTGGATTGATCTTGATCTCCTTCAAGCAGTTTGTCGTGTCTAATGTAGGTGTTGGAATCTCGTCGCTAGAATCGTCATCTTCGTGATCTATTATCACGGTGCAAGCTGTTGTATCGTCTTGTTCGTTGTCTCTGTTGTGGTATGGTCTTAGCATATTTATGTGAAATATTTTGTGTTTGTCTTTTATTAGGATTTCGTAGTCCACAGGTGAGATTTGTCTTGTCACTTTAAAAGGTCCTTGCCAAGAATCAGTCAGTAGTTGTCTGTCACTAGGTAGTAGTAGTAGAACGTCCTGTCCAGGTGTCAATGTTATAGTCCTGTTACCTTTGTCTGCGTACTGTCTGTAAGTAGCACCAGATAGTTTTAGTGCATTTTTAGCAATTTCACATGATTTAATAATCCTTTCACGCAATGATGTTACATACACGAATGATGATATGGGTTTAAGTACTGGAGTAGAATCAGTTAACATTTGGTGATAAATTGTTAATGGGCCTCGTGGTTTGGCACCATAGATTAGTTCAAAAGGAGAGAAACCGGTACTAGAATGTGGTACCTCGCGATAAGCAAAGAGAACAGCTGGTAAGTATACATCCCAGTTATTGGGGTGATCTTGAGTTACTTTTGCAAGCATGTGCTTCAGATCCCCATTAAGCTTTTCTATAATCCCGCTCGAGTGAGGATGATAGGGGCTATTGAAAACTTGCTTCACTCCTAACATTTTGGTGAAAGCTTGGGTCGATGCAGCAACATCGTTACGACACCCGGCGGACAAGAATTGTCGGCTGGCAAGATTGTTACCTGACACGCGACCAGCGGTCAGGCTGACGACCGACGCACGCAGGCCACGTGACACCACTAGAGGCAGTGGGCAGTTTGCGTGCTAACCTCAGACCGAGCTGGGACTTCAGACTGGAAGGACATGTGTGATGAAAGCAAGGCGTTTGTGTGGATCTCTGTGGTTGAAAGCCGAACGACTGATATCTTGAGCGTCAGACCTATGAGCTGTATTGTGGTTGTGAGCGTCGTGAGTTATATATTGTAGATTGTTGTAATTATCGTTCTGTATTTAATGTGGCAATAAATCCATAGAACGTTATGTCGTTGTGTCTTACGTCCAATCACGTTATACTTGTACTGTCTCACGCGTGTTAGCTAACGAGCCAAATATAAGATCCTGACACGTGTGGACGAGCAACATACGTCTACATATATTAGGTTCTTAAACAAGGACGAGCCCCCACGTCCACACGTGTCAGGATCTTATATTTGGCTCGTTAGCTAACACGCGTGAGACAGTACAAGTATAACGTGATTGGACGTAAGACACAACGACATAACGTTCTATGGATTTATTGCCACATTAAATACAGAACGATAATTACAACAATCTACAATATATAACTCACGACGCTCACAACCACAATACAGCTCATAGGTCTGACGCTCAAGATATCAGTCGTTCGGCTTTCAACCACAGAGATCCACACAAACGCCTTGCTTTCATCACACATGTCCTTCCAGTCTGAAGTCCCAGCTCGGTCTGAGGTTAGCACGCAAACTGCCCACTGCCTCTAGTGGTGTCACGTGGCCTGCGTGCGTCGGTCGTCAGCCTGACCGCTGGTCGCGTGTCAGGTAACAATCTTGCAAGCCGACAATTCTTGTCCGCCGGGTGTCGTAACGATGTTGCTGCATAGCTATACCATGTTAGGCTCTGACAGTCTGACAGACAGACAGACAGACAGACAGACAGACAGACAGACAGACAGACAGATCCCCTCCAAGGCCTGGGCGAAGCCGGGCCGGGTCAGCAAGTCTATATCTATGAAACACAATTTATGTATGTATGTGTGTGTGTATGTCCGTTCTTTATGCGTTCGCGAACGGTCCATCCGATTGAGATGAAATTTTCTACATGTTTTCTTTTCATTCCTGTGCAACCAACTGTAATAATTTCTTAGTGTACAATCATCTATTTACTTACTAAAATTTAATTTTGTAATTACATGACTCAACATAAGAAAAGATAAAACAAGGGACATAACTTTTAGTAGCATTGCTATATCTTAAGTTAAGTCCCCTGGCTATAGATAGATAGATAGATAGATAGATAGATAGATAGATAGATAGATAGATAGATAGATAGATAGATAGATAGATAGAACAACAACAACAACACTTTATTTTGAAAGGGTCCAGAATTGGGCACGCAGGCCCGTCTATCATTCTGCCCTTTTATCACTCTCTTTCATACATTATACCATTCACACATCATTCAAGGCTAATTGAAAACAGCAACAATATAAAAGATATGCATTATAAAGGCATGTGGAAAAATTAAAAATAAATACTACACGACGCAGTAATAGTAATAACTGGTGTGGCACTTATTAGCTATGTGGAATATACTGGCCTACCAAAGGGGATTGGCTGTTATACTAGGGTTTTATTATATTATTACTTCTATAATTAAGGGGGAAGGTAATCCGTACTGAGATAGTGTTCAAATAATTTGCGATTATATGTATAGGGATTGATGATGTCTTTTATTTTATGTGGAAGATTGTTCAACAACTGAGCTGCAGAGTACGTTAAGCTTGTTTTGTATAAGTCTATCCTAGGCTTCGGAATGTGTAATATATTTAATCGTTTACTGTGTCTAGCATTATATTCAAACAATGGCCAAAGGTAGTTTGGGGCATTCCGATGTAGGATTTTGTGAATTAGTTTGGCCTTATTGAAAAGCAGACTTATGCGGAGTGTTAGTAACTGAAGGCGTTTATGCAGGCTAGGATTGTCAGTTAAATGTTTGCTATAAATTAAACTCATGGCCCGTTTCTGGAGTGAGTAAAGTCGCTTGGTGCTTGAATTGGAACAACCGTCCCAGATTGTAGAGCAGTAGTCAAAATGTGTCTGTATGTGAGACGTATAGAATATTTTCCTTGTGTCCTCATCAAGGAAATTTTTAATTTTGGCGAGTTGGTAGACTTTTTTTCGCTGTTTGTTTAGTGAGCGCTTGAACGTGAGGATTAAAGGTTAGGTTTCTATCAATGATGAGGCCTAATGTTTTGTGCTCAATTACACTTTCTACTGGCATGTTATCGATGTGAAGTTGAAATGATCTGTGTGAATTTAGAGTCTGAAGTCTTTGTCTGGTTGTTAATAACATAGATTTTGTTTTAGTGATGTTAATTTGCATACGGTTCGCATAGCTCCACCTAACTACATTATTTAATTCTTGTTGCAAAGACGACTCCAGCAAATTACTGCTTTCAGCGTTTGTATACACTGTACAGATCGAAAGATACAAAGGTAGATCATTAATATATATGGCGAATAATAGAGGGCCAAGAATAGAGCCTTGCGGTACTCCAGTATTGAAGGTAGTGGTTTGGGACAGAGATTTATTGTATGATACTACTTGCTTTCTGTTTGACAGAAAAGATGTTATTAGCGTCACAACATTGGGGCCAATTTTCATTGTCTCTAGTTTTTTTAAATTAAAACGGCATGGTCTATCATATCAAATGCTTTTCTGAAATCGATAGACACAGCTCCACATAGATTGTTGTTATTTATATTATGGTGCCAATTTTCTATTATGTTTGTTAGGCTGCATGGCAAGAATATTTTGGTCGAAATTCTGATTGACTGTCAACTGTAAGCTTGTTGCGATCTAATTACTGTAATGTTACCTTATGGGTGTGTTTTTCTAGTGGTTTAGATAGTGATGATAGTAAGGAAATGGGTCTATAATTCTTCGGGAGACCATCGTCCAATGAACCAGATTTAAGGAGAGGATACACTTTAGCGATTTTGAGAGCTGATTGAAAGTGACCTTTGGTGAGACACTGATTATATACATAGGTTAGTGATACACAGATCACCTGGCGCAACACAGCGGAGAATCCGACTGATGATTCCATCTAACCCAGATGAGTTTGTGTTTTTTAGTTTACTGAGGTAAGTGAGTACTTCAGTGACTGTCATTAGCGGTATGTCAGAAAGGATCACGGGGGCATCTAGTCTGGCAAAACGATGACAGTAAAGATAAGTTGCAAGGAGAATTTAGTATTGTAGCCTTCAACTGATCTATGTCATTCTGAAAAAAGTTGCTGAATTGGTCACATGAAATAGGATTTGATGGTAATGAATTTGAGTAGTTATGCTGGTTTGTCAAGGTGTTAATTGCCTTCCATATGTCCTTACTATTTGATTTATCCATGACTAAGTTCTTAAAGTAATTTTTCTTTTCTTTTCGTATGGTATATTGAACTTTGTTTCTAAGAGTACGGTATGTGCTGAGATCCCGCTTTTTATGTGCCTTATCTCTGTCTCTCATAATTTCAAGAATTTTCTGGGTGATCCAAGGTGGTTTGACGTGATGTTTTACTCGAACTTCCTTAATTGGCACATGTCTATAAAACACATCAATAAAGATCTTCATCCAGGATTCCAGAGCATCATCTGGGTCTGGAAGTTGATAAACATTGTTGAGAGGTGAACTGAGCAAGTCCTGTAAAAATGCGTTTTGGTTGAAATGTTTGTAACTTCTATATTTTACAGTTATGTGTTTATGTTTAGGAGTATTAATTCCTTTTTTAGACCATGTGCACCATATTGGGTAGTGACCGCTCATTGCACAATTGGGCACGGTGCATTCTATGATGTTTTCCGAGCAAGTTGCATGTGTGATCTATAAGTGTTGAAGATGAGTTTGTTACTCTAGTATCTTGTTTTACTATTTGTTGGAAGTTGTATGATGCAATTATATTTCCCCAGATTATATGGGGTTTGTTGGTGTCAATGTTAAAGTCTCCGAGTAGTATAATTTCCTTCCTGGAAACGAAAACCACATCCATCATGGTAGTGAATTTTTTCGTACCAAACCTATCCAGCCCTGGGATTTCGATAGAGGTAGCCAATTATCAGGGGTGTGCGGTTTCGAAGTTTTAACTCCAACCAAATACATTCTATTTCGCAAGTTTCAAAGCCTAGCCTACGGTGAACATTTAGTAGATTAGAAACATAGGCTACTATGCCTGTCTCTTGTCTCCTACAGGGATCTCTTCTAAACACTTTGTACCCTTTAATAGAGATGTCCTCATCTGAAATGTTTTCATTTAGTCTACTTTCACTAAGACCGAATACAGGAAAATTTTGATTAAGAATAGAAGATAACTCTGGCAGCTTGCTGAATAAGTTTCATATGTTTAAGTGTCCAAAACGTATTCCTGATTTATTGGGCCAGTGTTGCCACTTCTCAGACATTTCACCCAAGAAGTAAGTGTAAATTAGTCAAAATTAGGTAAAAATACAAGATCATAAAAATACACAATTACATTAATTTACAAAATACCAGTAATAGAAATCGATATGTAAATGACAATATTATAACGATATAACTAATAAGACCAACAAGTATAGTGCAAATACAGAACAAAAAGAATTAAAACGTATGAACATACAACAATTAATTAGCTCGAACTACTTCGAAAGCTATGACTATGTAACCAGCTGCTATCAGAAAGAATGAATAAATGACTATACAAGTCAATGTTCCTGTTTACAGTTGGGTATCCCACACGGGAGATAAAACGCTAAACAGTAAGCAATTAAGTTCAAGGAGGAAGCTCTTTTCCTGGAATCTTGCGTATAGGGCTCAGTTTTTAATACGTATCCTATCTTACATATCTGTATTGTAGAGACATCATAAAAGCTTGCTTCAGTGCGGCGGGACTAAATTGCATCAAGTGTAGCAGTTCTGGATTCCAATGATGCGAAACCTGTTGTTGTCTTATATGTGAAACATTGTTGGCGTAAAGTTCTGGACCCCAATGATGCGGAACTTCCTGCTGTCTGATAGGTAGCCCATTTGTGGTGTGAGGGGGCTGTGTCAAAGTGGTATTACTGCCGTGTGTGTGTGCCGATGTTTGCAACGCAGGTTCCTTGCAGGGGAGGGCAGGAAAACTATTGTGGTAGTTATCTCCTTCCCGTGCTAAGATGCGGGTAGGAAGGATGGGTTGGTTTATTCTTGGTAGCATGTGTTATTCTTGATAGGGCCGGCGGTCGGCGGTCAGATGTCAGCAGACGTTAACCTGGTGAAATGGGGGAGTTTCGGCTGGCCTGGAATGGCCTAGGTTCTTCAGAAATCAATGTTTTTCGCATGTGTGTGTTGATCAGGTTTTGTGCTCTTTCAGGGAATTTAATGTTCTTTGCAAGCAGACTCCTTCCTAATGTGGTTGTGTGTATTTGGTCTCTATAAATCGTTTCTTTGGTGCTCCTGTCTGTGATGTGAAGAAGGGTGTGTTGTTGATTAAGTGTTCACGATTCCGATTGCAAAAAGTCTCTAGGGTGTTATTGTTTATGTCGGTCAATCGACGTTGAGAGCCATAACTTGGTAGTATGATGTAGGAGAAAAAAAACTGTAGAATTTGGGAAAGTGTAACGTAGTAAGTCAAGTAGTGTTCTTAACTGAGAAATTGTTATACTTTGGTTTTTCATAGTGTCTTGTATTCCTATATGAATCGTTGTCTTTTTAAAGGCTGTATTAGATAGACAGACAGACACACACACATACACACACACACACACGTACGTACGTACGTACGTACATACGTACGTACGTACATACATACATACATACAGACAGACAGACAGACAGACAGACAGACAGACAGACAGACATACATACATACATACATACATACATACATACATACATACATACATACATACATACATACATAGACATACATACATACATACATACATACATACATACATACATACATACATACATACAGACACACACACACACATACATACATACATGCATACACACACACACACACACACATACATACATACATACATACATACATACATACATACATACATACATACATACATACATACATACATAAACACTGCAGCCTACCACGCATGTCGTAAGAGGCGACTAAGGAGGTTATGGTTCCGTCGCCCTGCTACTGAGTGAGTGCGTGGCGCGACACTGTGAGCTGTGAGTTTCGTGTGACATGCTTTTGAATCTGCCCGAGGTATATTGGAACGTGACCGCATGTTCGAAGCGATGGCAGCTGGCTATGTCCCAGAGTTGACCGGTTTTTGCCTTATGCAGAAATGCGTGGCTGCTGGGCTTCTGGTTGACTGCCACTGCCATCGATGATGAACTGTATTTTCGTGGACGGTGTGGGTGAACATCTAGGAAACATCCAGATGGGAAAATGACCACCGATTCCATCATAGATGAACTGGATGTTTCGTGGGGGACTATTGTGTTGACATTCTGGCGGCGGCATTATGCACAGTGTATCCGTGCGGGCTGTTGTTTGTCGAGACTCCTGTCTTTTCCACTTTTCACATTGGGCAGTGGGGAGCGTTTTATGTGATATTCACGGTCACAGGAACGGAGCATAATGGGGACGACCCGTTGCTGTGAAGTTGGAACCGCGACTAATTAACTAAATTAATTAATACATACATACATACATACATACATACATACATACATACATACATACATACATACATACATACATACATACATACATACATACATACATACATACATACATACATACATACATACATACATACATACATACATACATACATACATACATACATACATACATACATACATACATACATACATACATACATACATACATACATACATACATACATACATACATACATACATACATACATACATACATACATACATACATACATACATACATACATACATACATACATACATACATACATACATACATACATACATACATACATACATACATACATACATACATACATACATACATACATACATACATACATACATACATACATACATACATACATACATACATACATACATACATACATACATACATACATACATACATACATACATACATACATACATACATACATACATACATACATACATACATACATACATACATACATACATACATACATACATACATACATACATACATACATACATACATACATACATACATACATACATACATACATACATACATACATACATACATACATACATACATACATACATACATACATACATACATACATACATACATACATACATACATACATACATACATACATACATACATACATACATACATACATACATACATACATACATACATACATACATACATACATACATACATACATACATACATACATACATACATACATACATACATACATACATACATACATACATACATACATACATACATACATACATACATACATACATACATACATACATACATACATACATACATACATACATACATACATACATACATACATACATACATACATACATACATAGATCCCCGCCAGAGCCTGGGCGAAGCCGAGCCGGGTCAGACAGACAGACAGACAGACAGACAGATAGTCGGGAACGGGAACTTATATGACTACTTATATGAATTAAATGAGATGCTCCCCACCAGGGACTGGGTGAAGCCGGGCCGGTTCAGACAGACAGACAGACAGATAGTCGGGAACGGGAACGGGATCTTATATGACTACTTATATGAATTAAATGAGATACTCCCCACCAGGAGCTGGGCGAAGCCGGGCCGGGTCAGACAGACAGACAGACAAGCATACAGACAGACATACAGAGAGACAGACAGAATGACAGATAGACAGACAGACAGACAGACAGACAGACAGACAGATCCCCCCAGGGCCTGGGCGAAGCCGGGCCGGGTCAGCTAGTACGTTATAAAACGAATTTGATTAGGACAAGAAGTACAGAACCATACAATTTAGAGGGAGATACAATATCAAGTAACTGGTTCTTGTTGAAACTGAGGTGAAAACAGGAGCAAGAACCACTTACTTCTGCTACGGTGATGTGAGGAGAAGGGCGCAACCCTGGCTGCGTAGGGCCAAAGAAGAAAATGAATAAAGAGAAAGAACCTCTCACCGTCCTCGGTTAACAAGAATAGTAAAGAATTAAGGTTTAAGATCCAGGGTGGGCCGACGGGGAATTAGAACAATATTCTCCAATTCCAGACAAAGAATTACTCCGAGGGCTGTTCTAACACCAATGACTATATAATGAGAGTCTATCAACTAAACAACAAAGTAAGAATAACACAAGTATCATTTGTTTAATAAACTTCTAAAAGCAACAATAATATGCAGACATGTAGCATCAATAAAGAAGTTAGAATCCAGCAAAACCAAACAGCAAAAGCACTAATCCAACAAACAAATCTCATAAGTATAGCAAAAACTTCTAAGTACAGGAAACACTTCTTAAACCAGCAAAAAAATTCCAAGTCTACCAAAAAGTAATCCACCAAAATCTTCTAGTATATTAAAAACTAATTTACCAAAAACTTCTAGTCCACTAAAAACCCAGGAAAATCTAAAATCTAAAACTATAATTCTGACTTTTCCACTGCAAAACCTGTCAGGGTCTAACTAAATACGTTTACTATAGGCATTGGCGCTTCGTCACTTGGTGTGGTGGACTACAGAAAAAGGCCGGTTCCACCTGCGCATGTCTTTTTATACTGGGGTCGGAACGACTCCCAGAGTTCCAGACCAATCATACAGTCCGCGCCCTCTGGCAGCGTTCCATCCAACATCATCCGCGAGCCGAGTACATTGTATTAATGCGATCTTGAAATAATCTTAATTCCCCCCCCCCCCCCCCCCCACCCACCCGGAAACCCTAAAATTACCCCCTGAGGAGGAATTCCCCACCGGTTAGAACCACTGATCTAAAGTATTATTCATTGTTATCACTTAATTAATATGCTATATAACTCTGCAGCTATGAACCTGACGAGATAAGGCGTAATATACGTGGCAATAAATCATGCAAAACATTGGTTGTGGCTTCCGTGCTTATAAATAACCTTTTTCCGAACATGAGCAATCCTTGAATTATTTATCGTGATATGTTGTTGGTGCTATGCTCTTGTTCATCGATAATACCAAAATACATGTAGCCTTTCAGGGTAACCATGTTGTCACTTAGTAAAATCAAACAGTATGCCAATGTCGTTGTAACAAATGAAGCAATATCTAATGTGTGTGCAAAATAGTTGGAACACAAGGATATGCCAGTATCATAAATGGGGAGCGTTTGGGGAGAACTAACAAATATCCCCCCTCCCCCCCCCCCCCAAAAAAAAAAAACAAACAACAACAACAACAACAAAGAGGTAAACAAGAGACGCTGGTTGAGATCAAATTAATATCAATAAGGCCTATTGGTGGTGCCTGCCCGGTGACACATTAACACATCTTTACAATATCCTATGATCTTTCATAAACCAGTCTCATCTGGTAAATGTTTTAGCCAATGTTTGGGATATTATGATAATTCTGCGATCGATGCAAACATATATCTTCATACATATGTTCACTGCAAATCTCAGTTTATATTAATTAGAAACATTTGATTTTACCATTTATATTTGAATTGATTGCTTAACAGTCCCAAAGGTGTAAAGATTCTTCTTCTTCTTCTTCTTCTTCTTCTTCTTCTTCTTCTTCTTCTTCTTCTTCTTTTTCTTCTTCTTGCTTGTTCATTAAAGCGGCAATGTACGCTGATGACCTGGTTTTGTGGAGCGCAAATGAACATGCATCAGTGGCCACCATATTTCTACAGAGAGCTGTAGATACAATTTCTGCATGGGCGGATAGATGGTGTGTCAGCATAACCACTGACAAGTGCAGCACCACTCTATTTACCCTTTCTCCGAAACAAAAGGCAGGGATCATTCAGATAAATGGAACATTGCTAAGAGAAGATAAAGAACCAACATACCTTGGTGTAACATTCGACGACAGACTGACATGGAGATAACACATAAGAAAAGCAGTAGAAAAGGCCAGAAGGAAAATAGCCATCCTTAGAAAGCTAAGTGGAACCACTTGGGGAGCCAGTGGGAAAATACTTAGCAAAGTTTATCAACAGAGCATACGAACATACTTGGAATACGGGTCAACTGCGTGGTATTCAGCATCAAAAACGACATTACAGGAGCTGGACAAGGTGCAAAATCAAGCTCTTAGAGTCATCACAGGAGGGATTAGATTAACCCCTATAGAAGCAATGGAGGAAAATGGGGAGGACACAAGCTCTAAGAGAACGCAGAGATACAAAAACACTAATACAAGCAGAAAAGTTCCTCAGCTTGCCAGGCCACCCTATGAAGAACCGATTTGAAAACTTAGCTATGGGGCGGTTGAAAAGAAGTAGTTTCATCCACCTGGCCAAACAACTCTGCAGAAAAACCATCGATCTTCCCACAGTTGGTATCCCACTGACAACTATTCCAGAGCGAACCCCGTGGAAAGATGAACATAGACTATCGCTACAAATCCAGACAAAAGTGAGAGGAATATTTGACAAGGAAGAACAGAACAGTGTACAGCGCAGAACAGCCACTCTCAGCTTCCTTGATGACGAATACCCACAGGATCTCTGGATCCGAGTCTACACAGATGGGCCAGCACAAAATGCTGTTCGAAATGGAAGAGCGGGAGTGTACATAGGATACCCAAATAATACTAGAGACATGGCCAGAGTTCCAACAGGAAAGTACTGACATAACTATGATGCTGAAATTGAGGCAATCAAGATAGTCACAGAGAAATTACAAAATACCAGCCATGGTACACAACCTGTGGTGATATTGACAGATGCAAAATCCGTATTAGAGGCGCTCCTGTCTGGGAAATTGCCAGTTCTAAGGACACTACTTTCTGAACTTAGCAGTCAGCGTAAGGTCACCATACAGTGGATACCATCCCGCTGTGGATTCCCCGGAAACGAAGAGCTGATCGAATGGCTAAGGAAGGAGCAAGAGAAAAACAACCTGATGTGCCCATTACATACCACCAAAAGAAAAGAATGATCAAATCAGTCAGAAGGCCACCAAACCTTACTCAAGACGACTACCAAGTTATGGAAAGACCAGAACAGGTAATTCTTCTGCGCCTCAGAACAGGACACAATAGATTACGCAACCACATGTATACACAATTCAAGATTGGTGACTCAGCCATGTGCACATGTGGTTTGGCGTCGCAGACAGCAGAGCACATACTCCAGGATTGCCCAAACTACAACATATCCAGGCGAACCTTCTGGCCTAGAGAGACAACAGTGGAAGATAAACTCTATGGACCGCTAGAGTGAACTAAAAAAGACTGTTAGATTCATACAAGAGACAACATTGCAGTTATAAACATATTTCAGGCGAACGAAAGAAGAAGAAGAAGAAGAAGAAGAAGAAGAAGAAGAAGAAGAAGAAGAAGAAGAAGAAGAAGAAGAAGAAGAAGAAGAAGAAGAAGAAGAAGAAGAAGAAGAAGAAGAAGAAGAAGAAGAAGAAGAAGAAGAAGAAGAAGAAGAAGAAGAAGAAGAAGAAGAAGAAGAAGAAGAAGAAGAAGAAGAAGAAGAAGAAGATGAAGAAGAAGAAGAAGAAGAAGAAGAAGAAGAAGAAGAAGAAGAAGAAGAAGAAGAAGAAGAAGAAGAAGAAGAAGAAGAAGAAGAAGAAGAAGAAGAAGAAGAAGAAGCAGAAGCAGCAGCAGAAGAAGAAGAAGAAGAAGAAGAAGAAGAAGAAGAAGAAGAAGAAGAAGAAGAAGAAGAAGAAGAAGAAGAAGAAGAAGAAGAAGAAGAAGAAGAAGAAGAAGAAGAAGAAGAAGAAGAAGAAGAAGAAGAAGAAGAAGAAGAAGGAGAAGAAGAAGAAGAAGAAGAAAATGGCATTGTAAAATGCGGCAATGTTCGAGAATATGACGTTTGGCGATGCTAAAAATGTGTATTTCGTTGAAGGACATGTTGATCTGGGTGATACTACACATTCAACAAACACACGTCTGTGACGACGGTTAATTGAGAAAACAAAGAGATTACACAAGCAGTCTTGCTTCAACGAATGTTTACTTCAATCTTAACACAAGTATAAATACCCAAGAAAGAATCACTCATCTTACCATACGTCGACTATTTCATGAACTTTGTGAACCTGCGACGTATAGTTGACAATGGAAGCCTTGTTGCCTATCACTATATTATACTTTCATCTGTTCATCAGCAACAAGATTTTTTTTTCTGCAAATCCTATTAACAGGACATTGTAGCATTTTCCAACTGCTGTTGATGCCTTTTACGTTCAGTAGTTTGCCAATGCTTTTTAAACGACCGGCTAATATACATTTTCGTAAGAAACAACGCGACGCGATCCGCTGCCGAATCTCGCGCAGCTGTATTTCGTACGTGGGTATACGGGATTGCAAACAGCGTCCATAACACCTTCGCCATGGAGACCGGCAGGACAACAGTATACATAAATAGTTTATCCAGTAATAACCCCTGATGGAGTTGTTGCTATAATTAAAGGATACATAAATATATATTACAACATTCGGCTTGTGTTTCTTTTTATCTGTAGATAAAGAGCATTGTCACTCCTAAAAGAACAGCCGTGATCATCATCTTCATCTTCATCGCCTGTACGTTCAGTTCTGCTCCTACATATGCTGTCAACAGTTTGGGAAGTGTATTTTCGACTGCAAGAAACAAAACCATTCTTGGTCTAATGTTTCATCCAAACCGAAACCAGGTGGACAAGATTGCATCTTTGGTTAATAGCTTTGTAATACCTTTGTGTGTATTTGTTATTATCACAGCATGTACAGCAATTCTGTCACTCCAATTACAAAAACATACACAATGGCGACAATTAAATGTTTCTATGGAACAAGCTGTGACATTTACCAGCCGCAACAAGAAGATTGCACAGATGGTTATCCTAATTTCTACATTATATATTGTTTGTTTTTTACCAACTACAGTCTTCTTGTTAGCAATGATGTTTGAGTCATCACTCTTCATAAACGGTAAATATGTACATGTGAGCCAATTAATATATGGTTTCACCTATGTAATGGAATCTGTGAACTCGTCTATGAATATCTTCATATATCACAACATGAGTAGCAAATACAGGGACACCTTTACCAAAATATTCCTGGCAACACATCACGGCCTTGAAAAAGCGTGTGCACATTAAAGAGAACGTTGCTTGCAGCGCGTGTTAACATTTCAAACACGCAAGCGTACATTCAGAGGCTAAACGATTTTATTTTACAAATCAGAATGCGGTTTGTAGTAATAACACAGCGTCTTTAATGATTACAGAACATTCCCTCCGCCAGAATACAAGCCATCCTTCCGGTAAAATTGCAATCGAATAACTGTGTTTTTCGCAGAGGGAAGCTGCGTTGCGCTTTTCTGAGGAGGATATGATGTTTTCTGTAACCGATTAAGAAGGTTATTCGCAAGAAGCCACGGAAGCCAGATGGTGAATGGAATTGTGAAGGCAGCCGAGAGATAGTTGTTATGAAGCCGCTCAGCTCGGCCTTGAATAATGATGATGCTGATCTGGTGCAATATGTCAGGTCTTAGTCAGATATGACTAAGTTATCGTATGGCAGTAGCCGGTACTGCCTGCTTCTTTTAGCACCGAATGTTGGGTGACGCTTACCAAACCCAACAACCAACATTATTCCAATGGCTTCGGGCGTAAGAGCGCAATTGGGAGGGTACAAGCCTTATCTTGGTGTGAGGAAATGCAACCTAAAGACTAAATGTCATGGCAGGGCAGACCAAGCCCTAAGCCTTGGTTTTGTAACTGGTCTAGGAATGAAGCTCCTAGAGGCGGACAGTTAGAGCAATTCTTTGCTGACCCAGCAGCTTCTCCAGCTTGTCTTGTTTCAGACGTATCGGTGTCACTTTTCCTCTGCAGTAAACTAGGCAGGCCGAGAGAGGAATCATGCTGCATGGGCAACACATGATCTCTAAATTCAGTCCAAGATTTGTGTTATGGAAACATTATTAAATACTTACCTGACAGCAGTGGCTTATCACACAGTGATGCTCACCTGAGTTTTCCACAAGAAATCTTGATTTAAACGTTTCGCGATATGTTGTTGAGACAGCTGAACACGAAATTCTGCTTTGAAGGATTCGCTAGCACTGTCATTACAATGGTCTCTCCATAGCAACAATCCTGGGCTATGTATCAACTGCAGACAGTACCACAAAATAAAGTGATACCGTTTATTAACAACCGAACGTGGCAATGTAACACAATGTAAATAACGCGAAGCAACTGAGAACATGGAGATGTCAATATGAAATTTGGAAAAGAAAGCTATACATGTTACTGGTTGAGAGATTATGAGAGAGAGAGAGAGAGAGAGAGAGAGAGAGAGAGAGAGAGAGAGAGAGAGAGAGAGAGAGAGAGAGAGAGAGAGAGAGAGAGAGAGAGAGAGAGAGAATGAACACCTGGTTGAATTGGCATGGGTACATAATATGATAAATGGAGACTCGATCTGTCAGCAACATACTTCGGCGACTTTGGCAGGAAATAGTATAGGAAACAGTTGTCATGATCGAATTGATGTCATACTAATACACAAACGATTTTTAAAAAAAGCTAAAAGAACAGCTAAAATTGCAAAAGTGACCACGCAGAAATCAATCAATCAGTTGCCGTCTCTGCAATGAAGGTTGGCTGCAGTGGATCTCCCACATTGTCTGTCTCTCGCCTTGACTGTACATTCTGTCAGGCTGATGTCCGTCCATCTTTTGATGTTATCCTCCCACTTGTATCGTTGGAACATGCATCTATGTTAGCCCATGCAGAAATAATTGGAAACAAACGAAGGGAAAAAACGTTAAATAATTCATTATTGTATAGAATGGGCAGACTGTTATTCATAAAATAGGCAATATAGAAGAACAATGGATCATGGTATAGGAGATTAATCTTGTTTTTACATTGATTTATTCGGTTAGGTACTTATGTAATGATCATCAGGCATATCGTGCTAAACCCACAGTTTTATAGATAGACCGGCATTCGATGCTTGAGGTAATCATTACCACGACGACAGCTTTACATGCATTCATGTTAGCCCTAGCTCTATTTAAAAAAAACCATACTTTGTGTCGGTTCTGACCATCACATGTTGTAGCAGGCCTGCATGCACATATTAAAAGGTGGCCAATCTTTCCCTCCCGTTGCGAACGACGAGCACGGGCGTCGAACTCTCATCCATCCCTTTCATAACATGATCAGCGCAATATTTAACGGACCTGTTGGGACCCTCACATTGTATTATGTATGTGTAAACTGAGGAATATAAGGGAGGTGGTTAGTCTCTGTCTCCCCTTTTGTGATTAGCAACAGCAGACATTGAACCCTCGTCCTCCATTGTCAGTGTAACTTCCTAATCGTTACACTCACTCGTCTGCTCCATTTAAATGTGATCATTAAGTATTCCATTTACAATGGTGAGGTGATGCAACATGACTCTGAACATGTAATACGATCTTTTCACTGAATGGTAATACAATAATGGGGAAGACAATGAAGAAATAGGAGGCTTTCACGTCAATTGGTGTAAAGTGTTATGGTTGATTGGGACAAGTGGAACATGCGGATTAACATTAGTTAACTCCCTATACATAAATAAGATATACTTGATATATCACTTTGCTTTTAAAATATTGATGCTAATCTCTGAATTATGAGAAATATTAAGTAATTCAACTTTTCCTGCAGCAAATGTGACATGAATCACATATAAGGCAGGGCTTCTGCGATTTTCACTTATATCCAATTATTTTTCTTTCAAGGTTTTTTCGAATATGTCAGATTTTCATATTCTATCCAGCAAATTGTTTACTCCTGGGTTTACCTTGAAGCTCGGCAGTTGCAGGTGACAGAGCAGAGTTTATGTCATCCATTCAGTGAAGGCATGTTCTAAGTCCTCGGTTTGATATTCTAAATCATAATAACCTCGTCTGTTGGTTTCTGCTGAGCTAACTTGTTGAGGCCGTCATTTTCTTGTTTGTAATCTTCATTTGATTTTCTCAGTTTCAATTTTATGGTATTTGTCCATCAATAATGATGATGATCATTCATTTCATCCAAAGAATGCTTGACGTTCCAGAAGAAGTATCGCCTGTAGTGGTTTTTTACTTTTTTTTTGGTCCAGCCTTTTTTTTTGCACAGATCTTGCAGTTCTGTTTGCTTCACAAGTTACTACACCCTTGCTTGATGGTGTATGCCATAAATTTAGATCTTTGGCAGCAGTCTCCCAAGTGTTGTGATGAATTTAAAAAGCTTTTAACGAGATCGTCAGAGTGTCTTTAACGCGTTTCCTTTGGCCGGCTTGGGAGCATTTACCACAAGGCAGCTAACCGTAAAACATTTGTTCAGGGAGCCAGTGATCTGACATGCGAGTTAAGTGACCAGCCCAGCAAATCTGAATGAAGAAGGACTTGTGAAATGAATTGAATTAAAGTGAGGAAGCGTTTCAATTGTGTTTTAGAGTAACATTAAGTAAAAGCATTCGAGAGTAACTACATATTATCATCGGTGCAACTCAATACACTGCTCTTTACAATACCAGACCACTTTAAGTTTGCTTTGTAAGTTGACACGCACTCAGCTGTTACTGTTATCAACAGTCACTTGACATATAATCATCATAGATGCTAATTTGGGAGCTGAAGAGCATTTGCTAGTACTAGGTGGTTATGTGACAACATTCTGATTTAGATTGTTGCTAAACAGTCAAAAGTCATCAAAAGTCACAACAACAACAACTACAACAACAACAACAACAACAACAACAACATCATCATAAACAATAACAACAACAAATAAATAAATGGGCACTTAGTTCTAAATTAGCCAGAAGGTAAAGCTAGGACAGTAAAAGCGACCGGGATTATATTCACCATATCATCTATCGATGTCACTTGGTGTGTGAAACTAAAGCGCTAGCACCAGATATCATTTATTACTCAAAGTACGTAAACGTGGCCTTTGCGAGTTTTTTGTTTTATTTTGGGTTAATATTCAGAGTTGACTTTACGAATCTACTGTTAGAGCGCGTATCTGTTATTTCAGCAGCCCGGCTGAATTCACCGACAGACGGAAGATTATTCGTTTTTAACCAGAACGACTCTTGGGTCGGCTGATCCCTCATTAACATTGCTACAATAGAATGTTCACAAGTGTCTGTGAATTCTCAGGGAAGGGGCATGACAAGGCAGACGTGGTTGCGGCCTTGTGGGGGAGCACGTGTACACCTCGGAGGAGCAAATGGATCACCATAGTCTGGTAAGAATGAGGCAGAATGAGGTGTGGCGAGGGAATGTGGCCGACGCTCGACGCTCAGAGGAAAGGCGAGACGGGCATATAATCAGAGTACTACTGGAACTATTAGTGTTGAAACTCTTCGCTGGCTGCTGAGGATGGGGACGGAGCGCTTAAGGGAATGCCCCGAATGATGTGATGTCGGTTCCTAAATCAATCAAACAATCAATCTCAGGGAAGGAAATGCAACTAGAAATTGAAATTGTTATCCTACCTTATATTCATGACCTAGAGAATGCCAAGGTCTAAAATTTCGCAACTCAGTGCGGGACATTCGTGGTTCATTGGATAAGTCGCCGTTTACAGATACACACACTTCGAGAGTTTAATTTTGCACTCGGCCGTTTCGCGCTACAAAAACCGAAAGTTTAATTGTGCACTCCGCCATGGACTCACGAGCGAAATATTTTGGTGACATGTGGATGTCGTCACTGAACGTACCGATTTGTGTTCTGCTAGACGTTTTCCGCAGGCTTTTTTGTGAAAAGAAGATGGATCCACATGGGATAGAACCGGGCACAATGAAGTAAGACATCTTGCTTTTATCTCATCTAATTTTTGCTCCGCTTGCACGTGTATGGGCTTCATGTATCGAGATTTCCATGGACTGCAAATCCCTCTGTTTATCGTTTATGTGGTCGGCCTCTTTCACTGCTTCCATTTGGTCTGTACATCATTGCTTTTTGTGGTATACTGTTAGTTAGTAACTTCGTAACATGGCCAAACCATTTGACTTGCTGTCTTCTAATAAAATCTAGCGCTACTATAACCTCCACTTTTGTCCTGATTTCTTCATGTCTGATTTTCCCTCTTCTTGATACATTGAATATTCTCAGGAATATAATGTCTTTTTCTTTTGATATTTCTTTTCTCCTATTCTGCCCGTGTCCAGGCTAGGCATTGGTAGCATAGAGTTGGTAAGAAGACTGTGATGCAGATTGCTTTCTTAGAAATTATCTTGCCTTTAAGCCTACACTTCTCATTCCAAAGTTAATATCTTTTATGATAAAATGTTTCAACTTGTTAGGAGCTATTAACTGCTCTCTACCATGATGTTTATCATGTTGACTGTTTCTACCACATTGTGTTATTATTCCATCCATCATGTGCCATGCCGAAAAGCGTGGGCGGTCGTGACTCGCCATTTCACTCGATCATCAGAGTCGTGGATCAGCTCAGTGTTCCAGTTTAGACCATGCCATGTGCCCAGCCCATCCAGGTATTTACTTCTCGGTCTTTCCCTTGGTCTGTTCCTTTCGATCTTGCCAATTGTTACCAAGTTCTCCAATTCATTTCTTCTCATAGCATGTCCAAAACATTTTGACTGTTTAGGTCTAATTTCTCTAATCAGTTTACGATTTTCGTTTGTTTCCCGCAGTACTTGGTAATTTTTTCCCCTTTTTTTTCTGTCTGTCCACTTGTTTTGTTATTATTGCAAAACTCAAATCGCCTGGAAAGAATTGAATGATGCCCCTTCTAATCAATGAGACTGCACATTAGTATAGAATCAAGTATACTAACAATACGTGTAAGATTATGTATTACATACCTCATAAAGCTTTTTATAAAATGGTTATTATGTAATCATCATCATCATGTGCATTGACGATAAGAGTTGGTGTTGACGTTTCGCCATCTCACGCGATCACGAGAGTTGTGGATCAGTTCAGTGTTCTTGTCTCGATCATGCCACGTGACCCAGCCATCCAGGTATTTACTTCTCTGCCTTCCCCTTAGACTCTCTCCCTGAATCTTGCCAGTTGTCACCGTGTTCTTCAATTTATTTCTCAAAACGTGGCCTTAAAATTGTAACTGGCTTCGTCTAACGTATCTAATCAGTTTACGGTTTTCATTTGCGAGTTGCAATAGCCAAACTTGATACTATTTAAAAAATTCACAAATCATATACGTGATAATTACGACATAAAGAACCACATAAATGGCAAACAACCAAACGGACAAACAAAATCAAACCAAACATGTACAGTGAATGTTCATTAGAGGTCTTATTTCGAAACTGGTGGGTAAATATAGCGAAACTATGTTCAATAACCCCAACAGCACATGCGAACGCATCATCCCTGCAAAGAGAGTAACTGCTTTGTGGCTATCTTTACGTGTATGATTGTATTCCTATCGGTTGGGATCTTATGTACACACACGTGCAGCTCATTTCCTCGTTTTATTTTGTATACAGTTGTCATGTGTTGCGATTGAAATGAGGATCACGTTGTGCATTACCCATTTTCTAGTCTTCATAGAAGTTGGGCCCCATTGATCTCACATTTTTAATAGTCAAGAATAAGAACATTGACCACTTAGCTCGGGTTGGACTAGGGTAGTCCCGTGGAAGATAGAAGCACATCATGAAATTATTTCTCTCACATAAGAATCCCAATAGCTCTTAAGCCCCCTCTAGATTGTGAAAATTCTAATCAATCTGGAATAACTTCATTAGAAATTATAAAGGATTTAGTGAAAGAATAATATGGACTGTGGATAGATCTGGAGAAAAGTTCATCTATTTCTCAGCAGATGTCATCCCTCCGCTTACTTTATTTCCCATTCTTGTCCTTGTCTGTTGTCAGACGAATTATAATGAACTAGGCACTATTAAATCGCACTGGCATCTGGTGCCTTCAATAAACTGTCAAACATCTGGAAGTCAAAGACAAACATACGAAAAAAAAAAAAAAAAAACATACGAAACTTAAAATCTTCAACTCTTGTGTGATTCCAGTGCTAACGTATGGATGTGAGAGTTGGAAATCAACGGTAGCTTTAGATAAAAAAAATTAGACAATTTTGAGAACAAATGTCTTAGAAGAATTTTAAACCTCCACTGAACAGATTTCAGAACCAAAACGCAAATAATACAACAGACTAAGCAAAATACTGTATCCAATTTCATAATAAAACGCCGCTGGAACTACATCGGCCATGTACTCAGAATGGACAAGACAAGACTCAACCAAACCATCTTATTGTCACCAGTAGGGAAAAGAAAACGGGGAAGACCAAGAGAGACCCTGCGTAGAACCATCATCAGAGAAGGTTCATTCAACAGCCAAGTGAACATCCAGGATCTACAACAGGTAGCAGCGAACCTCCGGACGTGGAGATCCATGACTTCTGCCCTATAACACCGCCTTAGGCTCAAGAGGAAAGGTTAACTAACAAACTAGGCACTATTACAGAAGGTAGTTTGCCATTGCTTTCCTTATTTGGCAGTGACCATAATGGCCGGGGACTGCATCCATTGTCTCGTGAAAGAGATCTTCTGCCTACTGTCGCGAAGCTTGAGACCATAATCAACAACAATCTGTCGGCTGCCCTCAGAATTGCATGCGTCAAATGCCTTCCGTGGCTTCTTCTTAACACTTCTAATAAACGAATACGAAATAACACCACATAATCCACAGGAAAACACTAAAAACGGCGTCTCCCGAAGAATGAACGTTACGTCGTCGCCATTTTACCGGAAATACAAACAACCATTGTCGCTTTCTTGTTGTTACGATATGAAAATATTTCTGTTTGTCCCTATGTGGCAGTTGTGGTTGTCCATGTTGTGTGTCTGTGCCAGTTGGGATGTCCTAATTAATGTACACAGAATTACGATTGCAAATGTAGCAAACGGAATTGCAATGTTGTTGAGAGAAAATGTAATTTTGTGCACCTGGTCTCGACCTTGTAAAATAATGCTACCAATGATATATTTGTTTCTTGTAAGAGAACGGCGTTTGCCCGATTTGTTGACGACGTAAATTGCGACAGATCTACATACGAAGATGGTGACGTTACAGATCACGATCACAGTTGTTCTTTAAGGAGTGACAATTATCTTTACCTATGAACTCAAGAATCAATGCATAATTAACATTGCACTACATAATATACCGGATTAGCTGTTGCGAACTGGATGTAGATCTTGCTGTGGGTCTGGTAGTCTTATTCTCGAATTCCTATAGACACAGAATTTCTATTTTCTTTGACCTGGGCTCCTAGAGCGACCTTGATAAAAATATTTAAGGTCGGTTCTTAGGAGCATACATGTTTGTGTAAGAAACACATAAGTATGAAAACATGCATCAACCAGTCAGTACATTCCAGTACGAACGCACTTAGATGCGCGTCAGAAGATAGTAAATTACAGAACTATTAGTTGTACGAAAACGAATATTTGTTATTACTACTGATGTGAATGACTACGAAATATGACCAGGAAGCTCGACAAACGAGCGACATACAACACGCGTAAAGATGGTTCTTTAATCATAGTCGTTGTCAAAATACAAAAGACGAAAACAAGGACAATTAACTCTTTCAGTGTCATACGATTTTCCAACAGATGCATAAATGGGATGACCAGCATCATGAAAACAGTACAAACGTCTACTTCAAAGTAGCAATATATCACGTTCGCAACGTTAAAGTAGTTAGCCATATGTTTTAGTGTGCTGAGACTAGATATAAGGTACAGAGTTAAGGAAGAGAGGATCGAATTGTATCGCTTTATCCAGCTTGCTCATATATCCTCCAGCTACCTAAAGTATCGTAGAGAGCATGGCCCCTTGACTTCAGCAGTAACACTCAGGGTATCCTGAAAAAACCATATTAGCGGTCTGAACGATGTAGTCAAATAATATAGAATCTAAATACACGTTACCTGATATGTATCTATAGCTGTTCCCATATGACCCTCCGTATGTGATAGAAAGAGATGGCAGGGGAATAAAAGGAATAATCGAATGAAAACTTAGTTATGTGAACATAGCTGTGAAATAGCATACATTAGACACATCTTCTTCATCTTCTTTCGTTCGCTTGAAATATGTCTATAGCTGCAATGTTGTCTCTTGTATGAATCTAACAATCTTTTTTAGTTCACTCAGCGGTCCATAGAGTTTATCTTCCACTGTTGTCTCTCTAGGCCAGAGGGTTCGCCTGGATATTTTGTAGTTTTGGCAGTCCTGGAGTATGTGCTCTGCTGTCTGCGACGCCAAACCACATGTGCACATGGCTGTGTCACCAATCTTGAATTGTGTATACATGTGGTTGCGTAATCTATTGTGTCCTGTTCTGAGGCGCAGAATAATGACCTGTTCTGGTCTGTCCATAACGTGGTAGTCGTCTTGAGTAGGGTTTGGTGGGCTTTAGACTGATTTGATCATTCTTTTCTTTTGGTGGAATGTAATGGGCACATCAGGCTGTTCTTCTTTTGCTCCTTCCGTAGCCAATCGATCGGCTCTGTCGTTTCCGGGTACTCCACAGTGGGATGGTATCCACTGTATGGTGACTTTATGCTAACTGCTAAGTTCAGAAAGTAGTGTCCTTAGAACTGGTAATTTCCCAGACAGGAGTGCCTCTATTACTGATTTTGCATCTGTCAACATCACCACAGGTTGTGTACCATGGCTGGTATTTTATAATATCTCTATTGCTATCTTGATTGCCTCAATTTCAGCATCATATTTATGACAGTACTTTCCTGCTGGAACTCTGGCCGTGTCCCTAATATTATTTGGGTATTCTATATACACTCCCACTCCTCCGTTGTGAACAGCATTTACGCTGAACCATCTGTGTAGACTCGGATCCAGAGGTCCTGTGGGTATTCTTCATAAAGGAAGCTGAGAGTGGCTGTTCTGCGCTGTACACTGTTCTGTTCTTCCTTGTCAAATATTCCTCTCACTTCTGTCTGGATTTGTAGCGATAGTCTATGTTCATCTTTCCATTTAGATCGCTCTGGAATAGTGGTCAGTGGTATACCAAGTGTGGGAAGATCGGTGGTTTCTCTGCCGAGTCGTTTGGCCTGGTGGATAAAGCTACTTCTTTTCAACCGCCCCATAGCTAAGTTTTCAAATCGGTTCTTCATAGGTGTCACGAGTTAAATAAACTTGTTAGTTGCGACCGAAGACAACCAAGCCCGACATTGGTTTGCAAACACAATAGACCCTGTGATGTTGAACCAACTGAGGAAAATACGTCGTACAGACTGTCTGCACCTGGTCGACATTTGTGTATGAGATCTAAGTGAGTCACGTCGAGTTGTCTACACACGGTCGACAGTTTGTTGACAGGTTGTTGTTCGAGAGACGTGTACTGGCGACATCTGTCTACGAAGCGGGAGTTGGCCGTTGAAAGTGATGAACAGAGTGTCTGCTAGAGGTCGGAAGGATTCTGTCAGATGTGAGGGAAAGGTCTCTGGCTCACAGACAGCCAGGATATTTGTTGGACGAGACAAAGAACTACCCAGATGAAAGAAAACTTGACAGCTAATTGACTCCGGTTAGTCTAGAAACAGGAGGACAAAGCCAGATTCTGGACTGATTGGCGTCGGGACTTTTGGTGACGTCACTCAAGCACCCATATAAAACCCCGTGCGGTAAACAAGTGGAGGGAGTCGAGAAAAAAATTCTGAAGTGTTGAGATCGGTGCATTATTCCGAGTTGTGTTATATGAGAGGGACTAGACTGTCTTAGTGGTGATAGTTATCCGCGGACATAGATCCAATCGGATTGCCTAGTTTCTCGAGTAACAACTAGAATGGGCATATGGTAGGCAATTAATAATATCTGACTTAAGAGTATGATTAGGAATATAGTACAGTACTGTGCGGTGATATAATGTATTATAGGTGCAGTGATATAATGTATCATGATTAGTGATAGAATGTTCTATAAGTGCGGTGCTAGAAAGTATCATAGGAGCGTCGGCACTAGTATTCTATTGTGTGGCTTTAACTAGCTTGTGTGATATATCATTTTACTCAGGGAGTTGAGGACAATGTAGTGGAATAATAATTAGAGAGATTAAGGATGGTTGAGAGGGAGGAGGGGAATGTGAAATGGTAGGATCTTCCAGTAGGGCATCTGCTGGGTTTCTACCCGTTCCTTTATTCTTTCCTGGTGTTGCCATGTCTCAGATCATATGATTGAGTTATTTGGCCGTATGACAGAGATCGGATCTCTGTTATAGATCTGAGTGCTGTTATTGGCCTACACTTACCTAATTCTGGCCAGGACTGAGTTGCCCTCACCATAGTATTCTCTATTCTACAGGTTCAATTTCCAGGTCCACGTATGTGTGCTGTGATTTTCAGCGGTGGGACTAACACAAATTTAGAAGATGATCGCTCAGAATCTGAAGACAGAGGTTGCTGAGAGGCCGCTACATAGGGCGTATACCCAAGTTGGTTTGCGGGAACCTGGCTTCTGCTGAGCAGGACATGTTGATGTTTAGCCAAGTGATAGATGTATCAATGAACAGTCAGAACATTGTATAATTTATACTGTTATCCAGAACAGTAAGATTGTGGTGTTAATATGAGGAATCTTTAGAACCAGTGACTCTAGATCCATTAAGATTTCTCCAATAACAGTGACAATAGGTTTAGAATTTCCTGATTAACAATCCGTTAAATAACAGAGGAAATTCATAGTGTGAATCAGATTGAAGACTCTCATTAGACAGTGTTTTGTCAGGGGTGTCCAAGCATCCTAGTGGTTCCAGAGACAACGGAGGAAGTCTTCACGTGACCGCAGGAGCATCAGCTGGGTGAGGCTACTTGTATGGGATACATGGTGCTGGTGTGTTGTCAGCACAAGGATGCAAATGACTATACTCTTGAACACTGATCTGAGTCCATAGACACTTTAGAGTACACGTCACACATTCTACACCTTATACACACACACACACACACACACACACACACACACACTTCTCCTACATATACTCTTTGCTTTAATAAATTTCTTGTTTTTTATTTGTTGAGGCTAGAGTTGTCAAGTATGTTATGTTGGGGAAGAATGAGAGGGGGCATAATCCAGGAGTGAGTAAGAGTGAGTGGAAGGTGTCTTCAGATTGAAGGAGTGTGTGGACGGAGTCTGCTGGATATCTCCAGAATAGAGATATGGAATTAAAACAAATGTGGGTGTGGATTCCCTTCACTCCAGGGACGGCACTAAGGTGGTAGAGAAGAACAAGTAACTACTACGACATTCATTCTTCACACACACACGACAATAGGGTGGCCTAGGCAAGCTGAGGAACGTGTCTGCTTGTATTAGTGTTTGTGTATCTCTGCGTTCTTTCGGTGCTTGTGTCCTCTCCATTTTCTCCATTGCTACTATGGGGATTGATCTCATCCCTCCAGTGATGACTCTAAGAGCTTGATTTTGCACCTTGTCCAGCTCTTTTAGTGTGGTGTTTTTATCCTGAACGCGACGCAGTCGACCCGTATTCCAGGTGTCGTGATAAGTACTTTCTCTCTACTATGGTGTCTTGAGAGATTATACTTCTATAGTGTCGTCCCTGGAGTGAGGGGAATCAACACCCACATTTTATTAAAACCCATATCATATTCTGGAGAAATCCACTAGATTCCGCCCACAACACTACGTCAGTCTGTAGACACCTCTTTCTCTCTCACTCTCTATCACCACTGGATCGTGCCCCCTCTCATTCTACCCCAAAACAACATACTCCACAACTCTAGCTTCTAAAAATTAATAGCAATTAATTTATTCAAAAAAAGGAGAGTTGTATGTTAGAAGTGTAAGCGTGGAATGTGTGTTGTAAACTCTAGTGTAAATGTAGAAATCAGACCACAAAGCTCAGGATCAGATTCCACTCATCATGGCAAGGATTACACGACATCATAATAGTCAACACAATTGACCTCACCAAACGATGCGTCTCTCCCGCCAGACGTTGTCCACTTCCAGGAGCTTTGATAACCACGATGCTTGGTCACCACTCAAATATACAGTCTGGGACTGATCCTACCTTGTTCCTAAACACTGTTCCTAAATGTTTATAGAAACTGATACCACACAATTCCTGCACAGTGAAAAGCGGAACACTGTCCCATGAACATGACATTCTTCCTTCCTACGAAAATGTTCTAAAGTTTTCACTCTTAAAACAGTCATTGTACATAGTCTCATATGAATCTCTTAATTTCCCAGATAAGTCCTAATGTTCTAATTTCCTTGTTATGTGGAACAAACACTCTCTAAAGTTTTTTTGGTTTCATGTAGTGTGAAAGTCAATCACTACTGTTCTAGTTATCAGTGGAGTGAAAATCCATCACTACTGGTTTATTCTCGAATGGTGTGAAAACTAAAATAGCCATTACTATGTTGCTGTCCACGGGTAGTGTGAAATACTATCACTAATGTTCTCAGTATTTATCCTGTAGGATACTTATATGATTCAGCTCCAAAGAGCAATGTTTTTTCAAACCTTTCCTAGCATAGGCCCAGTGAGAAGGTCGCTGACTAATCCTCCTGCACCTAAAATATCCCGGATCTGAATTGTCAATGTTTCCGTGGTTTTCATCTTAACCTGAGGAAACCTGTGAAATAGAGAACACATCTGGTGAGAGCCACCCCGTCACTGATCCCTATTAGATGAGTGTAGGCCACAGGCCTAGCTCAGATAAATAACAGTGAACCAAACTCTGTCATGGACAGATGAGCTCATCACATAGGTCTGAGTTAGAGTAAGACAATGGAAGACCAAAATAGAAAGTGCAGGACCCCAGTAGCCACCCCACTGTAAGATCCCACCATTGGACATTTCCCCTATCCCCCAACCAACTTCAATCCTTTTACATTAGTTAGTTAGTTAGTTAGTTATCAGTTGGGGTATCTTCGTTGCACTCCGGACATGTCCATAGGTGCTCAGATCCTCCCCCCAGCATATGCATCAGCGTCCGGTGGCTAATAGTGCCAGTTCTGTGTTGGTTGACGAGGCGCTTTGTTTTCCCGATGTACCTCTCGCGTCTGGCTGTGCCTTTTACATATCATCCCCCTTCACTATTCATAACCAGCTGAGCAAATTGATTTCCCATACTAGTTAATTTTAACAAGGCAACTTCCTACTGTCGCCGACACTCCTTGAACCACAACACTAACACTATGTTAATGACCTAAACTCTATTTATCCCTAGACTGTACTACATTATTCACATCTAATGTTTACTAGTAATTACCTTATAAAAACTCCACTATCCCTTAATCGAATCTTATCCTTGTCATAACAGACACATGTCCAACCATGAAAAATGGATATTAACACGTTAGATTCTCTTTTCTACACCAGAATAGGGCTATTCGAATTACGTCCGCCTAGGTTGACTTTATTCTGCACACTAACGGAAACTAGTTTAGTTTTCTCATTTCCAGTCGGGACTGTCCTAGTGACGGCCTTTGAAGTCACACCGGTGTCCCCAAGGGCAGACTATCCCTGTCACTAACCTCAAAAGAGTAGTTTATCTCCCCCTTGGTACAACGAAAACAAAAATTGTCTCCCTTCATTCTCCCGATCGGGCAAACACCATGCCAACATTTCTTTTGATGTAGGAGAATTCTCAAGGACTCCCGACTGTCTTGATCTCACCGCGACTAGAAAGTAAACAACTTGCAGCTGCGAATCAGACTGTCTTTGTTATCTGTATCATCTGATTGTTAAATTACAGTGATCTCGCGACATCAGGTGTGGTCGTATTCTCTGTTGATAAACTTTGCTAAGTATTCTCTCACTGGCTCCCCATGTGGTTCCACTTAGCTTTCTCAGTATGGCTATTTCCCTTCTGGCTTTTGCTACTTCTTTTTTATTTGATTTCTCCATGTCAGCCTGTCATCAAATGTTACACCAATGAATATTGGTTCTTTATCTTCTCTTAGGGGCGTTACATTTATCTGGATAATCCTTGCCTTTTGTTTCGGAGGGAAGGTAAATAGTGTCGTGCTGCGCTTGTCAATGTTTATGCTGACATACCATCTATCCGCCCAAGCAACAAATGTATCTACAGCTCTCTGTAACAAAATGGTGGCCACTGATGCATGTTCATTTGTGCTCCACAAAACCAGGTCATCAGCGTACATTGCCGCTTTAATTCCATCGGGTAGATTAGCAACAAGATTATTGATGAAGATTAGAAAAAGTGTGGGGGACAAGACTCCACCCTGCGGAACACCGTGACGCAATAGTGCTTTTTTGCTCTTGAACCGTCTATCTGTACTCGGGCTCTTATGTTGTGCAAATATGCTTTCACCCATTTTGTACATTCTTCCATTGACTTTACAGTTTCTCAGTTTCTTCATAAGACCTTGTTCTTGCAATTTTTTAGTTTCTCCCTAAACCCTCATCATTAAGCTGTTTTATTAGCTTCTACAACTTCCTTGTATCTCTTTCAAACTTCAGTGACTCTGTTTTCTCCTGCCAGCTTTTCCGTCTAGCCTGCAGCTGGGCCCTTTGAAGTTTGGCTTTTGCGTGCTGGTATTTATTATGGTGCTCTTGGCAGGGGTTGGCTTCTGCTTGCCTTTTACACACTTCCACGTCATTATGCAACTGTTCCAGTTCACTACTCCAGTAGGGTTTATAATGTTTACCCGCTCCTCTTGGTACAGTTTCTCTTGCTGCCTGTAGTACTCATTTCTCAAACTCTTCAGCTACTTTATTTATGTCCCTCTCAGTGTTCAGGTGTCTAACCAGTATGCTGGTGCGAAGCTTGTACATTGCCCAGTCTGCTTTCTTGTAAGTTCCACCTCGAGAGAGTGCTGCTTTCACTGACAAGCTCATTTTCTACAGTTAGAAAGACTGGTCGATGGTCACCTGCCACCTAGCTGTTTCCCAACAATTCTTTTAAATGTTCCACTCCAGGTCTGGTGAATGAAACAGCCAGGTCAGGTGTAGTTGTAGTGTGCCATGATCTCGAGTAGAAAGGTATGTGGGTCAGACGGCTTGTTAATCAGGATGAATCTATTCTCATCTTGCCAGTCTTCCAGTCTCTCTCCTTTCTGGTCCATGTGATCATAGCCCCAGCTCTGCGAGTGGCTGTTAAAATCGCCACACACAATCGTTTTCCCTTGTAATGGTAGTGTATCCAGTGCCTAGGGGAGGTCATTTGGTCAGTAGTAATTGATCAGGTGAAGGTCTGCACTGTCTGTCTTAAGTTTAAGTGCCTGATACTCAGCCCCTTCCATGTATACTTCAATTTGGGAAGCAGGGATGCTACTTTTGACAAGGATCAGTATCCCACCCTTTCGCCAGTCCTTTCTATCAGATCGGTAACACTGGTAGCCTCTGATTTTGAAGGCTATATTTTCGTTGAGGCGTGTTTCTTGCAAGCAACATACGCTTACACTTTCTTGGGCCAAGATGTTCTCTAGTTCTATTCTTTTCTTGTTGACACCCTTTGCATTCCAGTGCATTATTTTAAGTCTTTGTTTGGTACGGCCAGACGTACTATTGTCAGACCCCCTGGTTCTGCAGGACATCTGAGAAGGACCTCCAATAGTTGTGGTTAGACCCTTACGAGACATAAGGCCCGGCACTGCATCTGCCTGGGGATCCAGAGCAGGGCGAGCACCATAACATGTAGCAGTTGTCGACATAATTCACGGCGTAATTGCGTGGCAGCCTGATTTCTGTGGTGCGCCTCCTGGCTGGCTGCCTCCGTCTTCAGCACCTATCTTTTGCAAGAGTAGACTATGGTCTTACTCGACACACGTACACATAATACTGTTCTTCCCGTCCAAACCATTCATTGTTACGATCTTGGTTTGTTGCTGTCGGAAACATAACTGTTATAAGTAGATGGCTGAGCAACCAAACAAAACAGTGAAGATATCAGAAATCTGGTTTACTTCATTCGTTGAGCCCTGTAGCACTGAGACAACGACATGACAATGTCTGGGTATTTACACAACAGATCTTGCTGTAGAGTTATGGCAGACACAACACTGTAGTTCTGCGTAAAGCATCTGTCGCAGCACCTTCCACTTGAGATTGTCATTGTGCTGGGCAGATTAGGCATCTTACCTTCCGGCTGTGAGCCTGTATTGTTGCATTTCCCTGTCGGATGAAAATTTAAAAAAACAATGTTCGTCCTAACGGATGAAAAGGTTTACAACCATCTTGCCCTAATTTGACACATAAAACTATGAGTCCAAGAAGAATAAGACAGGGAAAAAAATAAGCAAGAGGTATGTCAGACAGTTATGCACCACAATTATTACCTCGTTAACCGTTAATAACATATAGATTAAATTTGGTTAAAATGTTCATGCACACGTGCAGCAAACATTTCTACTTCTCAACACAATCACCATCAACTTTAACGGCTTTACGCCATCTTGAAATAAGAGCACGTATCCCAGATCTGTACCACATTTTGTCCTGTTCTCGTAGCAATTTCCTTACGGTATTAATAACTCCCTCGTTGTTTTTAAACGTTGTCCCAAGGATAACATCCTTAAGAGGACCAACAAGATGGAAATGTGATTAATTATAGGCATTGTGTACTTATGGCTAGAGGTGTAACGGTGGCTAACGGGCACCAGAACAGAAATTATTCTTTTATATAGTTCAGCTAGGTCGGCTTCTAGAATACAGGATTGCATGGTCGATGAAAATACAGAGCGGCGAAATAAAGTTGGCACTCTTCGTCTGTGACCTTAATGAAAAGCTGGTTCTGTTGAGTTATTTCAAACTAACTGTTACGTGGCAAGTGATGGTCCTGGAGTGAGTGTGAACCCAAGGTTGGCAGATTACGATTTTGTCCAGTAGTTGTCATGTAAAGGAACTCTCGGCTGTTCACACCACTAGTTCTCTGGTCAGAGGAAAGGTTAAATACTTCAAGCCACCAGATAGAGATAAGACCGTCAGTACCATCATATAAAACAGATTTTGACTATTCGAGAGCATGGCGTAGGATACAGAGTCGGCATTCCCATAACGAGCTAAAGTTAAATAGCGGTCTTCAGCCAACAATAGTCGCTGCATTCAAAACAACAATCAACCGCACCTATTAGTCGTCATACAGTCCCCTGCAACATGACACTGTGCATCATTGCTTGTTGTGACATTTGATGATATTATACTTCCTAAATACTTGAAGCTCTTTACTTGTTTCAGGGGGTGTTATTTCAAATGAATTTTACTGCTAATGTTCACGCTATACTCCACACACTCTTCGTGTACTTGTAATTCTGCTTCTGAATTTGTGCGCCTAGCAAGCCGTCGGGGGATATTTTTCCTGATCGAAAAAGTAATAAGAAGCACACAAAGATCAATGGATCACTTTATCAAATACGTGCCATTAATCTATAAACAGAAATATGCATATGTCTGTGTCGCTATGCATTTATCAATTAATGTTCATAGTGTGTGCATTGCATTATTTATACCTTTTCCTTCAACTAATCCATACGGCTCTTCCCCAATTTCCAAATTATGGTTCTTTCTTGTCAGTATAATTGTGAATATGTTGACATGCGACATGTTTTATGAAGTTTACTGTGCAGTATGTTGCACATTCAATTAGTCCTGGGTTATTTGTTATATCTCACTCACTAAGTATAGTATAGTATAGTATAGTATAGTATAGTATAGCTATAGCATAGCATAGCATAGCATAGCATAGTATAGTATAGTATAGTATAGTATAGTATAGTATAGTATAGACATTTTAGTTAATATTTTCACTCCAAATTATCCAAGTACTTCTTAATATTGTACATTGACAGTGGCCCGGTTGTGTGTCTCTTCTTCATATGTATTATATCATCAGTTGCTTTTCTTTTATAATAGGTGTGCCTTCTAAGTTACCTATTTCTATTTTAGCTGCTAATGCCTCACCATACAACTTCGTTATTTAATAATCCTATCTCTTTACCACAGCATCTTTTCCCAATAATATATTTTCCGTTTTTCACTATAATCATATTATATTTACAGTTCTCGTTTTCCCTTAAGCCCACTGATTTCCGTGCGCTTATTTTATTCGTCCCTTTAAAAATAATGTAATTCAATATTTTTGTATTTGTGTGGGTCGAACAGGGGGATCGGGTGAATATCCTACAAAATGCAAAATAGATGGGGATTCCTAAACATGAGAAAAAGTATTAGTCACTGTTCGGGTTCAGCTCTCAATTTTTAATTCTGCAGTCTCTAATTTACAAGGTCAGACTTCTACGTATGGTCGTTATAAATCAGGTCCACATCCCATTCGCATTATAACGTGCAGCTGCTACAGTTTATACTATGTTCTTCGGAGTCTTTGTTCATTTACCTCTATAAAGGAGAATCAATACTCGCGAATTTGTTTATGTTATGACAGTAGTGTCGTGTGTTCTACGTCAATTGAGAATTAAAAGAATGCTGACTGACGTCGGCGATCATGCATCTCGATATCCTTAACGGCATTATCAATCCGTATGTCCTTCCGTGCTGATGACCACTGTCAGTTATCTACAGGCATATGCGTTATAATCCTCCTCCTCCTCTCCACTCCTCCTCCTACCCTCTTCCTCTTCCCCTCCCCCTCTCCATCCTCCTCCTCCCTCTTTCTACTCCTCCTCCCTCCTCCTCCCTCTTCCTCCTCCTTCCTCTCCTCCTCCGTCCTCCTCCTCCTCCCTCTTCCTCCTCCCTCTTCCTCCTCCTACCTCCTCGCCCTCCTCCCTCCTACTAATCACTCCTCTTTCTTCCTCCTCCTCTCTCCTCCTCTCTCCTCCTACTCCCTCCTCCTTCCTCCTCTTCCTCCCTCCTCCTCCCTCCTCCTCCTCCTACGTCCTCCCCCTCATCCCTCCTCCTCCCTCCTCCTTCTCCTCCCTTTTTCTCCCTCCTTATCCTACCTCGTCCTCCTCCCCTTACTCCTCCCTCCTCCTCCCTCTCCTCCTCTCTCCTCATCCCTCCTCCTCCCTTCTCCTCCTCCCTCCTCATCCTCTCTCCTCCTCCTCCCTCCTCCTCCCTCCTCCTCCTCCCTCCACATCACTCCTCCTCCTCTCTCTTCCTCCTCCCTCCTCCTCCCCCTCCTCCTCCTGCGTTCTTCTCCTCCATCATCCTCACTCCTCCTTCTCCTTCCTCCCTCTTCCTCCTCCCTCTTCCTCCTCCCTCCTCCTCCCTCTTCCTCCTCCTCCCTACTCCTCCGCCCTACTCATCCTCCCTACTCCTCCTCCCCTCCTCCTTCTTCTTCCTCTCTCCTCCTCCCTCCTCCTCCCTCTTCCTCCTCCCTCCTCCCCCTCCTCCTTGCTCTCCTCCTCCCTCCTCCTCTTCCTAATCACTCTCCTCCCTTCTCCTCCTCTCTTCTTCCTCCTCCTCCCTCCTCCATCCTTCCCCCCTCATCCTCCCTCCTCCTCCACCCTCTTCCTCCCTCCTCTTCCTCCCTCCACCTCTTCTCTCTTCCTCATCTCTCCTCCTCCTCCCTCTACCTCCTCCCTCCTCCCCCCTCCTTCCTCCTCCTCCTTCCTCCTACCTCCTCCTCCCTACTCCTCCTTCTCTCTCCTCCTCTTAATCCCTCCTCCTCCCTCCTATTCCTCCCTACTCCTACTCCTCCCTCCTCTTCCCTCCCCTTCCTCTCTCCGCCTATCTCTTCCTCCCTCCTCCTCCTCCATCCTCCTCCCTCCTCCACCTCCCTCTTCCTCCTCCCAGCTCCTACTCCTCCTTTTTCTTCTTCTGCTGCTGCTGCTGCCGCCGCTCCATTTACCCAAGTTAATTGTTGGGGAAGATGTAAAGACCTTTCAAGTGCTCTTTCTAATGCTTTTTGTAAGTTGGTCTTCGTTTATCTAGGTTGTTCTAACTGCAACCAATAAATGATTAGACAGAAAGGCAGACAGACAGACAGACAGACAGAGAGGGAGGGACAGACAGACAGACAGACAGACAGACAGACAGACGGGAACGGGAACTTATATGACTACTTATATGAATTAAATGAGATGCTCCCCATCAGGGGCTGGGCGAAGCCGGGCAGGGTCAGGCAGACAGATAGACAGACAGATAGACAGATAGACAGTCGGGAACGGGAACTTATATGACTACTTATATGAATTAAATGAGATGCTCCACACCAGGAGCTGGGCGATGCCGGGCGGGGTCAGACAGACAGACAGACAGACAGACAGACAGACAGACAGACAGACAGACAGACAGACAGACAGACAGACAGATAGATAGTCGGTAACG
Source organism: Cepaea nemoralis (assembly GCA_014155875.1). Classification (NCBI taxonomy): domain Eukaryota; kingdom Metazoa; phylum Mollusca; class Gastropoda; order Stylommatophora; family Helicidae; genus Cepaea; species Cepaea nemoralis. Next base: position 57,067 of record JACEFZ010005657.1, read on the forward strand.
GGAACGAGAACTTATATGACTACTTATATGAATTAAATGAGATGCTCGCCACCAGGGACTGGGCGAAGCCCGGCCGGGTCAGCTAGTCTTATATATAAAAGAGACTGGATGTGGGTGTGTCCTTTATGCGCTCGCGAACGGCCCATCCGATTGAGATGAAATTTTCTACACGTCTTCCTTTCATTTCAGCGCAGCCAACTGTGATATTTTTTAGTGTGAAATCGGCTGCTTACTTAATATTATTTAATTTGTCATTTTACATTGTAATTTATATACAGCGAGGGGACTTAACTCTAGAAAAGTTATTTCAAGGGGCATAACTTTTAATAACATTGCTGTATACCTTATAGTCATATTGTTGCATCGTTTTCAAAGATTTATAAACTCTTTGTCTGTAGTTATGTACCGGCATATGAGTTATAATAAATAATGATACAATCTTTAGGGCATTTTCAAAGTTTTCATAAAAATAATGCATAATGCATAGCATTGTAACTCATCTTTTTATGCTTATGAAGTTATCTACAGTCATGCAGGTGATTAGAAACGGTTTTCATTAGAAATAATGGATGGTGTGTGGAAAGACATTCTTTTAAGTTACTTTTTTTTTGTTATATGAATTTAATGAGACGCTACCCGCCAGGAGCTGGGCGAAGCCACGCCGGGTCAGATAGATAGACAGACCCACCTTTTCGCTGCAGTTATCTACAGGCATATGCGTTATAATCCTCCTCCTCCTCTCCCCTCCTCCTCCTACCCTCTTCCCCTCCCCCTCTCCATCCTCCTCCTCCCTCTTTCTCCTCCTCCTCCCTCCTCCTCCCCTTCCTCCTCCTTCCTCCTCCTCCTTCCTCCTCCTCCTCCCTCCTCCTCCCTCTTCCTCCTCCTACCTCCTCGCCCTCCTCCCTCCTACTAATCACTCCTCTTCCTTCCTCCTCCCTTCTCCTCCTCTCTCCTCCTACTCCCTCCTCCTCCCTCCTCCTCCTCCTACGTCCTCCCCCTCATCCCTCCTCCTCCCTCCTCCTCCTTCTCCTCCGTTTTTGCTCCCTCCTCCTCCTCCTACTCCTCCTCCTCCCCTTACTCCTCCTCCTCCTCCCTTTCCTCCTCCCTCCTCATCCTCTCTCCTCCTCCTCCCTCTACCTCCTCCCTCCTCCTCCCTCCTCCTCCTCCTCCACATCCTCCTCTCTCCTCCCTCTTCCTCCTCCTCCCCTTCTCCTCCCTCCTCCTCCTTCCTCCTCCCCTCCTCTACCTACCTCCTCCTCTCCTCCCTCCTCCTCCTACCTCCTCCTCCTCTCTCTTCTCCTCCTCCTCCTCCCTCTCTCTACCTCCATCTCCCTCTTCTCCTCTCCTCCTCCCTCCTCCTCCCCTCCTCCTCCTGCGTTCTTCTCCTCCCTCATCCCCCTCCTCCTTCTCCTTCCTCCCTCTTCCTCCTCCCTCCTCCTCCCCCTGTTCCTCCTCCTCCCTACTCCTCCTCCCTACTCCTCCCCCCTCCTCCTCCTTCTTCCTCCCTCTTCCTCCCTCCTCCCTCTTTCTTCTCCCTCCTCCCCTCCTCCTTGCTCTCCTCCTCCCTCCTCCTCCTAATCACTCCTCATCCCTTCTCCTCCTCTCTTCTTCCTCCCCCCCTCATCCATTCTTCCCCCCCTCATCCTCCCTCTTCCTCCTCCCTCTTCCTCCCTCCTTTTTCTCCCTCCGTCTCCCTTCTCCCCCTCCTCCTCCTCCCTCCTCCTCCTCCCTTATCCCCCTCCTCCCTCCTCCTCCCTCCTCGTTTTCTCTCTTCCTCCTCTCTCCTCCTCCACCTCCCTCTACCTCCTCCCTCCTCCTCCCTCCTCCTACCTCCTCCTCCTCCCTCCTCCTCTCTCCTCCTCTTAATCCCTCCTCCTCCCTACTATTCCTCCCTACTCCTACTCCTCCCTCCTCTTCCCTCCTCCTGTCTCCGCCTATCTCTTCCTCCCTCCTCCTCCATCCTCCTCCCTCCTCCACCTCCCTCTTCCTCCTCCCAGCTCCTACTCCTCCTTTTTCTTCTTCTGCTGCTGCTGCCGCCGCTCCATTTACCCAAGTTAATTGTTGGGGAAGATGTAAAGACCTTTAAAGTGCTCTTTCTAATGCTTTTTGTAAGTTGCTCTTCGTTTATCTAGGTTGTTCTAACTGTAACCAATAAATGATTAGACAGACAGGCAGACAGACAGACAGACAGACAGACAGACAGACAGACAGACAGACAGACAGACAGACAGAGAGGGAGGGAGGGACAAACAGACAGACAGACAGACATACGGGAACGGGAACTTATATGACTACTTATATGAATTAAATGAGATGCTCCCCATCAGGGGCTGGGCGAAGCCGGGCAGGGTCAGGCAGACAGATAGACAGACAGATAGACAGATAGACATTCGGGAACGGGAACTTATATGACTACTTATATGAATTAAATGAGATGCTCCACACCAGGAGCTGGGCGATTCCGGGCCGGGTCAGACAGACAGACAGACAGACAGACAGACAGACAGACAGACAGACAGACAGACAGACAGACAGACAGATATTCGGTAACGGGAACGAGAATTTATATGACTACTTATATGAATTAAATGAGATGCACCCCACCAAGGTCTGGGCGAAACCGGGCCGGGTCAGCTAGTCTTCTATAAATATAACCTGCAAACTCAACATTAGATTGCATGTTGCTTTTCTCCTGTAATCATATCCTTGTATAGTGTATAGTATCATCATTTATCATAATTCAGTGCTCGGGTATGTTTGGTGTACATAGGTATTTACATAATTGATTTACATTTAGAAAAGCTGTTACTTTATTTGCAGAAAATCTTGAAGACAAAACGCGTAATGGAAGTCAACAAGGAAGATACGATAAGTATATGTTATTAAGTTTACTATTCGACACGCGTGTGCACGATCATTTTACACATAACTATACAGAGATAGCTTAGCATATTCAAATGTGCATTGGAAAAATAGTTTGTTACAATCTGAATTATGCACCTTGAGTGATGGAGGGGATCTATGTAAATGCCATGACGATAAATGGGTATTTGGTGTTAGGAACACATCTCTACAGCAACTCTTACTCAAGGGCTGACGTAATCAATATAAAGCAAACATCGTTTATTTCACAGAAAATTGTATGGTACCCTGATGGGTAGGGTTGACACTGGGAACTATTTAAGTGAAAATACTCTCCTAGTCGAAAGTATTCGAATAGATTATATCGGAGTAGGGAGGAAAGTGAGCTAACCTTACAATACGTCATCTGCCCTGTAAATCAGATAAGCAGAAATATTTTCACTTCTCACTACCCATCACTTGATGTAAGGACTTGTAATTAATAAATTAGAAGCGTTAGCAATGATTAAGCCAGGAAACGTCTCTGAAAGTGGCGACAACTCAGTGGGTTTCAAAATAAATGATGCAATCATGCATATATTCAAGTGGGTTGTTTACGGCACCTTATGTCAAGCAATCAACATTTTCGGGATAGCCACAAACATTATCAACATTGTATGTTTCACGAAGCAATGATTCAATGAATCTGTTACCATCATCCTTTTGGGTAAATATTTATTAAACATTGTTGACATACATTACATATCATTGTAAATGTAAACGTCTCCAAATTGGATTAGGAAGTTATAGACTAAGGAAGGATACATTGGTACATGCTACGTTCAGTGCACATGATACCAGTGATGGAATTCGAGAATAAGCATGCTATGGTTGTGCGAGCTTTTGATCTATCAGGTTGTAACGTAGAGGTTAATATTATATATATGGCAAACGCTGATGAACACAAAGTCGGTCTCTGGATCGAGAAATGGATAGGGGATTTTCTAAGTAAACCCTGTGTTTTTCTACACATGGATTGTTGGACCTCTAAGCCACACATTATTTCCCAAGAGCTAATAGGATATGTTTTTTTAAAAATTTTCACCGATGCTGTCCAACGTCTAAACAAGACCTATAACAGCAATACACTATCTGGTGTTGGGGTAGTATTGATAAGTAATCTTCTTGCCATCTCTGTGTATAGACTGGAAAGAGACAGGCCAGACATGTGTAAAAGAAAATATGCTGATTTAGACATTGAGGGTTAAGGCAACAGACAGATAGGCTTTATCATCAACCCACACAAGTTATCCGTACTGTGGTGCTCATTGAATAACCGAATTGCCAAGTCGGAGGTATCTGATATTACAACAACCTTTGACATAAGCTTGTGATTCAAGGCGCAAGTGCTCTGAGTGTTAAGGCAGCGGTGGACGGAGAACACAAACATGGGATACACATTTCACAAACATCCGATTATTTCGGAGACTGCAAATGGTCTGAGAATGTTCGTTTTCTCATAGACAGCCGGTGAATCTAGAACGGATAAACATGAGTCCACGCAAGCTTGACTGTACACAGGGTACATCGATTATAGTACGGCTGAACATACCTACCTTACCATCCATAAATTAAATTTCCACTATGCTCCAATCCAAGATATGCTTTAGGATCGCTGCAACCAGGGAGCACTCCCTATGCGATGCTGCCAATGGATAAAGACTGGGGAGAGCATTTCGTGTATTGCATACGATGAAGATCAAAATCAGTCAAGTGGCTGGAATTGACAAGTTACCACGAAGAGAAGAATGGTTAACATGTCTCTTAACAATAAAGCACTAGGTACATACCTTAGGCCGAGGGGACAAGAATAGACCGCGAGTGGTACTGTAATGTCCGTACAACAGTCTACGCAAAACAAAACACGCCAAACATATGTAATTACACATTGATGGGTTCTGTTGTAGGAAGTAAAAAGAGCGGGTATAGTGTCGTTACACAGACAAAACACACTTTAATATAAAGAGGAGCTTGGTATAAACAATGTTCCGGGCAAAGTAGCTAGCAATGTTATGCAATGTGGAGACTAACTTATCATTGGTGGTTTGCTTAGGACCGGATTGATACATTAACTGCTGTTGCTCCTATGGGTAAAGCGGCACATAACCATGATTGTGATGTAGTGAAGTCTCTATAGGATTGGGAGGATTGCACAACTATCTATATGTGTGAAGACTTGTACTGAATGGAGTGTGTAGTGGCTGTGGCAGTATTCACCGCGTAGAGGAACAGTCACTAGGGCATTTAGGCGCGTTGCTACTGGAATAAACTTCATAGAGCTACTTTGACGTCTTTTGAAGAGAGGGACGGGTCATATTTGGGAAGGTCACGAATGATCTGATTTTCACTCATTGGCACCTTGCCGTCTTGACAGACGATAGTTTGTGCTTTAAAAAGGCATAATAACTTTTAACTATGGCGGTAGCGAGTGTGACTGATAAGGCCAATTTGCGCTGTAAATGTCCGTTCACAGTGGGTGCATGTGAACACGTGGTCATTTCCACCATCATGCACCATCTTACGTCTCAAACGCTTGGTGTGTGACTTTTCTGCAATAATTTTCTCCTTTGACTTTATTCCATTTCTGATATTTGCCCTCCATGCAACACGTTCAGCGGCGACTTGCTCCCAATGTGCATTATCAATGCCTGTATCAATCATGTCCCGCTTACACACTTCTTTGTATCGTAGTGGAGGTCGACCGTGAGATCTCTTACCCATCTGTAATTCACCAAAAATGATGTCCTTTGGTATTCTACCATCATCCATTCTCCTAAGATGCCATATCCAACTAAGTCTACGAAGACTGAGCATGGAACAAACCGTCGCACAACCTGATCTTTCCAATACTTCAGTATTTGTGATTTTGTCTTGCCACTTAATATCAAGTATTCTTCGCAGACACCTCATGTGAAAGCTGTTTAAACGTTTCTCTTGGTGTGAGTAAGATGCCAGGATTCACTGCCACAAAGAAGAGTAATAAGGACACAGGCTAGATAGACAAGGACTTTTGTTTTGGCAGTAAGTTTCCTGTACTCCCACACCCTTTTGTTAACATGTTCATTGTTGTTGCTTTCTTACCAGTCTTGATGTTGATTTCCTGATCTAGGGATAATTTGATATTTACTTCTGATCCCATATAAGTAAAATGGTCTACTATCTCCATCGTCGTCAATAACGATTGATGGTACCCCATGTGCACCTAGTGACATAATCTTTGTCTTGTTTTTTGTTAATTTTTAAACCAAATTCACAACAATCATTGGAGACTGCAGATAGCAGACGTTGTAATTCATTCTCAGAGTGCGTTGTAATTGCAGCATCGTCTACGAAAAGCAACACTCTGATCAGTACCCACCTAATTTTGGTCGCTCTATCTGAGCGTGAGTGAATGCATATACCACCATTCTGATCATGAAAGTCATATTTCAGTAGAAGTGAAAAGTATCCCAAAGAGGGTGGGAACTAATACAAAACCTTCCTAAACTCCAATCTTGATTTCAAATTCTTCTGAAGTTGCACCATCAAACTTGATAATACCCTTCATGTCTGTGTGGAGCGATTCCAAAATGGACAGAAGCGTTGGTTGGCAGCCAATCTTCTTTAGTGCCCAGGACAGACCCTCACGACTGACCACATCAAATGCTTTTGTGAGGTCGATGAAGGCAATAAACAGTGGTTGATTCTGTTCACGGCATATTTCTTGTATTTGTCGCAATGAGAATATCATATCAATGGTTGACCGGTTCTGTTGGAAGCAACACTGTGATTCGGGGTAGACTTGATCTCCCATAACTTGAAGTCTGCGCAGAACAATTCTGGCAAATACTTTCTAAACAATACACAAAAGTGAGATACCTCTATAATTGTTACAGTCGCTCTCATCGCCATTGTTCTTGTACAGTGTCATTATGCGTGAGTCACGTTCATTTGTACCGCACTTAACTTCTGTTATTGTGGGGGGGGGGGTGGGGGGTGCCAAGGTGGTCAAGAATCTGCATGGCCTCTATGGCGTTGAGGGACCATCCGCTAGTTTAATCTCTCTTGCGAAAAGCTCCAATTAGTGCTCTACCCCTCTTTCCATCTGCTGTTTCTTATGAGTGATAATTTCTCCAGTCATGGTTGTCAATGGTGCACTCCATTTGATTATTGGACCACATGCTTTATTTATCCCTTCATACATGCTTCTGATGTTCCCCTTATCACTTGCATTTGAATGGACTCATACGACTTGATTAAATAGTCACTTGTACACTGCCTGACAGTCTTTTGCACATACTTCCTAGCTTGCTTCAGCTCACTGATAGTGTTACGCGTTGTTCTTTCCTTGTTTCTTAAGAGAGCTATCTTCTTTTTATCAATCAAGGGCTGCAGTGTCTGGTTGTTTGCAGCAAACCAGTCGTGACTCTTATGAACCACAGTGCTGTAAACCCCTACCGCGGTTTTATAAAGAGTTTCGTTAAGTTTAACCCAGTTATTACTTGCTGTACAATTATCTGATGTGTTAGTCAAAGCGTCTTCAGGTTGCTATTGAAACTCAAGCATTTATCAGGATCGTGTGTATTAATAATATTAATATTGGGGCTAGATGTGTGTTTAGCTCTCCTTGGTCTCAGTCTAATCCTCGCAACAACCAAAGAATGATCCGTATGACAGTCTGCGCTGTGGTAATATCGAATCAATCATGGTTAGTTCATATGTTGTCTCCGTGTGATTATGAAGTCCAGATAATTCCAATGTCCGGATCTTGGATGTTTCCATGAGACTTTATGCAGCTCTTTTTTTAAAAAGGAGTTTGGAATATATAGGTCATTTCTGGTGCAATGCTCCAGCAGTCTTTGCCCATTTCCATTCATGCGGGAATAGCTGAGTCCATGGGAATATCGATGCATGAAGCCCATAATCGGGCACTCTCACGATGTTTATACGTCACCTCGACACCGCAAGGTACAAGAAGAACATGATGAGATGAGATGAGATGAGAGACAATATTTAGTTTTCCGTACATATATGATTAATTTGGATTTATGCAATCACACTTAAACTAAAATAAATATTATAATATTGAAGCATGTTTACTTGTAAGGGTATCGCTATACTCAGACATCGTTCCAAGGTAATCATGGCTGTGATACAACTGCTGACTCTGGTGAAAGCAAAATGTGGATTGCCAGATAATAGGTAGGCGACGTCGTAACTATCAAATGGAATATCTTCTGCAGCAAATGCGATGATTATGAAGACGCAATTATTGACCATTGTCACGAGGCTAGCTAAATCAGAAATCGACAAACCTGTAAGTATAATTAAATACGTTTAGCCACACATGCGCGTGAACATATGGAAGTGAATAAAATGCAATAGTGTGAGTTAATTAATGGATATATTATAATTTAGATTATATTGTAATAGTTAGTTAGTTAGTTAGACAGTTAGTTAGTTAGTTAGTTAGTTCGTTAGTTAGGTAGTTAGTTAGTTAGTTAGTTAGTTAGATAGTTAGTTAGTTAGTTAGTTAGTTAGTTAGTTAGTCGACAGATCATCCTCATTGCACATCGAACCATTCAGTCCATAAGTGCTCTGATCCCCTCCTCAGCAAATCCCGCAGTGTGTAACAGCTAACAACATCAGTTCTGTGTTGGTTTTTCAATCTTCTTTGGCTTCCTGCGTAGTGTTCTTGTTTGGCCACCCGTCTTTTAATGTGGTGTTCTCGCAGTCTGGTCATGGTTGTAGATTCACAGTCATCACTTGGTTCTCGATAACATTAATTAAATACTGATAGGGATCCCCTATTCACAAAAATGTGTGAATAATACAAGACATTAATCACATAAATTTGTGAATAACACGAGACATTAATCACAAACTGCTAGTAACGTGACGTTTAATACCGCCGCCGATTGGCTTCAGAAGACTATTATTCTCCCTTCTTGTCTGTCTTTTATTTGCAATTTATTTTTCCTCAAACCTCCCTAAAGCAATATTTGCCTGGTGGTCTGGGTGCCATCGACACGGTTACAACAAGGTTTAACAGGCGAGAAGACATATTTATGCCGTCTGCCGAAAGCGTTACACACAGAACGAACTCAGTAGCTCCAGCGACGACCTCCCGAAGTCTTTGAGAAGACTGCACTCTTGCTCCGAATGACGTAGTCCGGAGAGGAACCTACAACCTTCGGAACGCTAGGCAGTAACTACTCGGCCACGGAGATTCTCAGTTCTAATGAGAAAGACACAATGGTAGTGGTACCATTCCAAATAGCCCTCACGCTCAATCATTTTGAACTGCCCATTGGCCCCGTCGGCACAAGACCTGCAGCTGAAAATTCCCTTCTCTTTTATTTTTCTGCAATTCTGGCCTGCAAGGTCACCCATACCCCTTGAACAAAGAGATGCTCAACTGATGACAAAGAAATACTTTCATTAGCATAGACGGATAGTATGTTTTATGCTGACTTTAGATTAGAGACAGAGTAAGGTGGAAGGAGAGATGAAATCTAGTAGACGGCCAGATAGAAGCATCTGCTTCTTCACCTCACATGATCTGGAATTAACGTCCTGTGGACACGATTTTCGTTTATTGTACCTCCTGGTAAAAGCTTGTACCTGTCTCGGTCTACCTTTTGTGTTTACCAGGGACATTTTAACGTTAGAAAATCCACAGGATGATACTGCAGAGGGAGAAGCAGGAATTGAGAAATCAGCACCAGGACTATCAGAAGACACAGAGGAAGATGGTTCAGACAAAGTGGGATAGGACAGCAGAGCATGATTGTCTATGTATGGGAGAGTTTGAATGTCAGCTTCTGAAAGGTCAACTACAGCTACAGGACGGTCAGATTTAATAAGAGTGAAGACTCTATTAAGATGAGAGATGGCAGTTTGGAAAGCCTGTTCTCCCAAAAAAGGAAAGAAAGATTCAATGGCCTTTCTTGATTTCTTTGGTAATGTGATACCGAGATTCAGGAGTGCTGGCATTTTGTGTGGGCAGGACTTCATGTGTGATGCTGTGATCAATGGAGTCAGAGAAAGAAGGAGTGACAGGAGTGCTCTTAAAGCGCTCATTATTACAGTGATAAATAGGCAGACAAAGATATGAGCGTAAAGCAAATATGTGTCGACAAGGTAAATGGAATTGTAAAAGGAAATCACAAGAACAGGAGGGGATAGTGCAGTCGTACTGAGATGAGCCAGGAGTTGCAGATGACAAAATGTGTGTATCAGGACAAGTTATTGAACACTGAAAGAGATAGTCTGTTTTCTTAGAGATAAGAAACTGGTGTATGACAATTTCGGTTGCAAAAGTAGTAAGATCATTCTGAATTGCATTGAGAATATCCAAATTATGCATTGTGTTGTACTTTAATGACATAGTGTGTATACAAGCATAGGCATCTCTGGATTGCATGGTGTTCTTTGTCATTCTTAGGAGTTCAGTAATGAAATTGCGAAGTGGAGTTAAGAGGGAATGAAACGCTTAATTTTCTGATGGAATGTTTCAGCATGATTTGTTGTCGTAATAGGAAAGGTTGCCGATCTCCCTGTCCCAAGAGTTTACGTCTTTTTCCGAACTCCCATATATTCTCGTGAGTAACTGTCACAGGATAAAGTAACTTGTCAGTCGATCAATGATAACCAAACCCGACATTATTTTGCTAACACAATTGACGCTTTTATGGTGAACAAACTGAGGACAATACGTCTGTACAGATTCTCGACACCTGGTCAACAGTGTCTATGAGATCAAAGGGAGTCACGTAGAGTTGTCTACACATAGTCGACAAGTTTGATGACAGGATGTTATTCGAGAGGTGTGTACTGGCGACATTTGTCTACCAAACGGAAGTGGGTCGTTGCAAGTGATAGACAGAATGCCTGCTAGAGGTCAGAAGGATTATGTAAGGGGAGAAAGGTCTTTGGCTTACAGACAACCCGGATATTTGTTGGATGAGACAAAGAACTCCACAGATGAAAAGGAAAATTGACAGCTAATTGACTCTGGTTAGTCTGGAAACAGGAGGACAAAGCCAGATTCTGGACTGATTGGCGTCTGGACTTTCCGGTGACTCACTCAAGCACCTATATAAAACCCAGTGCAGTAAACAGGTGGATGGAGTCGAGGAAAACATTCTGAAGTGTAGAATTGGGGATAATTCCCAGTTGTGGTATATTAGAGGGACTAGCCTATCTTAGTAGGGATAGTTATCCACGGACATAGATCCAATCGGATTGCCTAGTTTCTCGAGTAACAACAGGAATAGAAATATGGTAGGCAATTAATTATATCTACTTAAGAGTATGATTATGAATAGAGTACAGTACTGTGTAGTGATATAATGTATTAGGATTAGTGATAGAATGTTCTATAAGTGCGGTGCTAGAAAGTATCATAGGAGCGTCGGCACTAGTATTCTATTTTGTGGCTTCAAGTAGCTTGTGTTCTATATCGTTTTACTCAGGAAGTTGAGGACAATGTAGTGGAATAATAATTAGAGAGATTAAGGATGGTTGAGAGGGAGGAGGGGAATGTGTAATGGTAGGATCTTCCAGTAGGGCATCTGCTGGGTTTCTACCCGTTCCGTTATTCTTTCCTGGTGTTGTCATGTCTCAGATCATATGATTGATTTATTTGGCCGCATGACAGAGATCGGATCTCTGTTATAGATCTGAGTGCTGTTAATTGCATACAATCACCTAATTACGGTCAGGACTGAGTTGCCCTCACCATGATGTTATCTGCTCTACAGGTTCCATGTACAGTTCCCCTTGAGTGTTCTACGTGAGTGGGAGAGGGTTTACTTCGAAGAAGCAGTTTCAAAGTTTGACACAATGATGGCTCAGCATCTGAAGACAGAGGTTGCTGAGAGGCCGCTACATAGGGCTTATACCCAAGTTGGTTTGCGGGAATCTGGCTTCTGCTGAGTGGAATTGTATGAACAGAAGTGTTGTGTTTAATGAGTGATAAGCTTCATCACCGAAGATTAATAACTCGCATACTAAGGACATATATATATATATATAGCTATATACACATCTACCTAACAAACATTAATAGGTTGTGTTCTAAAAGAGGGGAAAATGTTATAACCAGAAACTAATAAACAGTAGAGTTTCCCCAAGTGACATTTCAGTTAATTGGAGAACTATCAGTTCAAACAAATATTAGGAAACAGAGTAACTTCACCGTGTGGTGGAGTGGAGACCAAGATCAACAGTGTCTATCGGATTACCAGCATCCTGTTTGTTCGAGTGATTGGAGAAAGTCGTCATCTTCTGGGTGAGGTTCACTGTCCGGAAAAAATGGTGCTGTTGTGTGCTAAGCACTATGATGTTACAGACTTTGCTTCTAAATCACTGGTCTACCATTAGAATACACGTCACACATTCTACACCTTATACACACATACACTTCTCCTACATATACTCTTTGCTTTAATAAATTTCTTGTTTTTATTTGTTGAAGCGAGAGTTGTCAAGTATGTTATGTTGGGGAAGAATGAGAGGGGGCATGATCCAGGGGTGAGTAAGAGTGAGAGGAAGGTGTCTTCAGATTGAGGGAGTGTGTGGACGGAGTCTGCTGGATATCTCCAGAATAGAGATATTGAATTAAAACAAATGTGGGTATCGATTCTCTTCACTCCAGGGACGACACTAAAGTGGTAAAGAAGAACAAGTAACTAATACGACATTCATTCGTTACACACACACTACAGTAACGTAACCTGCGCGAGAATCGGTAGCGGTTCTCGCCGCGTTGGTAACGTAGGGGCATGTGAGCGGGTCGCTCAGAAATCAATGGCAAACTACTGAGTGTAATCTTGCTTAGTACATTAACAGCAGCTGAAAAATGCTGATGTTGACTGCAACGTCCTGTAAGAGATATGAAAAAAATACAAATTAAAAAAAAAAATGAAAGCTTGGTGAATCCAGGAAAGAATCGGCCCAAAGTTGGGGAAAATTCCACCAATTAGAATGAAAGTATGAGAGAACATCAGGAGATGAAAGTTCATAAATCGTGTCTTTAAGAATACCGTTAAACTCTTCGAAACTTGAACAGAACGCTCCTTTTTCTATGGCCATCTTCGAAGTAAACGTCAAGCTCAGTATTCGCAGCGCTCGAAGTAGACATCATGTGACCAACCGGAAGTATACATCACGTGACCAGCCGAATAACCACGTGAACAGCTAATTTTTGTGATTAATGTCTCGTATTATACAAAAAAATTTTGTGCTTGCTTGTGTTCGCTGGCTGTGAACTCCAGCGCGAAGTCATTTATGCCGGATGAAAACATCCTGTTGTCCAACATCAGTTTGATGTCATACAGGACCTGAGGTTAGCGTGAGTATCCGTTAAATGTCTCGTATTATTCACAAATGTTTGTGAATACTCACTTCGATACTGATATTCATTTGCAAGGTTGAGTTTCAGAAAGGGAAATAAAGTTGTATCGTAATCACGGTTCCAGTGGTGTGTAAACCAGAATGACACCATCACACCCACCAGTTGCCTTTTTTGTACAGGAATGTCCACCCTAAATAGTATATCGAAATGTATCTATATCATACCCCATTTTTCATTGCCTCTGTTCTTGTCATGTACATGTTATATATCACATCTCCATTTTATCTACTTCATGGTCTGCCACTTCTGCGATTCCTTGCTACACATACATAGATTGTAATCTGTATTTTCCCAAATGTGAATGTATAAGGGTCGTTCATTTGAAACCCGTTCCAACGGCTTTATTACAAAACCATGAAAGAAACAAGGTGTGGAGGAATTAAACAAAGCATTCATTCTGAATTACTTATGCACCTTGGCTTGGTCAGAAGAAGTCGCCGTAGACATTCAGGCAAGCATCCCATTGCTTATGTAGGATTGTGGTTGCTCACTGAAACAAGTGTTTACCGCATTCATTACGTCTGCATCTGAGTAAAATCGTTGCCCCTTGAGAGCTTTGTTTAGAGGTCCGAACAAATGAACATCACATGGTGACAAATCAGGACTATAGGCTGGATGTTTCAGAATTTGCCACTTCTTCCAAGCTGATGATTCCTGCACAATCTTTGTAACATTCGGACGAGCATTATCACGCAACAAAAACCCACCGCGACAAAGCATGCCGGGTCATTTATTCTTAATGGCTTTTTGTAACTTGACTAGTTTTTCCAAGTAGTGGGTAGAGATGATGTTGACACCATGTTCTTTAAAGTCGGCCAACAATAGCCCTTCATGGTCAAAAAATGAGCTCAGCGGAAACCAGCCGAAACCTGTCACTTCATTTTTTTGGCTTTTGGTGATCCAGCATCCTTCCATTGCATGCTCTCTCTTTTGCTACTCGGCTCAAAGTGGTGACACCATGATTCATCGCCTGCCACTATGCGGAAGAGAAATGCATCACCCCCACTCTGTAATGCAGAAAGCCAAACACCAACACATGCGTTTCTCTTTTTGGTGGTCTGTCATCATCCGTGGTACCCACTGTGAACACACCTTCAGATATTGCAGTTTCTTAAGAACGACCTTTTGAATTGTCCCAATTGACACATCAAATTCTTTCGCTAGCGAACGTATGCTTCGACAACGGTTCATCTGTACTGCTGCATCAATTTTGGCGATGTTGCCTTTTTCTTCTGTTGCAACAATATGCGCTTGACCCGGCTGTCGTGAACTGACGTCCTTTCCGAAAATTCGTGCCTAGTCTGTCACTGTTGTCTTCGACACACATTTGTTACTGTACGCTGCATGCATTCTTCGATGAATGTCCACTGGTCGACATCCTTCAAATGAAAGAAACTGAATCACCGCTCTTTGAGCTTCTTTGGACGGATTTTGGATCAACCCGGTCATTTTATCAACGGTCAGAAACAGAACCTGTGCATCATGGGACGATAAGCACGTGCTCTTTTATTCATCGGTCAATACTTATCACATGACTATGACATGATCATGTTCAACGTACGCAATTACGCACGGTGCGGTACGACCGGATTTTAATTGAATGCTTTTAATATTAGTGTGCTTCAGAGCAGTCGATATGTAGATGTTGGTTAGGATCCTGAAAGCATATTTATGCATTGCTACAACGTACACCATTATCGACAAATATGGTCATTGCCGTTTGCGAAGGAGCGGCATACGTAACTACACAACTAAAATGTCAAGGAAATAAAAAAAAATAAAAAAAAATTGCTTGCTTGCTTGCTTGTGTTCGTTGGCTTGAGCTCCAACGCGAAGTCCTGTATGCCGGATGAAGACATCCTGTTGTCTAACATCAGTGTGATGTCATACAGGACTTGAGGTTTGCGTGAGTATCCGTTGTCCCATGTCTGGCTTATTGGTGTGCAGACTGGTGGTTCCTCGCCGTACAGGCAGACACTCTCCGACTTCGGAGGAATCGGCGACCTACTAACCTTAGCCAGGACCCCGAAGGGACCTGTTGCCCAGGACGCTCGACGAGGACGCGTCAATAGGTCTTGGCCAGTATATAACCCGGCCCTGGTACCTTGGAAACACCTCTGCGTCCCAAAAACAAAATAACACACACATAATTAATGTATGCTAATATTTCAGAATTAAAATCAGATCATTCGTGACCTTCCCAAATATGACCCGTCCCTCTCTTCAAAAGACGTCAAAGTAGCTCTATGAAGTTTATTCCAGTAGCAACGCGCCTAAATGCCCTAGTGACTGTTCTTCTACGCGGTGAATACAGCCACAGCCACTACACACTCCATTCAGTACAAGTCTTCACACATATAGATAGTTGTGTAATCCTCCCAATCCTATAGAGACTTCACTACATCACAATCATGGTTATGTGCCGCTTTACCCATAGGAGCAACAGCAGTTAATGTATCAATCCGGTCCTAAGCAAACCACCAATGATAAGTTAGTCTCCACATTGCATAACATTGCTAGCTACTTTGCCCGGAACATTGTTTATACCAAGCTCCTCTTTATATTAAAGTGTGTTTTGTCTGTGTAACGACACTATACCCGCTCTTTTTACTTCCTACAACAGACCCATCAATGTGTAATTACATATGTTTGGCGTGTTTTGTTTTGCGTAGACTGTTGTACGGACATTACAGTACCACTCGCGGTCTATTCTTGTCCCCTCGGCCTAAGGTATGTACCTAGTGCTTTATTGTTAAGAGACATGTTAACCATTCTTCTCTTCGTGGTAACTTGTCAATTCCAGCCACTTGACTGATTTTGATCTTCATCGTATGCAATACACGACATGCTCTCCTCAGTCTTTATCCATTGGCAGCATCGCATAGGGAGTGCTCCCTGGTTGCAGCGATCCTAAAGCATATCTTGGATTGGAGCATAGTGGAAATTTAATTTATGGATGGTAAGGTAGGTATGTTCAGCCGTACTATAATCGATGTACCCTGTGTACAGTCAAGCTTGCGTGGACTCATGTTTATCCGTTCTAGATTCACCGGCTGTCTATGAGAAAACGAACATTCTCAGACCATATGCAGTCTCCGAAATAGTCGGATGTTTGTGAAATGTGTATCCCATGTTTGTGTTCTCCGTCCACCGCTGCCTTAACACTCAGAGCACTTGCGCCTTGAATCACAAGCTTATGTCAAAGGTTGTTGTAATATCAGATACCTCCGACTTGGCAATTCGGTTATTCAATGAGCACCATAGTACGGATGACTTGTGTGGGTTGATGATAAAGCCTATCTGTCTGTTGCCTTAACCCTCAATGTCTAAATCAGCATATTTTCTTTTACACATGTCTGGCCTGTCTCTTTCCAGTCTATACACAGAGATGGCAAGAAGATTACTTATCAATACTACCCCAACACCAGATAGTGTATTGCTGTTATAGGTCTTGTTTAGACGTTGGACAGCATCGGTGAAAATTTAAAAAAAAACGTATCCTATTAGCTCTTGGGAAATAATGTGTGGCTTAGAGGTCCAACAATCCATGTGTAGAAAAACACAGGGTTTACTTAGAAAAGCCCCTATCCATTTCTCGATCCAGAGACCGACTTTGTGTTCATCAGCGTTTGCCATATATATAATATTAAACTCTACTTTACACACCTGATAGATCAAAAGCTCGCACAACCATGTCATGCTTATTCTGAATTTCATCACTGGTATCATGTGCACTAAAGGTAGCATTACCAATGTATCCTTCCTTAGTCTATAACTTCCTAATCCAATTTGGAGACGTTTACATTTACAATTATATGTAATGTATGTCAACAATGTTTATTAAATATTTACCCAAAAGGCTGATGGTAACAGATTCATTGAATCATTGCTTCGTGAAACATACAATGTTGATAATGTTTGTGGCTATCCCGAAAATGTTGATTGCTTGACAAAAGGTGCCGTAAACAACCCACTTGAATATATGCATGATTGCATCATTTATTTTGAAACCCACTGAGTTGTCGCCACTTTCAGAGACGTTTCCTGGCTTAATCATTGCTAACGCTTCTAATTTATTAATTACAAGTCTTTACATCAAGTGATGGGTAGTGAGAAGTGAAAATATTTCTGCTTATCTGATTTACAGGGCAGATGACGTATTGTAAGGTTAGCTCACTTTCCTCCCTACTCCGATATAATCTATTCGAATACTTTTCGACTAGGAGAGTATTTTCACTTAAATAGTTCCCAGTGTCAACCCTACCCATCAGGGTACCATACAATTTTCTGTGAAATAAACGATGTTTGCTTTATATTGATTACGTCAGCCCTTGAGTAAGAGTTGCTGTAGAGATGTGTTCCTAACACCAAATACCCATTTATCGTCATGGCATTTACATAGATCCCCTCCATCACTCAAGGTGCATAATTCAGATTGTAACAAACTAATTTTCCAATGCACATTTGAATATGCTAAGCTATCTCTGTATAGTTATGTGTAAAATGATCGTGCACACGCGTGTAGAATAGTAAACTTAATAACATATACTTATCGTATTTTCCTTGTTGACTTCCATTACGCGTTTTGTCTTCAAGATTTTCTGCAAATAAAGTAACAGCTTTTCTAAATGTAAATCAATTATGTAAATACCTATGTACACCAAACATACCCGAGCACTGAATTATGATAAATGATGATACTATACACTATACAAGGATATGATTACAGGAGAAAAGCAACATGCAATCTAATGTTGAGTTTGCAGGTTATATTTATAGAAGACTAGCTGACCCGGCCCGGCTTCGCCCAGTCCCTGGTGGGGAGCATCTCATTTAATTCATATAAGTAGTCATATAAATTCTCGTTCCCGTTACCGACTATCTATCTGTCTGTCTGTCTGTCCGTCTGTCTGTCTGTCTGTCTGTCTGTCTGTCTGTCTGTCTGACCCGGCCCGGCATCGCCCAGCTCCTGGTATGGAGCATCTCATTTAATTCATATAAGTAGTCATATAAGTTCCCGTTCCAGTATGTCTGTCTGTCTGTCTGTCTGTCTGTCCCTCCCTCCCTCCCTCCCTCTCTGTCTGTCTGTCTGTCTGTCTGTCTGTCTGTCTGCCTGCCTGTCTGTCTAATCATTTATTGGTTACAGTTAGAACAACCTAGATACACGAAGACCAACTTGCAAAAAGCATTAGAAAGAGCACTTGAAAGGTCTTTACATCTTCCCCAACAATTAACTTGGGTAAATGGAGCGGCGGCAGCAGCAGCAGAAGAAGAAAAAGGAGGAGTAGGAGCTGGGAGGAGGAAGAGGGAGGTGGAGGAGGGGAGGTGGATGGAGGAGGAGGAGGGGAGGAAGAGATAGGCGGAGACAGGAGGAGGGAAGAGGAGGGAGGAGTAGGAGTAGGGAGGAATAGTAGGGAGGAGGAGGGATTAAGAGGAGGAGAGAGGAGGAGGAGGGAGGAGGAGGAGGTAGGG
>JACEFZ010005658.1:0-57438 GCA_014155875.1 Cepaea nemoralis
GCAAAAAGCAACTCTCTGATCAGTACCCTCCTAATTTTGGTCTTAGCCTTCAATCTCTGAGCATTGTAGAGGCCGCCATCTGAGCGTGAGTGAATGTATATACCACCATCCTGATCACTGAAATGCATATTTCAGTAGAAGTGAAAAGTATATTCCAAAGAGGGTGGGAGCTAGTACACAACCTTGCTTAACTCCACTCTTGATTTCAAATTCTTCAGAAGTTGCACCATCAAACTTGATTATACCCTTCATGCCTGTGTGGAACGATTCCACAATGGACAGAAGAGTTGGTGGGCAGCCAATCTTCTTTAGTGCCTTGAACAGACCCTCACGACTGACCAAATCAAATGCCTTTGTGAGGTCGATGAAGGCAATAAACAGTGGTTGATTCTGTTCACGGCATTTTTCTTGCATTTGTCGCAATGAGAATATCATATCAGTGGTAGACCGGTTCTGTCGAAAGCCACACTGTGATTCGGGGTAGACTTGATCTCCTAGGACTTGAAGTCTGCGCAGAACAATTCTGGCAAATACTTTTCCAACAATACACAGAAGTGAGATACCCCTATAGTTGTTGCAGTCGCTCCGATCGCCCTTGTTCTTGTACAGTGTTATGATGCTTGAATCTTTGAAATCCTGTGGGACTTGTCCTTCACGCCAGCATAGCTCTATTAGCTGGTGGATCTGTATAGTGAGTGTGTCTTGCCCACTCCTGATAACCTCTATTGGAATCCCATCCTTACCTGGAGCCTTGCCAGATGCAAGTTCATTTATAGCACACTTAACTTCTGTTATGGTGGGAAGTGTGTCCAGGTGGTCAAGAGTTGGTAGAGCCTCTATGGCGT
This sequence comes from Cepaea nemoralis, assembly GCA_014155875.1. NCBI lineage: Eukaryota > Metazoa > Mollusca > Gastropoda > Stylommatophora > Helicidae > Cepaea > Cepaea nemoralis. Next base: position 846 of record JACEFZ010005658.1, read on the forward strand.
TGAGGGCATCATCCGCTAGTTTGGTCTCACTTGAGTAAAGCTCCAAATAGTGCTCTACCCATCTGTCCATCTGCTGTTTCTTATCAGTGATGACTTCTCCAGTCAAGGTTTTCAATGGTGCACTTCTTTTGATCACTGGACCACAAGCTTTCTTTATTCCTTCATACATGCTTCTTATGTCTCCCTTATCACTTGCGATTTGAATGGACTCACATAACTTGATCCAATAATCATTTGCACACTGCCTGGCAGCCTTTTGCACATCCTTCCTAGCTTGCCTTAGCTCACTCAGAGTGTTACGCGTTGGTCTTTCCTTGTTTCTTAAGAGAGCTTTCTTCTTCTTATCAATCAAGGGCTGCAGAGTCTCGCTGTTGGCCGCAAACCAGTCCTGCCTCTTATGATCCACAGTGCCGTAAACCCCTACGGCAGTTTTATAAAGAGTTTCCTTAATTTGACCCCACTTTTCATTTACTGTACAATTTTCTGGTGTATCAGTGAAAGCATCTTCAAGTTGCTGTTGAAACTGAAAGCACTTTTCAGGATCATGAGTGTTAATAATATTAATCCTGTGGCTAGATTTGTGTTTAGCTGTGTAGATTCTCTTTGGTCTCAGTCTAACCCTTGCAACAACCAAAGAATGATCCGTATCACAGTCAGCACTGTGGTAACTACGAGTCAATGATATATGGTTCAGATGTTGTCTCCGTGTGATGATGAAGTCCAGCTGGTGCCAATGGCCGGATCTTGGATGTTTCCATGTGACCTTATGCATCTCTTTTGTTTTAAAAAAAGAGTTTGTAATACATAGGTCATTACTGGTGCAATGCTCCAGCAGCCTTTGCCCATTTTCATTCATGCGACCGATGTTGTATTTTCCAAGGCACACTGGCCATGAACTTGAGTCCTTGCCCACACGAGCATTGAAATCACCGAGCATATAAATGTAGTCAGATTTTGGAACTGCCTTGATCACGGAGTCTAACTCCTCATAGAACAAATCCTTCACATCATCAGAGGAATCGAGTGTCGGTGCATATGCAGTAATAATGGTGGCAAACCCAAAAGAGGTTGCCAAGCGCAGGGATAATAGTCTTTCATTTCCTCCTGCTGGAATTTCAATCATTCCCAGTAGCGAATTCTTCACTGCAAAGCCCACACCGTGTTGCCTTTTTTTCCTGCCTGCCCTCTACCCTTCCAGAAAAAGGTGTAGTTGTTTTCCCTGAGTGACCCTTCCTCAGCGAGGCGAGTCTCCTGCAGGCCAGCAATATCAATGTTAAGACGATTGAGTTCGGCATCAATCACAGCCGTTTTTCTCACATCGTCAATATTGGTCAAGTCAGTGGAAAATCCTGGACACATGGTTCTCACGTTCCAGGTTGCAAGCCGTAGCTTGAGGTTTCTATTTTTATTTTTGTTTGTACCTGGTGCATTGGTTTTACAGCCTGCGATTCAGATTTTGTCCTAGCCCCAAGCACCCATTGAAGCAGGCAGGCTGTGGCGGATCAGCACCCAATTGGCTGGGGGCTGCCCAGCTTGAGGCGGGCGGTAGCTGATCAGTGACACCTATAGGTGTCTCCCACCGTCAGAGGCAACGCGTGGCGCCCCATGTCTACGCCAACTGACAAGGACTTATAACCCGTAACAGTTGCCTCTCGCTTTGATTCCGAGACCAGTTAAGACCAGGGATGGAGTTATTGCCTCTCCATAGCACAAAGCCTGGGCTAAAATATAGAGATCATGTGTTGCCCATGCAGCATGATCCCTCTCTCGGCCCGCCTAGTTCACTCCAGAGGAAAGGTAACACCCCTACATCTGGAACAAGACAAGCTGCAGAAGCTGCCGGATCAGCAAAGCAATGCTCTAACTGTCCGCCTGTCGGAGCTTCGATCCTAGACCAGTCGCCAACCAAGGCTTAGGGCCTGGTCTGCCCTGCCATGACAATTTTGTCTTTAGCTTGCATTTCCTCGCACCAGGGTAAGGCTTGTACCCTCCCAATTGCGCTCTTCCGCCCGAAGCCGTTGGCACAATGTGGGGTGTCGGGTTTGGTAAGCGCCGCCCAACGTTCGGCGCTAACAGAGACCAGGTAGTATCGTCTACTGTTATACGGTAGCTCAGTCATATCTGACTAAGACCTGACCTGAACATGGTATACAACAATTGAAGAAAGAAGCAAACAATGTTCTTTGGTAATATGACAAGAAGAGATGCAATGAGAAATACCGTGAAAATTGGAGGGATCAGCGGTTAAAGACCCAGGGGCAGATACACAGAAATGATGTAGGATTGTCTACGACGTTTGCATGGAAGAATATGATCAGTAAACTAGATCCAGAATATAGAGGCATATGATGATGATGGCGTTGTAAGTACTATCTTTCCACTTTATGTAAATGGTTTTATGTGTTAGAATCTACACTGCCGCAGAAGAGGGCACGTGTTCAAATATCCATTGATATGATTGCTTATTGTTTCAAATGTCCTGGTCTCTCATGCTATAATGGGAAACAGAAAATTCTCTGTGAAATAAAGGCGACAGGCGTGGTATCGCCCACATCACCAATAGAGTGCCAATTATTCTATACACATATGGGGCTGGCAACATATATCAAATAGTCTAAAGGCTTGAGAAAGTGTTCTTTACCTGTTATAGCTATACTGCTGCCGTCTAGCATTCCTAATTACCTATACGTCATTTTTATACTGCTGCTGTCGCTATTCTATCTAAATACCTACACGTCGTACTACAACTAGTTAAACCAATTTACAATAAGGGTAATGCTATAGAGAATACAACCTCAGAAGTGTGAAGAAATATTACCAAACCAGATCTCTAAATAGACTTTACATTGCAAGGAATCTTACCAAACCTGATCGAGAAATAAACTTTACATTGCAAGACATCTTACCAAACCACATCGTTAATTATAAGTTACAGTGCCGGAACCCTTACCACGCCAGATCATTAACTAGTCTTAAGACTGCGTGAACTCTTACCACACTAGATTATTAACTAGACTTCTAGTTACATTAAAACGGATCGTATTAACTGGGCTTGACATTTCATTACAACTTCAAATATTAACTAGGAAAGAATGAAAGCAATGAAGAGAATATGAGAATTGAAAAAAAAAAATGTTCATACTTACCCCACAGTTGCGATCTGTGAGTAAATCGGTTACTCAAAGATCGCAACTGTGGGGTAAGTATGAAAGAAAAATTTTCAATTCTCATTTTCTCTTCATTGCTTTCATTTTTTCATCCTTTTGTTCTTTTCGTCCTGTCGTCACCTTTTGATGTAGTCACAGGAGATCTCCTTGACTATATGTTGTGTTTGTGAATGTGTTTGTTTGCTGATGAAGGCTAATCGCCGCAACGTCCTGTTTGTGTCGTAAATCTGTTATGTAAAGCTGCACTACTTTGTGTCATTTTACATTGTTTACATTTTCACAGCTTTACCGCAGTTCCACCCAATTTTATTCATATTTTAACTAGGAAAGAGGAGATCAGCAATGAATGGATAAAAATGCTCGTTATTAAACTTCCGATGTGGTGATGCCGAGGAAGCGAGTTTAACCCCTACATTGGTCAGTTGGACTAAAATACAGTATTGACTTTTGGTCCTTGATTTGGGGACCTTAATTACAAGTACTATGAAGTCGGTGAGGGTTCGCCTGAAGGCGATGGACACTGATAACAGGGTAAGCTAATAAACATGCAAAAATCAGTCCAGTATACTAGAAGTAGAAGCAGGTGTGTAGACTTCGTTTGAGTTCAAATCGAGCAGACGAGGAAAACAAGACCTGGGAAAGACATCTTGAGATTTCAGATCTTTAAAAAGAATTCACAAACAGTAAAACATATATTAAATATACTTTAATTACGTGATAAAAATACGATATTTACTAGTATTTACGCCGGCTCCGTGATGATGGGTTTACGGACGCAGTTCGGAATCTCGCACACCCGCGTTCAAAACACAACTTCGGTAGATGTGGCAGAAAACATCTGGTCGTTCAAAAAGCAATGGCAAACTACTGAACGTGGATTTGCCAAGTAGTCACAATAGCATAAAATGCTGGTGTTGACTGCTACGTCCTGTAAAGGATGTGCAACTAACTTTTAACTAGTCTTTACACTGCTCACAACTGGCAATATGAATTAATATTTCGCGGCAAGAAACCTTGTTATTTAACATTATCAAATAGACTTTACATCGGTAGAAATGTTCATATTAGCAACACTTTTCATCTTTAAACGACGTACAGTTTTAACTACACTTTATACTACTTAAACGGTATCAGAATATATTGATTTGTTACTGCAAGAATCCTCGCAACTTCAGATAAACTTCTTTACCATAATGCGCTGCAATAATTAACTGTTTCATAGCAAGAAATTTTCTATCCAATCATTAACACAACTTTAATATCAGTAAAATATACAACATTGATTAGAATACCAACCGCAACAGTACGTTTCACTTTAACTACACTACAACATTAACTAGACTTTCCGTTGCATGAAACTTTGTTACATCAGGTCATTAGCTAGACATTTAGCACAGACGAAACTTAAACATTAATCAGACTTTCCATGGCAGACAAAAGAAAATATTAGCGAACTCACATTCCAAAATCCAGAAATTTTTCTTCGGTTAAGTAAGATCCATTGCTGTCAAAACATGGAAACACGTTAGAATGTTGTTTTCTTGTGTGTTGTTTATTTTTTTCTCGGAACGCGTATTGATTTTGATAGCCGCTAGAGCTAAATAACACACGGGATTTGGTGTCACTTGACAAAGCTAGTGATGGCGAGTAGAGTTGCGAGCGCACGAGCGAGGTAGCTCTTCAGCTAGGTTTCTCCCCCTCATCCAGATCTGGCGTCCATTGAGAACACCCAGCCATTTGTTGTACTGGCGATTCGTGGGTCGAAGATTGTTTATGGTTGTTGCTATAGAAACGGGAGTGACATGTTTTCCAGTTTTCAACTGGGCAGGGAGGGTCATAGACCGAGATTCAGAGGGATGGAGACAAGGGGAAAGGAGGTGGGGGGGGGGGGGGTGAGGGGTGGAGGAGGCAGGTAGTATTTTAGATGAATGAATGACCGAGTATCAAACGCGTGTGTGATTAAATTTACAAACTTTCATTCATACCATTTCCTCTACTGAACTGCGGTGCAGATATGTTTTACTGTCATGTCTACGCTCTTTTGTAGACTCCCACTTTATGGTCTCGGGATTACAAACAAACGCACAGAGATATACTTGTTCTTGATTTTCTCCTTCTCCTTCTTCTCCTTCTTCTTTGTCATCTTCTTCGTCTTCTTCTTCTTTTCTGCTATTAAATGGAAGAACAGTGCTTAAATAAGTCAATACAATCAAATATCAAAGGAACGTGCATGACAAAGTTTAAAATCAGAATAGATCAAGCAAAAGTTGTGTTGAAGAAGTTAAAACATAACTTATTATCTTATGTATTATCTTATCTCTCCGTCTTTTCCTTATTTTTCTTCATTATTATCTTCTTTTTATTTACTTCTGTTTATTTGTTTTCTGCTTCATCTTCTTCTTTATCTTCTTGTTCTTTTTTTCTTGTTCTTATTCCTATTTTTCTGCATCTTCTTCTTCTTGATCTTCGTCTGCTTCTTCTTCCTCTTCTTCATTTCCTCACCCTTCTTTATTGTTCTCATTCTTCTTCGTATAAAACGTCCAGACGGTGTCAACAAAATATTTAAAAAAAAGAATACACAAACCTGCAGGAGACAGATCTGATTATCATTACAACCGGATAGAAGTTAGCTTCCAAACATGTGGAAATAAGCAATCTTTGAGCCAAATCTGCCTTGACATTATTTAGCGCTGCACTGGCAGACAACAACAAGCACATCCGGATCCGGAAATGTTCATAAATAATTTGTTTTGGCGCCCTTTTAGTTGCGGACATGTAACCTGTGAAACATTATTATTATTATTAATATTGTTGGTGCTTTTAAAAAAATTATTATTATTATTTGCGCTGATTTGCTTTGAATTCAGTGAAGTACACACACGCTACTTCTGAAAGCGTTGAATTGATTTTTGCGTATGGGTTACCTTTCCCTATTACCAGTATCCATCGCTTTCAAGCAAATTTACTCCACCTCTACTTCTGAGGTAGTTGTTGTTGTTGTTTTTGCTATTGATGCTTGTGTAAGTGTGAGAATATGCTGAAGTATAATACAAAATAATGTATGTACAAATAAATGAATCCGTCATTCTATCTATGCATTGAGAGGGCAACTCTGACATCCATGTTTGGGAATGGGTACCACCTGTGACTTGTTTAGTGAAATCTTGGCAGGACAGCAATGGCTACTTTTCCTTTTAGGGTTTAGCCTTGGCGTGACAAATTAGATGACCTTCAGTCTTATTTTGAAGCAAATAGTACGTATGGAAGTAGATGAGTTTTTATCACGCTTGTAGGCGTCTTCTTCTTCTTCTTCTTCTTCTTCTTCTTCTTCTTCTTCTTCTTCTTCTTCTTCTTCTTCTTCTTCTTCTTGGTCGTCGTATTCCTGACTAATGAGGTCATTTCCAAACTTAATGTAAGAACGTAAATGAGTCTCTGCCACGGTTGTAGGGGTTTGGGGTATATATTACATCTCATAGTTTCATCTTTGGCATCTCCATGGAGACAGTTACATCTTCTATCGATTTGCCGGCCTGTCGTAGATTCTTCTTTAACAGCTCACTTCTCCTCGCGAATATGGTCTGAAATCAGCCATGCTCTTCATCAAAGAACGACAGATTAAGTCACTTGGCCATCTCGTGCGAATGCCCCAGTCTGCACAAAGAGCCGCACTGAAAATATAAGCGCAAGTGGAAGATCCCTTAAAAGATGGAGTGATGGTATCCAGAACAATCTTAGAGAAATTAATGCCAATTGACAACGATCATTTGAAAGAGAGCATTAAAGATCCTTACATCCCACAGCCCCATCAAAATTTCATAAAGGGGGGGGGGGGGGGGGAGGGGAGAGAGAGAGAGAGAGAGAGAGAGAGAGAGAGAGAGAGAGAGAGAGAGAGAACGAGATATTGAAAGAAAAGAGCCCCTTTGCACGCCTTACTTGGCATTCGGTATATGGTGCTACACCCATGTTATTATACAGCAATACGATCGTAAGGGATCTATGTGGTCAAAATTACACCGGCTGCATTTACCTCCCAATACATCTCCTGGTAGGATTCTTAGGCTGGGTCCACCTGGAGGAACAGATCATGATTGTGTGTGCAGTCATCCATGGGCATTAGAATACATGACCGCCGAACAGGTAGGCAAACGTGCTAGCTGTTGAGTTGGGAAGGAACTACGCCCCCATCAAGCTACATTTATTAGTTTGTCTAACTACATGAAGCCGGACTATGGAGATTACGGGCAGTAGATTAGACTGTCACACACGTCGTAATCATATCAGACTCTATGAATGTACTACAGAGATTTGCAGCCGGCAACGTCCGCTCGGAATAGACAGACAGAATTCATAAATTACACCTCACATCACCCAATTGGATGTACGCACCCGGACATGTCGTAGTAGGGAGTAATGAACACGCAGACCGGAGGGCAAATATTGCACCAATGCACATGGGAAGGAGCATGGACAGGGCTGATGTAATCAGTGCAGTACGGATTCATTTGGTGGATACTGGCTAGACACGACTCTAGCCCGACTGCAAGAACTGGGAGTAAAGCCTGGTCAGGCACAATGCTACCTTTGTGGAATAGACAGGAGATCTCCTAATCATTTCCTCATGGGAACAGTGAGCAGAGAAACTTTGGTATGGCTGCGGCATCGGAGTACTTAACTCCCATGGGAGTGCGACATAACAAAACATAACATAACATAACAACACAACATAACATATAATATAACATAACATAACTTGTCATGACATAACAACATAACTTGTCATGACATACTAACGTAACATAACATGTCATGACATAACAACACAACATAACATAGCATAACATAACATATAGCTTGTAGAGCACTCCTAATATTGCAGGAATAGTTTAAATTCACAAAGGCCGAGAACTTAGTGTTTATGGCACACAATTCAAATGTTTATAATAGCATAATAACTATTGACCATTTTGTTTTATTTTTGCGCGGCTAGTACATTTTAAACACCGCCTGCGTTACAAGGTGAAGGGTCAATGTAGTTGTGAAATCCACAGACATAATTAACTATCCATCCTGAACATAGTTGGGGGTCGTATGGTTTCAATGTTAGGACTTCACGCCGACAATGGCCTGGGCTCGGTGTGACTAGAATTCTATATCTGCTCTCGACTTTCGCTAAGGGACAGACATATTGACCACATACTTCTCCATGCACTCAGGCCTACTAAAAAGGCTTTTTAAAAGGCATGAGGTTCGATTTCATTGCATCGAGTTTTATCCTGTATCGCTCGGGCTTTCCGCAGAAAAGGGGGGCAGGGGAGGAAAGGGGGTACGAACTCCGCGCCTCAAGCGACAACCCTCAAAACCTAGAACATTGAACTCGATTACCAAACAACATCGCCCAGATCGAACCCACAACCTTCGAAGCGCAAAGCAGGCGGTGTATAAACTTCGCCACTGAGACTGCCCCAGGGTTACACCATGTCATGGTGCTAACACGTGACTTACCGCCAGCAGGCTACTTGCCGCGGGACTTGCCTTTGTTTGTTTGCTTGCTTGTTTGTTTGTTTATATTTTTTTTAAATAGTTAACCTTGGCATAAACTTGCTTTAAATTTTGCCATAAACTTTCCGGGACTTTTCTTTGTTTGTTTGTTTGTTTCTAATTTTTTAATATTTAACCTTGGCATAAACACTTGGAGAAATAAATGTTGAGAAATCCTGGCGTCCATTATAAGTTACTGAATTCAATCCGCGAAGATTTCTGAAAAAATGTCAAACGAGGTCGCTTAAAAGAAAGTCGCTTAAAAGTCGACTGGGTCGACTTCATTGCACCGGGTTGTTATCCCATATGGCTATGTCTCCTTCCGCAGCACGGAAAGCGCCGCACAAAGCACGAAATCCGTAGCTCCAGCGACGACCCTCAGGAGTCTCCGAAAAAATGCACTCGTGAACCAAAGGATGCGGCCCGGAGTTGAACTCACAACCTTCGGAGCCCGAGGCAGACGGCTTGACTACTTCGCCACGGAGCCTCCCGTCATAGTTCATAGATCACAATGAGACAATGCACGAGAACAATACTTTCAGGGATGGAATATATCCTGTGCTGTAGACATTAATTTCAGTGATAGAACATATGTGTTGTGCATATTACTTCCCAGATGCAATATATGCTATGTTTAATGATATCACTCTCAGAGATACAACGTATACTGCAGATGTAATATATACTATATGTTTAATGACATTACTCTCATATATGTAATATATACTGTATTGCAAGTATTACATTTTAGAGATACAATATATCCTGTGTTTGAGAAAATTCATCATCATCATCATCAAGCGCCATGCCGGCTGGCGTAGGTGTTCATGACTTTCCACAGATCTCGGTATTTAATGTTTTGGATCAACTTCGCTGATGATATTCATCCATGACACCGTTCCAATCCATCCAGCACCATTTCTCTTTGTCTGCCTCTGCCACTCTTCCCCTGTATCTTTCCAGTTGTCACGATGTTCTCTAATGCCACTCTTCTCATCACGTGACCAAAGAAAGTTTTTCTGTCGCTTTCTTATTGTTGTATATAGTGTTCTAGTTTCATTAGCCTGTTTCAAACAATCATTATTAGTTACTTTGGCAGTTCAGGGAATTCGCAACATTCATCTTAGGAACTACATCTCTGTTGCTTCCAAGCTCTTACTAATTTGTTCATGCACATTCCAAGTTTTACAGCCATGCAGCAAAACAGGTTTTATATAGCACTTCTGCACTCTCTTTCTTACATTTAATGATAGTGATTTATTGCACAAGAGACTCTTCATTTTCTGAAATCTTTTTTCTTCAACTTTTCCTTGCCCTATTCTGCTCTTAATCTCTGTTGTGCATCTTGCATCTGATGTTATAAATGCCCCTAGATATTTAAAACTATCCACTTGGATAAGAATGTTTCCTTCTATTTCTATTTCACCTTTTTCTTTGATATCACCATTGTTGCTACCTCAGCAGGCTGCCTAAAGACAAAAGATGGAAGAGTCATAATAGAAAAAGATCAGATCTTACATGTATGGTCAGATTATGTGACGATAACAGAGACGAACAGTATGATGTTCAAAATAATAATGAAGGACCAGCAATTTTGAAGATGGAGGTTCAGAATGCTCTTAACCATATGAAATCTGGCAAGACCCCTGGTTCAGACAGCATCACAACACAAATGATTAATGCTTTAGAAGAATATGGAATAGATAAAGTTACCAGTCTGCTTAATACAATATATGATACTGGAATTATACCTCATGAGTTATGTAATTCTGTATTTATTGCAATTTCAAAGAAATCAGGAGACTTGGAATGTGATCAACATCGAACAATTAGTATAATAAGTCACATCACGAAGATTTTGCTAAGAATTATCGTGCAAAAAGTTAGGAGGAAAATACTACCTGAACTAGGAGAAGAACAATGTGGGTTTGTAGAAGGCAAGGGTACAGTAAATGCTGTGTATATACTGAGAACCGTAATCGAACGTTCTATAGAAGTAAACAAAGATCTACACCTTTGCTTTATTGACTACACAAAGGCTTTCGATAAAGTGAGACGTGGTCAACATGATAAGGATGCTTGAAAATCTACAAATTGATGGAAAAGACCTTAGACTTGTAGAAAACATATATTGGAAACACCAAGCTGCTATAAGAGTTGATAATGAAGTAAGCCAATATCAGCCTATTAAGAGAGGTGTGAGACAGGGATGTGTAATGTCTCCAGATCTGTTTTCCCTGTACAGTGAAAGTATTTTCAGAAATATTGAAGATATGGAAGGAATCAACATTGGGGACCGATGCATCAATAACATTAGATATGCAGATGATACAGTCTTGATTGCATACAATGAACAGGACCTGCAAAATTTAGTCGATGCAGTTGTTACACACAGTGAACAACTAGGGTTAGAATTAAATTGTAAAAAGACACAGATAATGGTCGTCACTAGGAAGAACGAAATACCACAATGTAATATACAAGTAAATGGGAATATTCTTCAATGAATAGGTATAATTATCTCGGAACAGTAATAACATCTGATGGGAGATGCCTTGAAGAGATTAGAACAAGAATTGCCATAGCAAAAGTAGCCTTTATCAAGATGAAAAACATACTGATCAATAAAAAGATATCAATTGAAAGGAGAAAAAGAGTGTTGAGATGCTACATAGAACCTGTACTTTTATATGGTTGTGAAGCTTGGACAATGAGCAGTCAGGCTGAAAAACATCTGATGGCTGAAGAAATGTGGTTTCTGAGGAAAATGCAAAGAATACCATGGACAGCCAGAAAGACCAATGAACAAGTCCTTCAAGAAACAAATGAAGATCGTAAACTGATTAGAGACATTAGACGTAGACAGTCACAATTTTTTGGGCATATTATGAGAAGAAATGATTTGGAGAACTTGGTGACAACTGGTAAGATCGAGGGGAACAGACCAAAGGGGAAGACGTAGAAGTAAGTACCTGGATGGCTTGGCCTTGTGGCGTGATCGAGAGAGAAACACGGATCTGATCCACTACTCTGGTGATCGAGTGAGATAGCAGAACATGACCGCACAGGCTTACCGGCATGGCACATGATGGATGGATTGTTGCTGTTATCTTGATACTGAAGGAGAGTCCTTTCTTTGCACTGTTACTAAAATTGTCCGAACAATTGTTGTAGATCTGTTGCATATGTGTCATCTGCATAGAATATATTGTTTATATTGCAACCTCTGAATAGTATTACTGGCTTCTCTTTGATCTCTCCTATTATTACCGATGAAATATCACACCCCTGACGAACTCCCAGCCTTATTTGTTCATAATTGCCCAATTTATTATTGCCGGGGCCCATACGGGGAGCAAAGAATAGTAACACTGTTGCCTACCATGCACGTTGTAAGAGGCGACTAAGGAGGATATGGTTCCGTCGCCCTGCTACTGAGTGAGTGCGTGGCGCGACACTGTGAGCTGTGAATTACGCGTGGAATGCTTTTGCATCTGTCCACAGTTGTTATTCGCGTGAACTGCATGTTCGAAACGATGACGGCCGGCTGTTGCAGGATTAACTGGTTTGCCTTTTCAGTTCACGAGTGCATTTTTCAGGAGACTCCTGGTAGTCGTCGCTGTAGCTACGGAGTTCGTGCTTTGTGCGGCGCTTTCGGTGGGTCGCCCTGCAGAAAGATACTGAGCCATATGGGATAAAAACCCGGTCAATGAAGTCTTTCTGGTGACTGCCAGTTTTCATCGACGATGAACTGTATTTTTCTTGGAGGCAATTTGTGTTGGCATTCTGGCGGCGGCATTATGCACAGTGTACCTGTGCGGGCTGTTGGCTTGCCGACACTCCTGTCTATTCCATTGTTCACATGGGGCAGTGAGGAGCATTTTGTGATATTCACTGGCACAGGAACGGAGCAATATGGGTACGACCCGTTGCCGTGAAGTTGGAACCGTGACTAACTAACTAACTCATTTCCCATTTTAATTGCCGCTACTTGGTTCCAGTATATATTCGTTATTATTCTGTGATCTTTCCCATCAATGTTAATATCTTCCAACATTTTAATCAGTTCAACATGTTTTAATTTCATATATACAATCTATTATGTCTTTGAGAAAATTACATTCACAAAAAGAAAATATTTTGTTATTAAGGTCATTACTTTCAGTAATACAATATATACTGCGTTTAGAGCATTACTGATAGCGATAAATTATATCCTGTGCTGAGAAAATTACTTCCAGAAATACAATATATGTCTTTAGGAAATTACGTTCACATATGCAGTACAAGATAAATACTCAAAACTCTATACTTCATACACATTGGCATCAACTTTTCACACATGGTACGTTGTTTGGGACAAAAAGCGATACTAGGCATAATTATTATGAAAATCCGTATCCGAGGGTCAGCATTGCCGAATGGATAATAGCGCTCGTTCTTAAATATCCGGTGTGTTGAAGCCTAGCTAGCGGGTTCAACCCCTACACGGTCAGCTGGACTAAAATGTTGAATTGTCATCCTTGACCGGAGGAAGTAAATTATAAGTACCTCTGAAGTCGGGTGGGTTCGCCTTATGGCGAAGGACACTGGTAATAGGGAAAGCTAATCCACACGCAAACAAGTCCAGTGCACTAGAACTAGTAGCGCGTGGTACGCTTGAGTTCAAAGCGAGCGAGCGAAAAGATTTTTAAAAAATCGTATCCCCTTAGACCACAAGCCTCGCTGTTTAAATGATAAAATTTTAATTTTATCCCCTTATAAAATCTTTGCCTTTTACAGGATTAGACCCACAATACGTTATACTCTTATACAGACCATGTTTTCTATCCCTCTAACCAGCTCATCCTGAACTGATTTACGAAAACATCGTAAATCTAATTTACAAAGTAACCATATCGTCAAATGTCTGCTTGACGTTTCATTCACATTCTTCTACTTTCACAAACTTGTCGAGAATTTATTTCCTGAAAAAGAAAGTGCGTTTCAGTTAAAGTTAGGCTCCATTACAATCAGAACCTTCTAGAACCTTCTGGTCGATACTTCTGTACACCGCGGTATCTCATTGGTCTGTTATCATGCTGTGATCACTTCCTATTTTCTCCATGAGCTTGGCACGACTTCCGGAACATGCGCAAATAGCTGCATTCTAAAGTGTGCTGGTTATTTCGCCATATTGTATCTATTTCGCTTCGTTACTTTTGCATTTTCTGCTGTTAATTAAGGTAGTATATAGGTTATTTGTCGAAAGATGTTAAAAATCAAAGATGTTAATTTTTAATAATCGTAACATTGATAGGTGTAAACACTGGGAGATAGTGAAAGATCTGGATTTTAGAACTTGCGTTAGAACGGGTTTATAGCATGACTACTACGTGATGTAGTTTCGAATGCACGGCTAGAAATACAGAACGACAAGTTGGTAAACAGAAACAGATGTGAAAATGTCGGCCTAAAGGCAAATATACAGATAGGCAGACACAAAACCAGATGAATAGATAAAAAGACAGATAACCAGATGAATAGGCAGACAATCAAATGAACTGACAGACAGGCAGACAACCAGATAAATATACAAACAGACAAATAACAAATAACTTGACGGACAGAAAGAAGACACCCATCCCCACGCCCCCCCCACCCCCATCGATCTAATCAGTAAGTCTACGTATCACCCACGCACCCCTCCTCCCCCCCCCCCCCCCAAAAAAAAAAAAAAAAAAAAACTACAAACAACAATATGACAAGACAGAAAGACAACCAGATGAATAAAATAAAATGTTTTGCATATCCTTTACAGGACATCACTGTCAACATCAGCATCTTTCAGCTGATTGTTGATTTCTTGGCAAGATTACGCTCAGTAGTTTGCCATTGCTTTCTGAACGACCGGCTCCATACTCTCATAAGTCACTGGCACGACTCGAACCGCTTCCAATTCTCGTGCGCTCACGTCAACCACGAGAGTATTCGGGGTTACGGAGAAAGCTGCTAACGCCTCGACCAGGGAGACCGGCAAACAGATGAATAGACAGTTATAAAGACGACCAGATGAATAGACAGACGGTTGGTGGACGGAAGGGGGGAGAATAGAAGAACAGACAGACAAACACATAGCTAGCTAGCTAGACAGCCAGACAGACAGATAGATAGAAACATCAGGGGACATTATGAGTCGGTATCAAACATGGTGACAGAGAGACAGGGGGAGAGCTGCAAAATTATCCAAATGAGGGTAGTGAACGCAGTATATTTCTATTTCTGAGCCAGCGTTAATCAGTGGATACTAATAAGCACACGAGAGTGAAACATTGATTTTCGTGTAATAATATGCATACTTGCAATGTATTGATCAATGAAGAATAAAATGCAGACACATATGGCATTATGAGAAATAATATGCATTAATTTAAATGTCTTACTATGTATGTCTGTTGGTCGGTCAGTCTGTCGATTGGTCGGTCTGTCCTTCGATTAATCCGTCGGTTGTTCGATTGATCGGTTTCTCGTTAGGTCCATCCGTCCGCCCGCCTGCCTACATGTGTGTGTGTGTGGTGTGTATGTATATGCTTTTGAGTATGTGTGTGTATTTGTGTGTGTGTATTTGTGTGTGTGTGTGTGTGTGTGTGTGTGTGTGCGCGCGCAGAAACGGATATGGTGACATTGTAATGTACATCATATTCAATTTCTTCATATTGCATACGATCTACTTTCTGAGATCTTGTGTATTATGTTTGTCTGCACTATATCGACTGTCTCTTCTTTCCCTTATCCTGTTACCCACTATATAAATCTATCCTAGACAGATCACATTAGAGTGCCACTATCCCTGTCCTCTAGACATGCTGGAGAGTTTAGGGAAAGCCATCAAGGCGCCATAACTAGAGGAAGTGAAACTCCTAACTACGCCTAGACATGGTAGAAACACAACACCGAGCACCTACCGGGATCAGTGGGCACCTGAGCAGAGCAGGGTACTCACGTGTATCATCATCATCATCTTCCATTTTTGCCATCAAGTGTTGTGGAGATGAGTAGTTGACACTCCAGCTTCTGATGGGTGGCCCTGGACAGTGTCATTTCATGTGGTTGTACAAAGTCTTTGATGTCGTCAATCTATTTTTTTCGGACGTCCTCTTGCTCTTATAGCAGATGTTCTTTGATGTACGACCAGTGCTGGTAGCTGAATGACCGAACCATTTGATCTTCTGCCTTTCAATATACTGAAAGGCCCCGGTTAACGTCGGGGTTACGTTCCTGGAAAACGTGACTTTAAGTGAAACGACGTTACTGAAACACAGTACAGGTGTATACACAGGTGACGACGTTATGGCGGAAAGTAGCGACTTAAAGTTAAGTTATGTCACACTGTGACAACGACGTTATAGCGAAACGACGTAAACCGAAGCGACGTATAGTGGCGTCTTCCATTATGTGCCACAAGGTGTTGATCCCACTTGGACAAACATGAAAACCTTAACAGTGTGATAGAAATTACAATAACAAAGCTATTGTCTTGTATCCTGTCAATATTGTTGTTACGAATATTAAGAGGGTTCCTCACGTGACATCACAGTGCAAACGAACATGGTGACGTCATAAGGACCGTTTAAAGATGACCGCCCCACTTTTGACATGCACCATAGACGAGCAACGTTAGGTTATCAATTTTTTTTTTTATCAATGAAGGAGTAAAACCTATAGAAATTCTTAGGCGAATGGAGATCCAGCATAGTGATGCATGCCTGTTAGTACAGCATGTATATGAGTGAGCTAGGAAGTTTCAAAACAACGTGACTTATGTGACAGACTGTTCACGACCGGGTCAGTCACACCGAGTAGTTACCCCAGAGTCGAATTTTCTACAGGAATCCAAGCACTTTAGCGGCGCTGGGGGACTTGCATTGAACCATTCGAAAAATTGCTCAATTTTACTTTAATTTTCAGAATATATTCACCCCCACAAAAATGTATGGTTTTCATTTGAATCCCCTTCGTATCTTCCCAAATACTGCAGAAATAACTGTGACGACAGGACAGATAAGTAGGGAAAAGAAGTACAAACATGCCTAGAGAAATGATGCTGGATGGACTGAGGCGGTGCATGGGGGGGGGGGGGGGGGATCATCAGCTGAGTTGATCCAGAACACTAAGGACCGAGATCTTCGGAGGGACATGGAAGCCTATTTCAGTTCGAAGTGGAAATGTTGATGATGATGATTGTAATGATGATGATTGTAATGATGATGATTGTAATGATGATGATTGTAATTATGGTGATTGTAATGATGACACCCTCTCGACCCCTAGCTATGTCTCCTAACCCAGACACAATCTCAACCTCTTACTATGTCTCCTACCTAAGACACAATCTCGACCCCCTGCTATGTCTCCTACCTAAGACATCATCTCAACGCCTTGTTATGTCTCCTACCTAAGACACAATCTCGACCTCTTACTATGTCTCCTACCTAAGACACAATCTCGACCCTCTGATATGTCTCCTATCTCGGACATCACGTCAGCCACTTGATATGTCGCCTACCTCAGACACAATCTCAGCCACTTGATATGTCGCCTACCTCTGACACAATCTCAACTCCTTGTTACGTCTCCTACCTCAGACACAATATCGGCCACGTGATGTGTCTCCTACCTCTGACACAATCTCAACCCCTTGTTACGTCTCCTACCTCAGACACAATATCGACCATGTGATGTGTCTCCTACCTCAGACAAAATCTCGGCCACTTGATATGTCGCCTACCTCAGACACAATCTCAGCCACTTGACATGTCTCCTACCTCAGACACAATATCGACCACTTGATATGTCTCCTACCTCAGACACAATATCGACCACTTGATATGTCTCCTACCTCAGACACAATATCGACCACTTGATATGTCTCCTACCTCAGACACAATATCGACCACTTGATATGTCTCCTATCTCAGACACAATATCGACCACGTGATGTGTCTCCTACCTCAGACACAATCTTGGCCACTTGATATGTCGCCTACCTCAGACACAATCTCAGCCACTTGACATGTCTCCTACCACAGACACAATCTCGGGCACTTGACATGTCTCCTACCTCAGACACAATCTCAGCCACTTGATATGTCTCCTACCTCAGACACAATATCGACCACTTGATATGTCTCCTACCTCAGACACAATATCGACCACGTGATGTGTCTCCTACCTCAGACACAATCTCGGCCACTTGATATGTCGCCTACCTCAGACACAATCTCAGCCACTTGACATGTCTCCTACCTCAGACACAATCTCGGGCACTTGACATGTCTCCTACCTCAGACACAATCTCGGCCACTTGATATGTCTCCTACCTCAGACACAATCTCGGACACTTGATATGTCTCCTACCTCAGACACAATCTCGGCCACTTGATATGTCGCCTACCTCAGCACAATCTCAGCCACTTGACATGTCTCCTACCTCAGACACAATCTCAGCCACTTGATATGTCTCCTACCTCAGACACAATCTCGGCCACTTGATATGTCTCCTACCTCAGACACAATCTCAGCCACTTGATATGTCTCCTACCTCAGACACGATCTCGGCCACTTGATATGTCGCCTACCTCAGACACAATATCGACCACTTGATATGTCTCCTACCTCAGACACGATCTCAGCCACTTGATATGTCTCTACCTCAGACACAATCTCGCCACTTGATATGTCTCCTACCTCAGACACAATCTTGCCACTTGATATGTCTCCTACCTCAGACGCAATCTCAGCCACTTGATATGTCTCCTACCACAGACACAATCCTACCTTAGACACAATCTCAGCCACTTGATATGTCTCCTACCTCAGACACAATATCGACCACTTGATATGTCTCCTACTCAGACACAATCTCGGCCACTTGATATTTCGCCTACCTCAGATTCAATCTCGGCCACTAGATATGTCGCCTACCTCAGACACAATCTCGGCCACTTGATATGTCTCCTACCTCAGACACAATCTCGGCCACTTGATATGTCTCCTACCTCAGACACAATCTCAGCCACTTGATATGTCTCCTACCTCAGACACAATCTCGGCCACTTGATATGTCTCCTACCTCAGACACAATCTCGGCCACTTGATATGTCTCCTACCTCAGACACAATCTCGGCCACTTGATATGTCGCCTACCTCAGACACAATCTCGGCCACTTGATATGTCGCCTACCTCAGACACGATCTCAGCCACTTGATATGTCTCCTACCTCAGACACAATCTCGGCCACTTGATATGTCGCCTACCTCAGACACAATATCGACCACTTGATATGTCGCCTACCTTAGACACAATATCGACCACTTGATATGTCGCCTACCTCAGACACGATCTCAGCCACTTGATATGTATCCTATCTCAGACATAATCTCGGCCAATTGATATGTCGCCTACCTCAGACACAATATCGACCACTTGATATGTCTCCTACATCAGACACAATCTCGGCCACTTGATATGTCGCCTACCTCAGACACGATCTCAGCCACTTGATATGTCTCCTACCCCAGACACGATCTCAGCCACTTGATATGTCTCCTACCTCAGACACAATATCGACCACTTGATATGTCGCCTACCTCAGACACAATATCGACCACTTGATATGTCTCCTACCTCAGACACGATCTCAGCCACTTGATATGTCTCTTAACTCAGACACAATCTCGGCCACTTGATATGTCGCCTACCTCAGACACGATCTCAGCCACTTTATATGTCTCCTACCTCAGACACAATCTCAGCCACTTGATATGTCTCCTACCTCAGACACAATCTCAGCCACTTGACATGTCTCCTACCTCAGACGCAATCTCAGCCACTTGATAATTCTCCTTCCTCAGACACAATATGGACCACTTGATATGTCTCCTACCTCAGACACAATCTCGGCCACTAGATATGTCTCCTACCTCATACACAATATCGACCACTTGATATGTCTCCTACCTCAGAAACAATCTCGGCCACTTGATATGTCTCCTACCTCAGAAACAATCTCGACCCCTTGCTATGACTCCTACCTCAGAAACAATCTCGACCCCTTGCTATGACTCCTACCTCAGACACTCTTCTAGGGAGCCACGGTAAGGGAATGTTTAGACGCTCAACTCCCGGCCCGGTCGTTATGCGATTGATCCGCGTCGGAGCGGATTTGAAGTTGTTAAAA
Organism: Cepaea nemoralis; assembly: GCA_014155875.1. NCBI lineage: Eukaryota > Metazoa > Mollusca > Gastropoda > Stylommatophora > Helicidae > Cepaea > Cepaea nemoralis. The sequence goes on from JACEFZ010005658.1 coordinate 20,770, forward strand.
TTGATCAATGCTCAGAGGTCGACACAGCCAATATTGGGTACCAATGAAATATTTTGGGAAGTAAAGGCGACAGATAGTTACAACCTCACACACAGAGTATTGATTGGTCTGTATATGAGTCAATAAGTATATGGCATTCGAGCCTAATTCTTGTAACAGGGTTCTTTGATCACTTACTCACGCACTGTCAAGTCCAAGGTGTCTGCGAGATCCTGTGTCCATCTTCGTGCCGGATAACCCTTGCCTCTTCTCCCGGGAACCATTCCTTCCTCCACTGTTCTTTTCTGTGACGCTAAATATGGCACACGTATTTCAGTATTTAGCACAAGCTTCGGGTCTCATAATGTGATGCTAAATATGGCACACGAAATTCAGTATTTAGCACAAGCTTCGGGTCTCTTAATGTGATGCTAAATATGACACAAGTATTTCAGCATTTAGCACAATTTTCGGGTCTCTAAATGTGATGCTAAATATGGCACAAGTATTTCAGTATTTAGCAGTAGCTTAAGGTTTCTTAATACGACGCTAAATATGACACAAGTATTTCAGTATTTAGCACAAGCTTCGGGTCTCTTAATGTGACGATAAATATGGCACACGTATTTAAGTATATAGGACAAGCTTCAGGTCTCTTAATGTCACGCTAAATATGACACAAGTAATTGAGTATTTACCACAAGCTTCGGGTCTCTTAATGTGACGCTAAATATGGCACAAGTATTTCAGTATTTAGCACAAGCTTCGGGTCTCTTAATGTGACGCTAAATATGGCACAAGTATTTCAGTATTTAGCACAAGCTTCGGGTCTCTTAATGTGACGCAAATTATGGCAAAAGTATTTCAGTATTTAGCACAAGCCTTGAATCTCTAAATGTGATGCTAAATATGGCACACAATATTTCAGTATTTAGCAGTAGCTTAAGGTCTCTTAATGCGACGCTAAATATGGCACAACTATTTCAGTAGTTAGCACAAGCATCGGGTCTCCTAATGCGACGCTAAATTTGGCACTAGTATTTCAATAGTTAGCACAAGCTTCGGATCTCATAATGTGACACTAAATATGGCACAAGTATTTCAGTATTTAGCACAAGCTACGGGTCTCTTAATGTGACGCTAAATATGGCACAAGTATTTCAGTAATTAATACAAGCTTCGGGTCTCCTAATGTGACGCTAAATATGGCACAAGTATTTCAGTATTTAGCACAAGCTTCGGGTCTCTTAATGTGATGCTAATTATGGCATAAGTATTTCAGTATTAACACAAGCCTCGGGTCTCTACATGTGATGCTAAATATGGCACACATATTTCAGTATTTAGCAGTAGTTTCAGGTCTCTTAATGTGACGCTAAATATGGCACAAGTATTTCAGTATTTAGCACAAGCCTTCGGGTCTCTAAATGTGATGCTAAATATGGCACACATATTTCAGTATTTAGCAGTAGCTTCAGGTCTCTTAATGTGACGCTAAATATGGCACAAGTATTTCAGTATTTAGGACAAGCTTCGGGTCTCCTAATGTGACGCTAAATATGGCACAAGTATTTCAGTGGTTAGCACAAGCTTCCGGTCTCATAATGTGACGCTAAATATGGAACAAGTATTTCAGTATTTAGCACAAGCTTCGGGTCTCATAATGTGACGCTATATATGGAACAAGTATTTCAGTATTTAGGCAAGCTTCGGGTCTCTTAATCGTGATGCTAAATATGGCACAAGTATTTCAGTATTTAGCACAAGCTTCGAGTCTCTTAATGTGACGCTAAATATGGCACAAGTATTTTAGTAATTAGGACAAGCTTCGGGTCTCCTAATGTGACGCTAAATATGGAACAAGTATTACAGTATTTAGCCAAGCCTTCGGGTCTCAAATTGTGACGCTAATTATGGCACAAGTATTTCAGATTTAGCACAAGCCTCGGGTCTCTTAATGTGACGCTAAATATGGCACAAGTATTTCAGTATTTAGCACAAGCTTCGGGTCTCATAATGTGACGCTAAATATGGCACAAGTATTTCAGTAATTAGCACAAGCTTCGGGTTTCTTTATGTGGCCACACTTTTTGATGGGTCTCTGTTAATGGTTTTTAACACTTCGTTTTTACTTCTCGAATTCTATCTGACGTATGTTTTTACAAACTGGTGGGCTCCGTGGCCAAGAGGTTAAGCCGCCTACTTTGCGGTCGGAATAATCTGGATTCGATTTCGGACTCCGTCATTCACATCACGAGTGCAGCTTTCTTGTTGACTCCTGGGGGGGTCTTCGCTAGAGCTACGAAGTTCGTACTCTGTGCGACGCCTCGGCAGGCCCTCCTACTGAAATAGACCGTACCACAAAGATTAAAACGCGATGCAATAAAGTAGATCATTTTATCTGTAATCCCCCCTCTATATGACTATTGTACACACAAGATTACACTACTAATCGTTCCTACCGCTGTCTGATTGAAAGTTCTCCTAATCGTCCCTCTCAGTTTTGAGATTCTACCAGAACCACTGCCAAAAACCTGCAATCTCATCCTTTCCACATGCGGATTCTCAGTCTGTTCCTCCAGCTTCTCCGCCTGATTCCACGGGCACCTGACCACCTCCCCCTTGTCCATAAGTAATCGACCACCAAGAGGTGCATTCCCTGCCAGCCTATCAGCCTGTTCATTTTCCCCGAAACCCCGCACGGCCAGGGCAACAAAAAAAAAATTCCATACAATTCTCACAATCTGTGACCTCTGAAGCGAGGTGAGCCATTCCACGCGAAACATTCCGTTCTCCAACTTATTGAGCATATTCCTTGAGTCCGTGGTGAAGACAATGTGTGTTGCAGTGGTCTCTAACCAACGGAATGCCGCTGTGACTGCTTTCCACCTCCATTCTCATGCTGGAGGTCGTAGCCTCATGTGCCAGACTCTCCTTTTTTCAAGAATCGTCCATTAGCCTTCTCAATGAAACCCCAACCACTCCGTCTGTTTCTCACCACTGACCCATCAATACAGATCACTACGTCACCTTGATGTGTGTTACTCTGGATCAGTTATCGCACCTCAAACTCTATGCAGCCCACTGCCCATTCTCTGCACTCACGACCCAGTGTTACTATTACATTGTGCCAGTCCGTCATGTCTTCCGGTACTTCAGCCCACTCTTTTTCATGAAGGATGGTCTCTGGATCACACACCTGACGTGTGTGTGTGTATATATATATATATATATATATATATATATATATATATATATATATATATATATATATATATATATATATATATATATATATATATATATATATATATATATTTCTGCCAGCCGGTCTCTCTGGCCGAGGGGTTACAACACTTTCTCCGTAATCCCGTTTATCACGCAGAGTCTCGTAGCGGGGCGAGAGCTGGGAGCGGTTCGATCCCTGCTGGTGACTTGCGGGATAACTGAGCCGGCCGCTCAGAAAGCAATGGCAAACTACTGAGCGTAATCTTGCCAAGAAATCAACATACAGCTGAAAGATGCTGATGTTGACAGCGATGTCCTGTAAAGGATATGCAAAACAGTTATTATATTTCTGCCTGTGCCATCCAGGAAAATACATTTTTTTTAAAGTTGCATATCCTTTTACAGGACGTTTGCAGTCAACACCAGCTTTTTGTTGTTGTTGTTGATGTCATGGCAATTTATGTTAAGTAGTTTGCCACTGCTTTCTGAACGACCATTTCATAACAATACCAGCGCAACACGGTCTGCTAATAGATCGCGCGCAACTGTGTTTCGAACGCGGGATCACGTACCACGTCCATAAAACCTTCGCCACGGAGTCCGGCTTAAAAGACATACACCTGTCAAATGTGCTACCCAAGTACTTCAGTTTACTCTCTATACTAAGATGACGTCCATACAATATATATAATACATGAGGCATCTGCCTTCACGATCCGGTTATCCATGGAATACCACACAACCCATGCCTTGCCAGGGTTTATAACGGCCCCTGTGTCCCTGCACCACGCCGCCACCCTTTTTACTGCCATCTGTAAGTCTTTAGCCAAACTGTCCCTGTCCCTGCCCTGTCTGTACCAACACCTGGTGTCTCATTAACTATGACTTTGCTGGTGTGGACATTAAAGAGCACTGGGGACATGGCAAATCCCTGTGGCAACCCAGGTGTAATAGTACAGGGGTCTGACAGTCCTCTACTTCCTTTTCCTTCCCCCCTCTCCTCTACCTCGCTTCCTCCGCTTCATTTTCTCCCCGCTGGCTGTTGTCAAAGGTATGGAGCACAAAGCACGCCACTCCGTTGCTTCGGCGATAATTCATTTTATAATCCATGGTTGGTTTGATTGACAGACAGGAACTAACCGGTCATCCTAGTAGAGCCTACCTGCGAGGGAAGTGGCAAAGGCTGTCCCTCAGGAGTCCATACGCCTGGCGCCGCCCCACCCGTAAACCAGACGTTCCACGTTCACGACCAGCTTACCGGTGTCATTCAGTCCTGCACACGTCAGTCAACCTTAAACTTGGAGGTGCATAATCGGAGTTTTCCATCTCTTGATGGGCCACTTTAATAGCTAACGAGTCCCATCTACCCAGGGCAAGAGGTTCTAGCGCCTCAACCTTCCCTTCGAACACATTAGATGTATGTATATCGGGAACAACAAACAATTAACACACAATATTTATAAAATATCAAACAGTATACAAGACACAGCTAAAGTCACTGCGCAATCCTGTGTCAGTGCATGGAGAAATCCCAGATGGTATCTTCGGTGTCGCTTTTCTCTGCCAATAACCGCTACGAACTGTTTCCCATCATATTTGAACATGAGCAGCTGTCCATTATTTCCCCTGTTGACAAAATTCTATCTCCACAAATACCACGTTCCCTACAACTTACACCACCGCGCTGTGTCAGCGATCTCCTAAGCAGCAGAAGTTACTCTTCTAGGATGAAGTCAGAAAAAGTCTCCTGGAAGTTCCTAGTGACTGTGAGGCACCAGCTGATGCAGCACCTTCCACACCCTTGTTTTCTTCAGTCTTAGAAGCAACTGCATCAGTTTTTCCGTGGCTGTAAGCTTGCACCCCACAAAAGTGGAGTACGCGACCATACCACCCATGAACGAAAGCGTCGTGCCTGAATATGCAGACTATTCACAGCACCGTATGACATAAAGGGAATATAGTCTACTTTCCAAAAGAGCAGGTTTCGTTTTCAGGATCACAGATGTCCTTATAGCAAGCAATGCCATTGTAACATGCATCTGTGTCCAAACCATCCATTTTTACAATATTGGTGTGTCACTGTTGGAAACAGAACTGTCACTGTGTACTTCACACATTGAGCTCTGTAGTACTGACGCAACGATGTGTGTCAATGGTAAAAATGTTGTAGAGTTGTGGCAGACACAATGGATATGACTTGAAGGCTAGTTGCTTTCTGTGCTGCGTCTTCGTCCCCCACATGAAAGTCAGTTGAATGGATTTCCCATGCTATCTAACGGATGCCAAATTCCCGCCAGAGATAGACAGCTCTGATGTCCACCAAGACACACCTCCATTTGTTCACTTTCTTGCCACTTTTCTTTGTGACAAACCAGGTATTGGTAACATTAGTTCTGCTGATAATGTTGGCATAAGTGTAGTCAATGACTGGGCACTAGTAGAACACAAGGTGGCAATGATCTGGAAACAGAACTGCTGCTAAAATATGTAAATGTTGAAAGTTCACTGGGACAGCATTCCCCTGGTGTCTCCTTATCATCTGTCTACCAGAGTTCCCAGTTGCATAGAATAGGAAGTTGATTCTCCAGAAGCTGCATGTACACATGGTTTTCTCTGTCAATATCTGATTCTTCTTATTATGAAGATAGTCTCGACATTTTAAGTTCTAATGTCCTGTGTTCTCTTTAGATATATGTAACGGTGGGTCTTGACAGTGTCGTTTAACATGACAAAGGACAAACAATTCAGATACCGACATTGTTTGCAACTTATTCTTCTGCCTGCATCAATAAGGCCCAATACAGTCGTACCGGTCACAATGCACCAAGCTATAACGAATAAGAACCCTACAAGCTTCGCACGTATTGATCTATAGTGAAACCCTGCCACTTGTTTACCACATACACGACAAGGTGGCAACGGCCTGCCACACTAATTGACCGCTCTTCTGGAGGACGTACTTACCTCGCACCCTGTGTTCACCTGTGGCTATACTATACAAACTCGTAAGCCATGACTTCTTGTTAGTTGTGTGTAAAAGTAACCGTTGTAACACCTTGTACTGGAGATTGTCCTTGTTCTAGACAGATTTTGCATCTTTCCTTCTGGTTGTCACAGAAATTCTTTGATCTCTTGAATCTTCCCTCAGTTAATACAAAATATCATGTTTCCTGACATTATCAAAACTCTGTACCGCTAATTGTTTCAAATTTAATCTAAAAAGTCGATTACGCTTCACTACAGTTTTCCCAGGATATATCGATTCTCCGTACCTTGACACCGATCCCAAACAAAGCTAACGGAATTATGTAAGTAATCATGCTGACCAAACCCTCGCAAATTATTGGCAAAATAACTGTATCGATTCCACGAGTGGGATTTTAAATGGCGGTGTGCTTTCTTTGCAAACTCATAAAATATGTATATCGACCGGGCAAACGGTACTTCAGGAGACAATTTCTTCTCACATATTTATAAAATTTGAGTCTGGTTATTTGGAAGAAGGGTGGTGTTGTTTATCTGTTTATTTTTAAAGCTCTGAAATTGTGTATATCAGTGCGAGTGCGTGTGCGCGCGCTGGTATGCACGCGTTTAAAGACATGCATTTATCTTATCGGGGATCGCGTTAGTTAGTGGCTAGATTAGTGGTAATGTTAGTGGCTAGGTTAGTGCTAGGTTAGTGGCTAGGTTCTTGGGTAGGTTAGTAGCTAGGTTAATGGCCAGATAAGTGGCTAGGTTATGGATAGGTTAGTGGTTAGGTTAATGGCTAGGTTAGTGGCTAGGTTCTTGGCTAGGTTAGTGGATAGGTTAGTGGTTAGGTTAATGGCTATGTTAGAGTCTAGGTTAGTAGCAAGGTTAGTAGCTAGGTCAGTGGCTAGGTTAATGGCTATGTTAGTTGCTAGGTTAGTGGCTAGGTTAGTGGGTAGGTTAGTCGCTAGGTTAGTTGCTAGGTTAGCGGCTGGGTTAGTGGATAGGTTAGTGACTAGGTTAATGGCCGTTTAAGAGTCTAGGCAAGTAGCTAGGATAGTTGCTAGGATAGTGGCTAGGTTAGTGGCTAGGTTAGTGGCTACGTTAGAGTCTAGGATGGTTGCTCTCTTAGTAGCTGGGTTAGTTTTTAGGCTAGTGGCTAGGTTAAGGGTTAGGGTAGTGACTAGGTTAGAGTCAGTGACTAGGTTAGTGGCTAGGTTAGTGGCTAGGTTAGTTGCTAGGTTAATGGCTGGGTTAGTGGCTAGGTTAGTGGCTAGGATAGTCACTAGGTTTGTGGCTAGGTTAGTGGCTAGGCTAATGGCTAGGTTTGTGGCTAGGTTAGTGCTAGCTTAGTGGCTAGGTTAGTGGCTAGGTTAATGGCTATTTTGGAGTCTACGCTAGTGGCTAGGTTAGGGTTATGTTAGTGGCTAGGTTAGTTGCTAGGTTAGTGGCTGGTTTAGTGGCTATGTTGGTGGCTGGCTTAGTGGCTAGGTTAGTGGCTAAGTTAGTGGCCAGCTTATTGGCTATGTTAATGGCTAGATTAATGGCTATTTTAGAGTCTTGGTTAGTAGCTAGGTTAGATGCTAGGTAAGTGGCTGGGTTAGTGGATAGGTTAGTGGCTACATTAGTGGCTAGGTTAATTGCTATTTCAGAGTATAGATCAGCGGCTAGGTTAGTTGCTAGGTTAATGGTTAGGTTAGTGGCTAGGTTAGAGTCTAAGATAGTTGCTTTCTTAGTGGCTAGATTAGTTGTTATGCTAGTGGGTATGTTAGTGTTTAGATTAGTGGCTAGGTTAAAGTCTAGGTTAGTGGCTAGGTTAGTTTCTAGGTTAGTGGGTAGGTTATTTGCTAGGTTAGTGGCTAGCTTAGTGGCTATGTTAGTTGCTAGGTTAGTGGCTGGGATAATGGCTAGGTTGGTGGCTAGGTTAGTGGCTAGCTTAGTGGCTATGTTAGTTGCTAGAGTCTAGGTAAATGGCTAGGTTAGTGGTTAGGTTAGTGTCTAAGTTAGAGTCTAGAATAGTTGCTCTCTTATTGGCTAGGTTAGTTGTTAGGCTATTGGCTACGTTAGTTGCTAGGTTAGTGGCTAAGTTATAGTCTAGGTTAGTGGCTAGATTATTGTTCACGTTAGTGGCAAGGTTATTGTTCAGGTTATTGGCTAGGTTATTGTTCAGGTTAGTGGCTAGGTTATATTCTAGGTTAGTGGCTAGGTTATTGTTTAGGTTAGTATCTATGTTATTGTTCAGGTTAGTGGCTAGGTTATATTCTAGGTTAGTGGCTAGGTTATTGTTCAAGTTAGTGGCTAGGTTACAGTCTAGGTTAGTTGCTAGATTATTGTTCACGTTAGTGGCTAGGTTATTGTTCACGTTAGTGGCTAGGTTATTGTTCAGGTTAGTGGCAATGTTAGAGTCTAGGTTAGTTGCTAGGTTATTATTCAGGTTAGTGGCTAGATTATAGTCTAGGTTAATGGCTAGGTTATTGTTCAGGTTAGTGGCTGGGTTATTGAAGAGGTTAGTGGCTAGGTTATTGAAGAGGTTAGTGGCTAGGTTATTGTTCAGGTTAGTATCTATGTTATTGTTCAGGTTAGTGGCTAGGTTATAGTCTAGGTTAGTGGCTAGGTTATTGTTCAGGTTAGTGGCTAGGTTATAGTCTAGGTTAGTTGCTAGATTATTGTTCACGTTAGTGGCTAGGTTATTGTTCAGGTTAGTGGCTAGATTATAGTCTAGGTAAGTGGCTAGGTTATTGAAGAGGTTAGTGGCTAGGTTATTGAAGAGGTTAGTGGCTAGGTTCTTGGATAGATTAGTGGCTAGGTTCTTGGCTAGGTTAGTGGCTAGGTTAGTGTCTAGGCTAGTGGGTAGGTTAGTGGCTAGTATAGTTCCTAGATTAGTGGCTATGTTAGTGGCTAGATTAGTAGCTAAGTTGTGGCTAGGTTAGTAGCTAGGTTAGTGACCATGTTAGTGACTCGGTTAGTGGCCAGACTAGTGGCTAGGTTGGTTCTTTGGGTAGTGGCTAGGTTAGTACCTGCGCTGTGCTCCTAGGTTTAATCTTCGTAAGGGAGCATTCAGATTGTTTTAATGACGTAAGCTCCAGGGTCAGTCCTGTTTAAAATTGGCACCAGAAAATTTCTTAGGGAGTAAATGCGATGGGCATGATACTGACTATATCGCACACCGAGTCACCGAGCACCGATTGGTGTACACAAATATCGATGAACCATCATAAGCCCAGTGCGCTTTGAGGAGTTAATAAAGTACCTTTACAAATATGTTTACTATTTATCCCTTGCAGAATTGCTCCTGGGGAACAGATATGGATTCAATTCCCCAATGCAGATAAGAGAAAGCAGTCCAGCAGTAGAGATGGTCTCATTATAGAACTATTTGCAAGAGTTGCTGCCAAACAATGAAGAAACCGGCATTGTGTGTGGACAAGGAATTATGCTGAAAGAATCCATGCTCCAGTGAAACAGAAATAAAAAGAGAATAGGAATTCACAAAAATACTTTCAACATCATGAAATCAGTATTAACATCTAGAGAGATTGACAACGCTTTAAAAATGAGAAATGTCAAATGTTATGTCTATTCAACACTACTGTACGGCGCGGAAGCCTGGACATTGAACAAGCAACTAGAAAGTGGAATAGATATAAGTAGAGAAGTTTACTGAATTACGCTTCTGAAGCCTTGTCATTTCATTCTGCTTTATGTCAGACGACGCCATTACACACAGGATGGATTGGGGTGCGTTGACTGTCGGGCAATTGCTAATGGGAGTGGGGGAGGGGGGATGAGAGAAGAAAGTTTCATTCACCTACTAAAGTTTTATATATATATATATATATATATATATATATATATATATATATATATATATATATATATATATATATATATATATATATATATATATATATACTAGCTGCCCAGCCCGGCTTCGCCCAGCTCTGGCGGGGATCTATCTATCTATGTATGTATGTATGTATGTATGTATGTATGTATGTATGTATGTATCTATGTCTGTCTGTCTGTCTGTCTGTCTATCTGTCTATGTATGTATGTTCGGCCCGAACATAACAAAAAAATATAGGTAGAATAGAAGAATAGATAGAAAATATGATTGGAAGAGATCTATCTAAAGTAAAATTGGCTCCCGTTCCCGACTATCTGTCTGTCTGTCAGTCTGTCTGTCTGTCTATCTGTCTGTCTGACCTGGCCCGGCTGCACCTCATTTAATTCATATAGATTTCTATAGCCAGGGGACTTAACTTAAGGTATAGCAATGCTACTAAAAGTTATATCCCTTTTTTATGTTTTTATATTTTCTTATGTTCAGTCATGTAATTACAAAATTAAATTTTAGGAATGTAATATTGATAGCTGATAGATAAAACTATGACAGTTGGTTGCACAGGAATTAAAGGAAAACATGTAGAAAATTTCATCTCAATCGGATGGACCGTTCGTGAACGCATAAAGGACGGACATACATACATACATACATCGATTTTTATAGATATAGATGACTCCTGTTCACAATAGATTATGATTATATTACAGGATACATTCCCACATGATAACGTATCGTACCCAATCAGACCGTTTACTGTGAATAAACATGTCTTCCCTCAGCTAACACAAGATATCATGTTTCCTGACATGATCAAAACTCTGTACTGCTAATTGTTTCAAATGTAATCTAAAAAGTCGATTACGCTTCGCTTCAGTTTTCCCAGGACATATCGATTCTTCGTACCTTGACACCGATCTCAAACAAAGCTTACGGAATTACATGTATGTAAGTAAGTAATCATGCTGACCAACCCCACTCAAAGTATTGGCAAAATAACTGTATCGATTCTACGAGGGGTATGTTAAATGGCGGTGTGCTTTCTTTGAAAACTCATAAAATATTTGTATCGACCGTACAAACGGTATTTCAGAAGACAATTTCTTCTCAAATATTAATGAAATTTGTTTTTAGTTGTTTAGAGGAAGGCTGGTGTTGTTTATCTGTTTAATGATACAGCTCTGAGACTTTCGCGTCAACGTGTGTGTGCGTGCTTGTATGTGCGTGCTTGTATGTGCGTGCGTGTATGTGCATGTTTATACGTATATTAAGGCTAGGTTTCCTTGTACACGCCTTAAGCCCATTGGACATATAGTGTAAACCAATATTTTAATAGACTAATCAGTACTCGGGGAATGATGTAGTCAGTGCACACCAGTCGCTTTTACTTTCCGAAGACATGTAATGGTACCCATATTATGTTCTCATTACTTCCTTCTTGTTCTTTCAGTTATTTACGCCCAGTTCAATGTTAAAACTTCAAATACGCAGTTAATATGTATAGATATATATTTAGCTTAGCAGCAGGCGTATTTGTGTAACCGTTATGACGTTACACCAAACATACCAAGAGCACTATCAAGGGAAAACAGCATCATTCAAGCGTGGGAATGAGTGGTCTCGATGTATGGTGTCCGCCTCGAGTGCTGGAGGACCCGAGCTCAGACCCCGGTGGGGACCTGGATTGTTTTAAATGTAATCGACGTGGACTTCCAGTAATAAAATTTCCTCTAGTCTCTGGGTAGTGAGATCTGACGCCCGTGTGTATTGTTGCGCACGTAAAAAATCCCTTGGCAGTTGGAAATCGAAAAAGAGTAGCCTAACGGAGCTGCCCGGGTTAAATTTCGAGTTAAAAATCTACCCAAAGTATTTCAGGATCCTCACCGATGCTACGGAGTTCGTGCATTGAGCTGAGTTTCTCTACACTCAGGTTTGAGTTAGGAGGAAAACGAATCACTTATGGGTTAAACCCGTGTGCCGTGATATTGATCCAACGACGACTAAACTAAACTAAACTAAACGTCTTTTTCTTCTTCTTTTTCTGCTTCTTCTTCTGCTTCTGCTTCTTCTGCTTCTTCTTCTTCTTCTTCTTCTTCTTCTTCTTCTTCTTCTTCTTCTTCTTCTTCTTCTTCTTCTTCTTCTAGTATCATCATCCTCTGTCTTCAGCTAATATTCCCTCTGTCTTATTTCTCATCCACCTATGTATGCCCTTCCTTCTCTCACAAGCTTGATCCTGAACGCCATGAACAGCTTCAACTCTAATGTCCCATGACGTTTAAGATCAGCACCGCAATCTACCTATAGACCTTACATAATTTGTTTCCCAAATCTTCCTCACTATCTTTATCTCACAATCCAAACTCATCCTCCATCATCGCCTCCCCAGCCAAGCATTTACCACTCATCTGAAATCCACATTTCCAGAGACACAACCCATCCACTCAACGATCAAGAGCGGTCAAAAGCAAAGTCAGCTCATAACGCACCTTAACCTGGTTTCCTCCTGTTTCAGCTGCCCTAAATTGGATAACCCACAGAAGGATTACCCCTTACCCCGGGGCGGCATCCACTAACCGCTCCAAGAAAGGCAGCAACAATCCGATTAGGAACATCCCGCTGTAAGGAACTGTGTTTATGCCAACATAATGGCAGACGTGGAATGTCCGGAAGTAGATACAATTACCTCTGTTGCGGCCAAGTTTGGACACAGATGTCGGATCCGGTTAGTTGGCGTCCATGTTGAGTCAAGTTCAGTTAATATTTTCGGCGAGCTTCTCATTACTTCTTTCCTGTTCTTTCAGTTATTTAACATCTTTTCTTTCACAAGTTTAACATAAGGACCTCATATTCCCGTTAGAACGCTTATCGACCCTGTAGAAGTTCGGTGGATGGGCTCTAAGTGGCGAAGTGGTCAAGCTCAACTTGTCTCACTACGAAGGTCGTGGGTTCGCGTTTAGTCTCCGCCATTCGGTTCAAGGATGCTATTGTTCTGAGACCTTAGTGAGTTGTAGCTCGAGCTCGTGCTTTGAGCGACATTTTCGTTTGGCCGCTCCGCAGAAAGAAGATCTGGTCATCTGGGATAGAATCCGGTGCAATAAAGTTGCCTTTAACTCCTTTATTCTTTCCAGAATTGATATTTGTTTTCTGTAGTTAAACGCGCGCACTCTGTGGCGAAAGGTTTACGAATACAACTCGCAACCACGTTCGAAACACAGCTGAGGGCTATTTGGAAACAGACCGTATTGTGTTGTTTTCCATACAATGATATAAGAGCTGTCGCACAGAAAGAAATGGCAAACTACTGAACGTAAACATGCCCTGGAATCACAAACAGGCAACAAATGCTGGAGTTGACTGCTACGTCCTGTAAAGAATATGCAACTAACTGATCTGGTCTAAAATATAAACAGCCCCGTAACAGGAACTTGTTGTGGATAGTAAAGTCTTTGTACCATCACATATAAGTGGCCTGAGTGCAGGGAGGGATAGGTGGGCAGTAGTTCTCTCCACTGGCGAGGTATGAGAGCTGCGTCAAACCCTTGTTCTGTCACGATTAAGCCCTTACCAACGTAATCCACTAACCGCTGTACCTACGTGAACGCTATTAGGTACGTAGTATCCGGATTATGTGTCGCATTGACTGTTCTATAAACCCCTTTATGCGCTTCTAGTGATAATTGCCTCATTATGTTATGAACAGTAAGTTCCAGGATAACACTATTTACATTTGGTATTGAGCTGTCTGTTTATTTATTTATTTATTTTTTGTGTGTGTGGCCAAATGAATAGTTCTATGAGTAAAAACGATACAAACACCCAGAAAAACTGCATTGAAGCCAAAGACATGTGATTTCAGAAAAATTGTGAAACAACCTGGGAAGTTACAACGAGTAATCTAAATGTTTTAAAGAAGTAAACAGTTTTGGCCACATTTATTTTTTAGTTCCATAAACTTTCAGTACGTCGCAGTCAACCATATCATTTTTTGGATGTTTGTGGTTTCATGGCAAGTGTAAATTCAGTGGTTTGCCATTGCTTGTTTGAACGACCGGTAACCGTTGTAAGAAAACCAGCGCAATTTGGCTTCTTCTAAACCGCCCGCATTTTGCGATATAAGAAACAATGAAGCATGTTGTAATAACTTGAAAGATTAATAGAAAATAGACAGTGCTAGGGAGAACTCTTACAGACATGAGTTGAGTTTACTCTTGAAACGACATCACGGCTCTGGGAAACATCCCCAGCGCAGGCTCCATCTTCAGCACCCAGCCAGGAGTCCCATCCTAATGGTACCAGTTGCAGTCGGATTATCTTTACCTCTGGCTTTACCTTTCCGGCCGCATTGGCTGAACGGTTAGGACGTAGCGCTGACAATGGCATGGGCGAGGTTGGACGAGGATTAGATGTCGAGGCTCATCGTTGGTTACAGGAGGTAAAGAACGGGCATAGATTCTTCTGTGTACTCACCCCTTAAAATGTGATAGTCCGAACACTTCACATCCCCTAGGCAGGTTCCTTCTTCTGGACTTCTTCTGGCCTTTCCTAGGAGTACTGGGTGTGGGCCAAATCCTCTGTTCATCTCCATCCTCATCATTCTCTCCAGTCATGATGATACATAAGTTCTTCTACTCTATTCAATTGATCCCAAGGGGCCCCGGCCACATATGATTTATCGTGCGCCGATACCCAACCAAAGGGAGCAGACCCATCCACAATGTTCACCTACTCGTTTCCTAATACATCCGTATGTACTGAAGAAAAGATCCATCAGATGCTCTCTATCTTTAATGTTTGAAACTGAAGCATGCCACTCTGCTTGAAGCATGCCTGTCTCCACCCTTCTCAGTGTGGTCTTATCATCCAGTATCAATGAATGGAAACAAAGCTAGTTTAGCTTAGTTAGTTTAGTCGACGGATCAACATCACGGCACACGGGTGTAATCCATAAGTGCTCTGTTCTACTCCTAACTCAAGACTGAGTACGGAGAAGCTCAGCTCAGTGCACGAACTCCGTAGCGCCGGCGAGGTTCCTGAAATACATTAGGTAGATTTTTAACTTAAAATTTTGCCCGGGTAGATAAAACTACTATGGAGAAAGAAACATATGTTAATGAGGAAAAATTGGAGGTGGTGGAAACTTTTGAATATCTTGGGTCATTGATTACCAACAACGGTGACACAATGAAAGAAATTAAACGACGACTATCAATTGATCTTCAAAGACTAAAACAACTGAATAAATTATGGAATGGGGCAGGCAGAACTACAACAATTAGATTTTTAAGAGCATGCATTGCAACATACGCCTGTGAGACATGGACACTTACTAAATAAGCTGAACAGCGCATAAATGTCTTGGAATATAATTGTTATAGACGAGTTCTAATAATATCTTGGGTAAAGAAAAGAACAAATGCATCCATACTTCAAGAGCTGAATATTGAAGAAGATTGGCTATTAAAGACGCGATAAAACAAAGAAAATTTAAATATTTAGATCACTTAAAATGTCAAGAAAGTTTGGAGAGAGAGAACAATAATGTAGGGGTATATGCCTGGGAAGTGAGGAATAGGAAGGATAAAAAGAAGATGGATGCAAGGTGTGGCGGATGATCTCCAGATGGGTGACGTGGGACATCTTGCTTGTGATCGAGAGGTTTTCCGGAAGATTGTTATGGGACCGAGGTTCTGCAAAGGACATACTATTGAATGAATGAATGAATGAAGGAATGAATGAATGAATGAATGAATGAAGCCATTGCACATGCTACTTTGCTAGGAAGGCAGCGCAGTAGTTCAGTTGTGAAAAGTGCCAAATAAGAAATTGTGGAAACGAAGGTGTGCAAAACATTTAGATATGGATATATAGAAGGAAGTCAGCAGTTCCGATTCCGATTCCGATTTGTAGGAAAAAACAAACTGTCCATCAACGTTCAACTAGCATCAGTGGCTTGGTTATAGCTGCATGGTTCATGGTACGGGGTACGTTTTTCTCGATTTCTGCGTCAGTGTAAGCTGGCTTATCGATTTGCAGAGTTTGTTCCTGTGATATCAGCTGGGGAATTGGCAGGCCGGTGGGATTCCCTTTGTATCCGTCTCCTCTGGTGGTTTCTTTTGTCAGTGTTGGCTCCTTGTGTGTTTTGCTTAACTGGGTGCAGTCCTTATAAGGACTTTTTATTTCTTCTTACTGCCTCCGTTTTGTGTATTGTCTGATGAAGCTTTTCAATGGCTTCATGTTCTTCCTTGCGTTGCTTTTGTCTGTCGAATTCTCCGCACCTCTCGATGGGTTCCTCCGTTGTCGGTTTTGGGACCCACCGGGACCACTCTTGGCCATTTTCATAATAGAACACATCTGGGTCTTCTTCATAGGTCTGGCATGATATTGGTTGTCCCTTGAATTTCTTGGATGCCGTGGTTTGGCTGTAGCTTGAGGCTCCTGGTCGGTTTTTGGTTTGGCTTCAACTTGCGGCTTCTCAGTGGTCTTTTTCATGGCTTCTGATTGTTTATTTTGGATTAGTTCCCTCTCTCGCTCTCCTCTCTCTCTCTCTCTCTCTCTCTCTCTCTCTCTCTCTCTCTCTCTCTCTCTCTCTCTCTCTCTCTCTCTCTCTCTCTCTCCCTCTCTCTCTCTCTTCTTGCATGTCCACATACACTAGCATTTTGTCTGTTGAAGTGTGTCTATGTAGTACGCGTGTTCCTGCACACCAGTCCACCCACACCAACAACACAATGGGGCCGTGGTCAATCTTACACGCCTCCTACCCCGCCCCCTTCTTTCTATGTGTTCACTGTACCGTAACATCCAGCACCGTTATAAAAATACACCTGAGATTTCCGTAAACATTCACAGGTCCGTACGTGAGGTGAGTATACAGTTTTTTTTTTCTCTATAAACAGTTTTTCTATTAAACATTTTCTTCGACTAACATTCTTTTCAATTAACATTTTGTCAATTCTCATTTCCTCTTCATTGCTTCCATTTTTCCATGCATTTGTTCCTCTCGTCCTGTCATCACCTTCTAATGTAGTCACAGGAGTTCTCCTTGACTGTATGTTGTGTTTGTGAATGTGTTTGTTTCCTTCTTTATCAAGGCCATGAGTTCCACCTCTTGCTTGGTGTTTGTCTGGATTGCCCTCAAGTCAGCCAGCAGTTTCTCGTTGTCGCTGGTTGGTGCCGGTGTGTGAAGTAACTTGATTTGTTTCTTTAGCTCGTCAATTTGGCTTTGCAGTTGAGATCTTTCAACTTGTGAGATGCACGTGGCTGTCTCGCACCTCCGCATTGCTTTCTTATATGGTGTCTTTGTGGTAATGGCGATCTTTAAGAGGTACGGACAGCTCAGGTATCTTGCTCCATGCTTGCCAAGGCATTTGGCACACTTTATGTTGTTGTTGGGCACTCGGAAGTCCTTGTCAAGTTTGGCCAGCGGACATTACTTAAATGTATGGTTCTCGGTGCAGTATCGGCAGATCTCTGTCTTACTGCGGCATTTTGTTCTGCTGTAGCCGGCCCTCTGGTATCTTGAACATTTAGTGATTCTTAGAATGAATCCTTCGGGCTGTTGTACTTCCTTGTTTATCGATAACTGGCGTGGTATCTCAAACCCCTCAGTTGTCACCACCGTTAATGTAGTAGGGATCTTGAAGTACGTCAGGATCCGCTCCGCCCTCAAGATTCGGATGTGGAAATTCTCCTGTTGCAGCTGCTTCAGGATCTGTTCATCTGACAGCTCCGAATGGATAAGTCTGACAACTCATCTTACTGTCTTTGAGTCGGTGTTTCCGACTCTGGTGTCTTTCTCCTCCTTCTTCTCAATAGACTTAGCTCTTGTCTGTGGTGGGTTGTTGTCGGTCTCCCTCGTGGTAGCTTCCTTTGAGGTTACTTGAGATATTTGTCAGCAGAGTTGTGCAGTGGCATTTATAACAGTGGCATATACAACAGTGGCATCTACAACAGTGGTTTCTACAACAGTGGCTTCTACAATAGTGGCAATAACAACAGTAGCATTACAAAAGTGGCATCTACAACAGTGGCATCTACAACAGTGCCATTTACAATAGTGACATCTACAACAGTGGCTTGTATAATAATATGTATTGTTTGCGCTCATAGAAATAGAAGAAAGAAACAGAGACTACAGCACTAGACAACATAAAAATTGAAAGTTATAGTTGCCGTCCGATATTCGAACCTGTCACCTCCAAATGACGACAGCACCTCGCTGCAGGAACAAATGTACTACGACGCATGACCAACTATACCTCCCTGCGCGCTTGTTTCTGTTATATGGTTCCCTCTACTTTTGCTGTACTATCATATACCAATATTATATAAATTTGGGGAACAAAATGAGTCTATAAAGACAGTTCATAAAACTAAAACAAACATGTATTGTTTGGCGAAGTAGAGACCAGAGGAAGCTCTAGACAACATTACATTTGAAAGCTACAGTGTGTTTATTTATGTTGTCTTGTGCGTCCTCTAGTCTCCACTTTATTTATGTTGTCTTGTGCGTCCTCTAGTCTCCACTTCCTTCTTTTCACTTCTATGAGCGCCACATAATATATGTGTGTTTATTTATGAACTACCATATACCCATTAGCGTGAACGTACAATAGAATGAAAGTACAATAGCGTGATAGTACAATATTGTGAAAGTACAATAGCCTGGAAGGGGTTATTTACTTCTTAACTTGCTGTACTCCTTAGCGTCCCATGTGACCGCCCCAATTTCACCACAGGACCCTGTTAGTTTAGCAGATCGTGATGTAGTCACGCGTCTCACCGAATGCTAGGGGCTATTTCTGTCCTCTTTTAAGACAAATCTGATTAATCATAGGCTGGGACGGAGGTTTTCAGTCCTATGACAAACATGAGACATTGAATTCAGTGGTATTGATCTGCTTTCTGAGAAGACGATGGAAAGAAGTCAAACAAAAATACGTATCAGAGGCGTAAGACTATTTAATCTCACAAGGTTTCGAACGTGTAACCCCCAAATGATGAGGAGCATGCGTGGCGATTTCATTACGCCACCTGCCTGGCGTTCCGAAGGCTGTTGGTTCAGTTCCTGGCTACGACATTCGGTTCACGGGAGCAATTTTCTCGGAGTCTATTGGGGCTGCGGAATGTGTGCTTTGTGTGACCCTTTTGGCAGGCCGTCCTGTGGAAAGAGACTGAGCCATATAGGATAAAACCCGATGCAACGAAGTTGTTCCTATAGCCTTGTATACTCTTTTTCAGCCTCCGTAAGACGACAGAGCCTCGCCAGAAGTGCATGTGTATTTGGGTTGAGAACTAGCCACATACTGCGTGAATGCATTTCTCTAATGTTGTAACTGCTAGATTTGTCAATGGCACGCTTGGCAAATAGATAATTCTAAAGTTGTCAAAGTTGTTAATTGCCGTGGAAAAAAAGATTGTTGACGTGCTATACAGAGCCCATGTTGTTGTATATGTGTGAAACATGGACAATTGAACTGACAAGCTGAAGAACATCTAATGGCAATGGAATTGAAATTTCTTAGAACAATGCAACGAATACCATGGACGGTCAGAAAATCAAACGGGACAGTCCTTCAAAAGACACATGAAAAACGGAGCTTGTTTGGGGAAATTAGACTTACACAGTCAAGTTTAGGACACGTTATGTGGAGAAATTGACTTGAAAATGTAGTGACAACTGGCAAGTTTTATCGGAAGACAAAAGGATAAATACCTTGATGGTTTGGCAGCATGGCACGGTCGGAACAAGAACACAGACTTGATTCAAGACTGTGTTGACCTGGTGAGATGACGAGCCATGACCGCCCACGCATATCGCCATGGCACTTGATGATGATGGTGATGGTGATGATGATGATGATGATGATGATGATGATGATGATGATGATGATGATGATGATGAACGTAAAAACAAGACGGCCGATGTCACTGCACCGGGTTGTACCCTATCTGGCTTGGTCTCAAGCCGCTTGTCGAGAGTATCGCACAAAGGACGAACTCCGTAGCTCCAGTGATGACCCCCAGGAATGTTCTGAAAAAACTGCACTCGTGGGCTGAACGAGGCAGTCTGGAGAGCAAGCTTTGAAAGCATTATCAAGACGACTTAACTACTGCGACACGGAAATCCTAGACGGATGTGTACATTAATGTGAAAACTACTGACTTGTGAATAATGGATAAGTAAGTATAGATCTATTATTTTTAGAGGTTATTGGGAAGTATTCAACGATTGGCAGGAGACTTAACACACCACAAGTAGAGAGGCAGCTTGTCATGCTCCATATGTATTGGTGTTGCCTTTCCTCTGGAGTAAAGTAGGCAGGCCGAGAGAGGGATCATGCTGCATGGGCAACACATGGTCTCTAAATTCATTCCAGGCTTTGTGCTATGGAGAGGTATAACTCCATTCCTGGTCTTACCACCGTGGATTGTAGTTATTATGCCTTTTTTAAGCACATTGTAATAAAACTGTAGTCTGTCAAAACGCCAAGATGCCAGTAACAGTAAAAGCGATTCTGATTCAGCGCCAAGTGAGCAGACTGTCTGGAACACACTCAACGTGTTGACGACAATGTAGCAGGACGTTCCGCCAGACTGCCAATGGTGTCTTCAGAATGGGAACTCTTGGTTGGCTAAAGAAAAAGGGTAAGAGCACGCAAGTGCAATGACTATTATTTCTTGATTTCATATTACATATTAGGGTCTAGAAAGTGATGCGCTATAAAATGATTAAATTATGTAGGGGTCAAAGTCAGGTTACAGAAACATTTGAAATAATAACATGAGACACGTCAGTTAAGTAAAGAGCCGACATCATAGCACTCGGGATATTTCCATACGAATGATGTGCTCATCTTTAACAACCAACGAAGAGTCTCAAAACTTATGCGACAGATGAAATCTGATTATGTGTACGTCTCGCCGTTCCTCGAAGCATTGAGTGTCGATCAGAGCCTCAGGTCACTCCCTGCAGTACCATTGTCTCTAATCTGTGATGATCTGTTGTTTACTCTGCACTATACACACGATGCCAACGGGCCCTGACCACATCTGCCTTATCGTGCACCAAGTATCCCACCCAGTGGTGCAGACCTCAGCCTAATCGGTCCGCCTGCTCGTCCCCAGCACACCAGCATGTCCTTGGGGTGGGGTGGGTGGTGTTGGGAGTCAACAGATGCTCTCTACACTTGATTGTTTAATCGACGTCTGACACTGCCCAAAGTATGCTTCTCTTCACCTTTTCATAATTCCTAATC
Source organism: Cepaea nemoralis (assembly GCA_014155875.1). Classification (NCBI taxonomy): domain Eukaryota; kingdom Metazoa; phylum Mollusca; class Gastropoda; order Stylommatophora; family Helicidae; genus Cepaea; species Cepaea nemoralis. Next base: position 42,043 of record JACEFZ010005658.1, read on the forward strand.
AGAACATGCGTGTGTTGTTTCTCCCGCAGCAAAAGGAACGCCGACGTGACTACCTCTATCTCCATTCGTAGACTAGATGTTGTGGTATCATTTGCCAGGCTCTCCTGCACTCAACACCATTCACCACTCTTCTCCAAGAACCCCAAGGCTCTTCTTTCACCTCTCAGCAATGAGCCATCTGCGTAGTTGATTATATCGCCTCGTAGCTATTTTCCTGTTCACCTTGTACAGATAAAGCTATGCTCATGGCTAGGCTATCTGAGGGTTGGGATGTGACATAGCCACACAACTTTTCGGAACAATGACACTAATCGTACATAACCCTTGTACATGCCTTCGTATCCAATGGATATATGGTGCTGACCCCATGTTTTCATAGATCATCTCTCACTCACTGGACAAAGTCACCCCGCCGTGTCTGTTACCCAGCTGGGTCGACTAAGGGTCTAGGACAACTGAGGAAAAAAGACAGAAATTGCCTTCTCAATGATTCAAACACATAACCTTAGAGTCGGCATGCAACCATGCTAGCTGCTGCGCCACCCCGACTCCTTATTAATGAGATAAAACATTCTCCATGTTCTTTATAGGACGTTATGATCAACCCTAGGTTTCTATTCAAGGCAATTTTACGTGCAGCAGGTTGCCATTTATTGCTGAACGAGAAATCGACCTTGTAAGTACAAATGACCGGCGTAGAAATTGCACCAAACATCTCTCGAGATAGGGACAGGGAAACCCTGTAAATGGGATGATAATGTCTCTAGTGGGGCGGTTGACGCGATGAGATGGATACACCCAAGAGTGGAAAATAAGATGAAATACGACGTGTTTCAAACTCACTATCAGCGCTATAAAAGTAGGCGTTAAGGTAATTAAAGCATTGCGTCGGAAAGATATCAGAAACAAAAACAGGTTGTTAACCTCACCTCAGCATTTAGTCATTATCATCATCATCATCATCATCATCATCATCATCATCATCATCATCATCATCATCATCAGCAGCAGCAGCAGCAGCAGCAGCATTTAGTAACGTTTTCAAAAGTAAAGTGGCTGTCGAAAGAAAGGGAAAATTACAATATTATTCAGGTCAAGACACGTAACATCATCATCACCATGTACCCTGCCAGCTAACGAAGGCGTTCCTGCATCTTCACATATCTCGGCCCATAGTTAGTTAGTCTTTCCTCTTGAGCCTAAGGCGGCGCATAGGGCAGAAGTCCTGACTCTCCATGCCTGGCGGTTCGCTGCTACCTGTTGTAGATCTTGGATATTTACTTGGCCATTGAATGAGCCTTCTCTAATGACGCAGGGTCTCTCTTGGTCTTCCCCGTTTTCTTTTCCCTACCGTTGACCATATGTGGGCTTGGTAGGGGAGTCTTGTCTTGTCCATTCTGAGTATATGGCCGATGTAGTTCCAACGGCGTCTTCTTATGAAATTGGATACTGTATCTTGCTTAGTCGCTTGTCTTATTTGCGTATTGGTTCTGAAGTCTGTCCAGTGGATGTTTAGAAGTCTTCTAAGACATTTGTTCTCAAAATTATCTAATTTTTTATCTAAAGCTACCGTTGATTTCCAACTTTCACATTCATACGTTAACACTGGAATCACGCAAGAGTTGAAGATTTTTAGTTTTGTGTGTTTGCTGAGTGTCTTTGACTTCCAGATGTTTGCCAGTTTATTGAAGGCACCAGATGCCAGTGCGATTCTAGATGATATTTCTGGTGTTGAGTCCCCTGTAGATGTCATTTTGCTTCCTAGGTATGTGAAGCTGTTGACTTTTTCAAGAACGTAGCTGTTCAATTTGGTGTTATCTGAACTGTTGGTAAGATCAATAGTCTTTGTTTTTGTGTTGTTAATTTGGAGACCAATTTTGGCCTGTCGTCCTTAACATGGGTGTTTAGATAAATTCAACGTGTGGTATGCCTCTATGCCACTATCTCATTCCATTAGCATCATTTATATCGCTCTGTCCCTGCCTTTTCTCACGCTGATATTTCTAGTCGTCACCATGTTTTCCATTGTCGTCATTTCTCTCGGGCTGCCCCTGCCTTTTCTCACCCTGATATTTCTGATTGTCACCATGTTTTCCAATGTCACAATTTCTCTATGTCTGCCATTGCCTCCTGTCATACTGATCTTCCCAACAAGTATAATGTTTTCCAATGTCATCATTGCTTTAGGTCTGGCCCTACCTCCTGTCCTACTGATCTTCCCAACAGCTACCATGTTTTCCAATGTCACCGCTGATCTAGGTCTGCCACTGTCTCTTCTACAGTTAAAATATCCAGTTGTCACGATGTTTTCCAATGCCTCCCTTCTGACCTGACATGACCAAAGAACGATGTTTGGATTCTTCTCACAATTGATATACTGTTCTACTGTTTAGGGCAAGTGTTGTTTGTTACTCTGAATGAAACAAGCTGAGAGAAGATAAGAGACAATTAGACAGAATAAAACAAGGTAAGCGTAAATAAGAGGCATTTGGACAGTATTTTGTTATTTGCGCTAGCTCGCTTTGAACTCAAGCGAAGTCCATACACACTAATTATAGTAATGAATAACTGAATTTCGCGTGTTGATTAGCTTTCCATATTAATAGTGACCGTTGCCAACAGGCGAACCTACTCCGACTTCAGAGGTACTTGTAATTTACGTCCCCATGTTAAGGACGACAGGCTAAAATAATTTTAGTCCAGCTGTGTGGTATAGGGGTTGAACCCCTAACCTCGGCATCAACAGACCGGATGTTTAAGAACACACGTTCTTACCCATTCGTCCATGCTGACCTGCACAAATAGACAGTATAAAATAATTGAAAAGAAGATAAAACACAATACACAAGTTGTTACATATCCTTTAAAGGAAGTAGTCGTCAACCCAAGCAATTGTTTTGTTTTTTTTGTTGTTGCTGTTATTGATCCCTGGGCACGTTTACGTTTAATAGTTTGCCAGCATCCATACCGTTTCATAAAAACCATCGTAAGGAGGTCTACTGACACATCGCCCACAGCTGTGTTTCGAACGCGGTTATGTGGGATTACGAACTGCGTCCGTAACACCTTCGCCACGGAGCAGAAACATAATAAGACATGATAAAATAAGGTGAGAGAGGATGTGACGATTAGACAGGAGAAAGCAAGGTAAGAGAAGATAGACACAATTTTACAGTATTAACTAAGCAGAGAAAAGATAAAACACCATTATACATTTTAAAGGCAAGCCGAGAGCATGGCACAAAGCAAGAACTCAGTAACCCCAGTGATGACCCCCAGGAATGTCCTGGGAAAAAAACTGCACTCGTGGGCTGAACGACACATTCTGGGGAACAAGCTCAAGGCCTTCAAAGCACTATGTAGATTACTTAACTACTGCGCCACAAATATCCCAGACGGGTGTGTACGTTACTGTGAACAACTACTGACTCGTGAATAATGGATGAGTAAGTATGAATCTCTTATTTTTAGAAGTATATTGGGAAATATTCAACGATTGGCATAGCCTTAACAAACCACAAGTAGAGAGGCAGCTTGCCATGTTCCAGATGTATTAGTGTTGCCTTTCCTCTGCTTTATGAATGACCGGCTCCCATAACAATTCATTAAAACCCAGCGCAACGCTGCTGGATGCCAAATCGCTCGTGTTTGTGTTTCGAACACGGGTAAGCGGAATTACGAACTGCATCCGTAACGCCATCGCCACGGAGAAGACACAATTAGTGCCACAGTGCGAAAAAATACTACTTCAGTGCGAGAAAAAAATGCTGGTTGTTCGGGTCATAGTTTCTGATGCCTAGGGGTATGAGTTATAACCTCACCATTCTTCATCATCATCATGTCGTCCCCGTGGTTAGTTTCGGACTCCTTCTTTCTGCCGTATCTTAGACTCTGCATTTAGCTATGCGGCCTCACTTCAATAACTCAAACTTCATACATCATTGCCCACTGTAATAACTCAACGCGGGTTTTTTGTTTTTTTTACGATCTATTCCTCAAAACACTGTGAGTTACTCACAATTGCGCAAACAATTATGCAACATGATCACAAATGTACAACTCATTTTCTATACATAAACTTTACTAACAGAGGGGCTTAGTGTTGGCCATCACTTTATTACAACATGGTCCGCACTCGACGAAACCACAGCCTAGAATCCCTTGTCCGGATCTCGCTTCCAGTTGACCGTGATGCGAGTCCCAGCATTTTCACGCTGTGTGAAATGTATCCACTTTTCACGATCCAGGTGTCCACTTACTGAACACTGCCATAACCTTTGACATCATCTAATTTGGGTTATGGCATAACTGATCCATGTCCTTATCTGGACCATGAGAGAGAGAGACGGATAAATACATAGCGAGAGACAGTATAAACCAATGCGAGAGAAGATAAGAGACAACTAGACAGTATAAAACAATGTGAGAGAAGATAAGAGACAACTAGACAGTATAAAACAATGCGAGAGAAGATAAGAGACAACTAGACAGTATAAAACAATGTGAGAGAAGATAAGAGACAACTAGACAGTATAAAACAACGTGAGAGAAGATAAGAGACAACTAGACAGTGTAAAACAATGTGAGAGAAGATAAGAGACAACTAGACAGTATAAAACAATGTGAGAGAAGATAAGAGACAACTAGACAGTATAAAACAATGTGAGAGAAGATAGAGACAACTAGACAGTATAAAACAATGGAGAGAAGATAAGAGACAACTAGACAGTATAAAACAACGTGAGAGAAGATAAGAGACAACTAACAGTATAAACAATGTAGAGAAGATAAGAGACAACTAGACAGTATAAAACAATGTGAGAGAAGATAAGAGACAACTAGACAGTATAAAACAATGTGAGAGAAGATAAGAGACAACTAGACAGTATAAAACAATGTGAGAGAAGATAAGAGACAACTAGACAGTATAAAACAAGGTGAGAGAAGATAGAGATGCGAGAGAAGATAAGAGAACACTAGACAGTATAAAACAATGTGAGAGAAGATAAGAGACAACTAGACAGTATAAAACAATGCGAGAGAAAGATAAGAGACAACTAGACAGTATAAAACAATGTGAGAGAAGATAAGAGACAACTAGACAGTATAAAACAATGCGAGAGAAGATAAGAGACAACTAGACAGTATAAAACAATGTGAGAGAAGATAAGAGACAACTAGACAGTATAAAACAATGTGAGAGAAGATAAGAGACAACCTAGACAGTATAAAACAATGTGAGAGAAGATAAGGAGACAACTAGACAGTATAAACCAATGTGAGAGAAGATAAGAGACAACTAGACAGTATAAAACAATGTGAGAGAAGATAAGAGACAACTAGACAGTATAAACCAATGCGAGAGAAGATAAGAGACAACTAGACAGTATAAAACAATGTGAGAGAAGATAAGAGACAACTAGACCGTATAAAACAATGTGACGAGAAGATAGAGACAACTAGACAGTATAAAACAACGTGAAAAGAAGATGAGACAACTAGACAGTAAAAAAAACAATGTGAGAGAAGAAAGAGACAACTAGACAGTATAAAACAATGTGAGAGAAGATAAGAGAAAAACTAGACAGTATAAAACAATGTGGAGAAGATAAGAACAACTAGACAGTATAAAACAAGTGAGAGAAGATAAAGAAAAACTAGACAGTATAAAACAATGCGAGAGAAGATGAGACAACTAGACAGTAAAAAACAATGCGAGAGAAGATAAGAGACAACTAGACGTATAAAACAATGTGAGAGAAGTAAGAGACAACTAGACAGTATAAAACAATGTGAGAGAAGATAAGAGACAACTAGACAGTATAAAAAAATGTGAGAGAGATAAGAGACAACTAGACAGTATAAAACAATGTGAGAGAAGATAAGAGACAACTAGACAGTATAAAACAATGTGAGAGAAGATAAGAGACAATTAGACGAAAAAAAACAACGTGAGAGAAGATAAGAGACAACTAGACAGTATAAAACAATGTGAGAGAAGATAAGAGACAACTAGACAGTATAAAACAATGTCGAGAGAAGATAAGAGACAACTAGACAGTATAAACCAATGCGAGAGAAGATAAGAGACAACTAGACAGTATAAAACAATGTGAGAGAAGATAAGAGACAACTAGACAGTATAAAACAATGTGAGAGAAGATAAGAGACAACTAGACAGTATAAAACAAATCGCTGAGAGAAGATAAGAGACAACTAGACAGTATAAAACAATGTGAGAGAAGATAAGAGACAACTAGACAGTATAAAACAACTGTGAGAGAAGATAAGAGACAACTAGACAGTATAAAACAATGTGAGAGAAGAATAAGAGACAACTAGACAGTATAAAACAATGTGAGAGAAGATAAGAGACAAACTAGACAGTATAAACAATGTGAGAGAAGATAAGAGACAACTAGACAGTATAAAACAATGTGAGAGAAGATAAGAAGACAACTAGACAGTATAAAACAATGTGAGAGAAGATAAGAGACAACTAGACAGTATAAAACAATGCGAGAGAAGATAAGAGACAACTAGACAGTATAAAACAATGTGAGAGAAGATAAGAGACAACTAGACAGTATAAAACAATGCGAGAGAAGATAAGAGACAACTAGACAGTATAAAACAATGTGAGAGAAGATAAGAGACAATTAGACAGTATAAAACAATGTGAGAGAAGATAAGAGACAACTAGACAGTATAAAACAATGTGAGAGAAGATAGAGACAACTAGACAGTATAAAACAATGTGAGAGAAGATAAGAGACAACTAGACAGTATAAAACAATGTGAGAGAAGATAAGAGACAACTAGACAGTATAAAACAATGTGAGAGAAGATAGAGACAACTAGACAGTATAAAACCAATGTCGAGAGAAGATAAGAGACAACTAGACAGTATAAAACAATGTGAGAGAAGATAAGAGACAACTAGACAGTATAAACAATGTGAGAGAAGATAAGAGACAACTAGACAGTATAAAACAATGTGAGAGAAGATAAGAGACAACTAGACAGTATAAAACAATGTGAGAGAAGATAAGAGACAACTTAGACAGTATAAAACAATGCGAGAGAAGATAGAGACAACTAGACAGTATAAAACAATGTGAGAGAAGATAAGAGACAACTTAGACAGTATAAAACAATGTGAGAGAAGATAAGAGACAACTAGACAGTATAAAACAATGTGAGAGAGATAGCAGACAACTAGACAGTATAAAACAATGTGAGAGAAGATAAGAGACAACTAGACAGTATAAAACAATGTGAGAGAAGATAAGAGACAACTAGACAGTATAAAACAATGTGAGAGAAGATAAGAGACAACTTAGACAGTATAAAACAATGTGAGAGAAGATAAGAGACAACTAGACAGTATAAACAATGTGAGAGAAGATAAGAGACAACTAGACAGTATAAAACAACTGTGAGAGAAGATAGAGGACAACTAGACAGTATAAAACAATGTGAGAGAAGATAAGAGACAACTAGACAGTATAAACCAATGTGAGAGAAGATAAGAGACAACTAGACAGTATAAAAACAATGTGAGAGAAGATAAGAGACAACTAGACAGTATAAAACAATGTGAGAGAAGATAAGAGACAACTAGACAGTATAAACCAATGCGAGAGAAGATAAGAGACAACTAGACAGTATAAAACAATGTGAGAGAAGATAAGAGACAACTAGACAGTATAAAACAACGCGAGAGAAGATAAGAGACAACTAGACAGTATAAAACAATGTGAGAGAAGATAAGAGACAACTAGACAGTATAAAACAATGTGAGAGAAGATAAGAGACAACTAGACAGTATAAACAATGTGAGAGAAGATAAGAGACAACTAGACAGTATAAAACAACGTGAGAGAAGATAAGAGACAACTAGACAGTATAAAACACTGTGAGAGAAGATAAGAGACAACTAGACAGTATAAAACAATGTGAGAGAAGATAAGAGACAACTAGACAGTATAAAACAATGTGAGAGAAGATAAGAGACAACTAGACAGTATAAAACAATGTGAGAGAAGATAAGAGACAACTAGACAGTATAAAACCAATGCGAGAGAAGATAAGAGACAACTAGACAGTATAAAACAATGTGAGAGAAGATAAGAGACAACTAGACAGTATAAAACAATGTGAGAGAAGATAAGAGACAACTAGACAGTATAAACCAATGCGAGAGAAGATAAGAGACAACTAGACAGTATAAAACAATGTGAGAGAAGATAAGAGACAACTAGACAGTATAAAACCAACTGCGAGAGAAGATAAGAGCAACTAGGACAGTATAAAACAATGTGAGAGAAGATAAGAGACAACTAGACAGTATAAAACAATGTGAGAGAGAAGATAAGAGACAACTAGACAGTATAAAACAATGTGAGAGAAGATAAGAGACAACTAGACAGTATAAAACAATGTGAGAGAAGATAAGAGACAACTAGACAGTATATAAAACAATGTGAGAGAAGATAAGAGACAACTAGACAGTATAAAACAATGTGAGGAGAAGATAAGAGACAACTAGACAGTATAAACCAATGCGAGAGAAGATAAGAGACAACTAGACAGTAATAAAACAATGTGAGAGAAGATAAGAGACAACTAGACAGTATAAAACAATGTGAGAGAAGATAAGAGACAACTAGACAGTATAAAACAACTGCGAGAGAAGATAAGAGACAACTAGACAGTATAAAACAATGGTGAGAGAAGATAAGAGGACAACTAGACAGTATAAAACAATGTGAGAGAAGATAAGAGACAACTAGACAGTATAAACCAATGCGAGAGAAGATAAGAGAACAACTAGGACAGTATAAACCAATGCGAGAGAAGATAAGAGACAACTAGACAGTATAAAACAATGTGAGAGAAGATAAGAGACAACTAGACAGTATAAAACAATGTGAGAGAAGATAAGAGACAACTAGACAGTATAAACCAATGCGAGAGAAGATAAGAGACAACTAGACAGTATAAACAATGCGAGAGAAGATAAGAGACAACTAGACAGTATAAAACCAATGGAGAGAAGATAAGAGACAACTAGACAGTATAAAACAATGTGAGAGAAGATAAGAGACAACTAGACAGTATAAAACAATGTGAGAGAAGATAAGAGACAACTAGACAGTATAAACCAATGTGAGAGAAGATAAGAGACAACTAGACAGTATAAACCAATGTGAGAGAAGATAAGAGACAACTAGACAGTATAAACCAATGCGAGAGAAGATAAGAGACAACTAGACAGTATAAAACAATGTGAGAGAAGATAAGAGACAACTAGACAGTATAAAACAATGCGAGAGAAGATAAGAGACAACTAGACAGTATAAAACAATGTGAGAGAAGATAAGAGACAACTAGACAGTATAAAACAATGTGAGAGAAGATAAGAGACAACTAGACAGTATAAAACAATGTGAGAGAAGATAAGAGACAACTAGACAGTATAAAACAATGTGAGAGAAGATAAGAGACAACTAGACAGTATAAACCAATGCGAGAGAAGATAAGAGACAACTAGACAGTATAAAACAATGTGAGAGAAGATAAGAGACAACTAGACAGTATAAACCAATGCGAGAGAAGATAAGAGACAACTAGACAGTATAAAACAATGTGAGAGAAGATAAGAGACAACTAGACAGTATAAAACAATGTGAGAGAAGATAAGAGACAACTAGACAGTATAAAACAATGTGAGAGAAGATAAGAGACAACTAGACAGTATAAAACAATGTGAGAGAAGATAAGAGACAACTAGACAGTATAAAACAATGCGAGAGAAGATAAGAGACAACTAGACAGTATAAAACAATGTGAGAGAAGATAAGAGACAACTAGACAGTATAAAACAATGTGAGAGAAGATAAGAGACAACTAGACAGTATAAACAATGTGAGAGAAGATAAGAGACAACTAGACAGTATAAAACAATGCTGAGAGAAGATAAGAGACAACTAGACAGTATAAAACAATGTGAGAGAAGATAAGAGACAACTAGACAGTATAAAACAACGTGAGAGAAGATAAGAGACAACTAGACAGTATAAAACAATGCGAGAGAAGATAAGAGACAACTAGACAGTATAAAACAATGTGAGAGAAGATAAGAGACAACTAGACAGTATAAAACAATGTGAGAGAAGATAAGAGACAACTAGACAGTATAAAACAATGTGAGAGAAGATAAGAGACAACTAGACAGTATAACACAACTGTGAGAGAAGATAAGAGACAACTAGACAGTATAAAACAATGCGAGAGAAGATAAGAGACAACTAGACAGTATAAAACAATGTGAGAGAAGATAAGAGACAACTAGACAGTATAAAACAATGTGAGAGAAGATAAGAGACAACTAGACAGTATAAAACAATGTGAGAGAAGATAAGAGACAACTAGACAGTATAAAACAATGCGAGAGAAGATAAGAGACAACTAGACAGTATAAAACAATGTGAGAGAAGATAAGAGACAACTAGACAGTATAAAAACAATGCTGAGAGAAGATAAGAGACAACTAGACAGTATAAAACAATGTGAGAGAAGATAAGAGACAACTAGACAGTATAAAACAATGCTGAGAGAAGATAAGAGACAACTAGACAGTATAAAACAACTGTGAGAGAAGATAAGAGACAACTAGACAGTATAAAACAATGCGAGAGAAGATAAGAGACAACTAGACAGTATAAAACAACTGTGAGAGAAGATAAGAGACAACTAGACAGTATAAAACAATGCTGAGAGAAGATAAGAGACAACTTAGACAGTATAAAACAATGTGAGAGAAGATAAGAGACAACTAGACAGTATAAAACAATGTGAGAGAAGATAAGAGACAACTAGACAGTATAAAACCAATGTGAGAGAAGATAAGAGACAACTAGACAGTATAAAACAATGCGAGAGAAGATAAGAGACAACTAGACAGTATAAAACAATGTGAGAGAAGATAAGAGACAACTAGACAGTATAAAACAATGCGAGAGAAGATAAGAGACAACTAGACAGTATAAAACAATGTGAGAGAAGATAAGAGACAACTAGACAGTATAAAACAATGCGAGAGAAGATAAGAGACAACTAGACAGTATAAAACAATGTGAGAGAAGATAAGAGACAACTAGACAGTATAAAACAATGCGAGAGAAGATAAGAGACAACTAGACAGTATAAAACAATGTGAGAGAAGATAAGAGACAACTAGACAGTATAAAACAATGCGAGAGAAGATAAGAGACAACTAGACAGTATAAAACAATGTGAGAGAAGATAAGAGACAACTAGACAGTATAAAACAATGCGAGAGAAGATAAGAGACAACTAGACAGTATAAAACAATGTGAGAGAAGATAAGAGACAACTAGACAGTATAAAACAATGTGAGAGAAGATAAGAGACAACTAGACAGTATAAAACAATGTGAGAGAAGATAAGAGACAACTAGACAGTATAAAACAATGCGAGAGAAGATAAGAGAACAACTAGACAGTATAAAACAATGTGAGAGAAGATAAGAGACAACTAGACAGTATAAAACAATGTGAGAGAAGATAAGAGACAACTAGACAGTATAAAACAATGTGAGAGAAGATAAGAGACAACTAGACAGTATAAAACAATGTGAGAGAAGATAAGCGAACAACTAGACAGTATAAAACAATGTGAGAGAAGATAAGAGACAACTAGACAGTATAAAACAACGTGAGAGAAGATAGAGACAACTAGACAGTATAAAACAATGCGAGAGAAGATAAGAGACAACTAGACAGTATAAAACAATGTGAGAGAAGATAAGAGACAACTAGACAGTATAAAACAATGTGAGAGAAGATAAGAGACAACTAGACAGTATAAAACAATGTGAGAGAAGATAAGAGACAACTAGACAGTATAAAACAATGTGAGCAACGATAAGAGACAACTAGACAGTATAAAACAATGTGAGAGAAGATAAGAGACAACTAGACAGTATAAAACAATGTGAGAGAAGATAAGAGACAACTAGACAGTATAAAACAATGTGAGAGAAGATAAGAGACAACTAGACAGTATAAAACAATGTGAGAGAAGATAAGAGACAATTTATGTTTTTGTTCGCATATCTTTTTACAGGACATCGCTGTCAACATCAGCATCTCTCGGCTGATTGTTGATTTCTTGGCAAGAACACGCTCAGTAGCTTGCCACTGCTCTCTGAGCGACCGGCTCACATACCCCTAATTTACCGACGCGGAGAGAACCGCTACCGACTCTCGCGCACGTCACGTTACTCACGAGAGTATACGTGATTACGGAAAAGGTCATGTAACCACTAGACCAGGGAGAAAAGACAATTAGACAACATAAAACAATGTATGAGAAAATAAGAGATATTTAGTAGCGATAAAATTACAGGAGAGAAGATAACAAACAATTACAATAAAACCAAGTGAGAAAAGAGTTAATTAATCAGAATTTTTTTTAAAAGCTGGGATAAGATACGAGACAACTGAATAGGAGAAAGCAATGTGAGAGAGGATACGAGACGATTGAACAGGAGAAAACAAGTTGGCTAGTCCAAGAAGCTGCCATGTGTTGGGTATATCTCTAATGACTGTGCAGTGTTTGAAAATATCGCCGGTCCAAGTTTTGTATTTACCTTCTGTAAAGTTCAAGCAATATAATAGGAAAATACATAACTTGAACCGGCAATATTTTCAAACATTGCACAGTCATTAAAAATACACCATGTACTTCATAGACTAGTTTGTTTGTTCGTTTCTTTGTTTGTTTTAATCTGAGCCTGAACAACTCTCTAGCACCTCTCCAACGATGTACGAAGCGGGCACTTAGACCTCTCAGGTCACGCGCATCTCGCTGCGAGCGTTAACCCCAAATTTGTTTCTTGAGCAGTCGTCGAGATGTGTTTGGCGGTACTCAATTCTGGTTGTCTAGTCAAACCAATTTGTTGTCTCTGTCTCGCTAAATTGGACTCAGAAAACAGTTCCTTAAATTATTTTTCCCTGTTGTCATCTTTTTCTCATTCAATGCCTCATGGAAAAAGCCTTGTTTGCATAGTGATTTCTGCATTTGCATATAAGAATTGCTCCTCTGGCTCAATTCTTGGTAATTGTCACAGTCTTGTGTTTACTCACAATCAGGCAACATCATCCGTACCTCAAATAACTTCAGCTCGTACAGATATTTTTATACGGAGTTTATTTTCAGGCAAGCCTGATAATCAACACAAGGCGTTATCTGCCTAATACATCATTAGAATCGCCACTCGACACACAATATATCTATATATCTATATTATCCAACACGGTCACTCTCTCGTTAACATCACATGCATTCACAACTATAGATAATGGCTTCCGAACAACACTACGTCAAGTCGGAAGGCCGTCAAGTCCCCTGTCTGAGGCAGCTCAGGTAGTTGCTTGCCTACGTGGCCAAAACTCCCTCGTGGGGTTCGTAACTCTGCGTGGCGTTCTCTTCGCACGCAGCACTATCGTCGTCTTAGCACTCGTTACCCTCTAGAGAACTATTTTAGCTTACGTCTTCACGGTATTCCCCGTGACCTCTTGTACCCGCCCCTGTTCTCGGGTCGGACCCTCTGTTGACCTAACTATAACACATTAGTGTCCCCACCCGAGTCTAGTCTTATTACTGTTCTTATGTCTTAGCTTGGGTGCTGTCTATACCCTTATAGAGGTCCTGTCTCTATGTCCTATTAGTCCTTGCCCCTCTCCTGTCACTGATCGGTCCTGCTATCATCCAACACCTTGATATTCTCTCGTCGTCCCTCGTATTGCGTCACCAGATTAATGTAATAGGTGTGACGCAATGTCATAGTAGTATATAAAATTAGTCTGGTCTAATTTAGTCAAGGGGTTCACTGCTCTACCATAAGGTACACTTCTGTCCCAAATAAGTCTGGTCACAAGTTGCTGTATCTACCCACTGGTTTTAGATCAGCTTAACACATCTCCACTCTAAGCAAGAGTCATTACATTACACTCTTGGGAGCTGTGTTGAACCAGGGCGCGTTAACAAACTAAGCCCCTCAAAATATCGATTAACCGATATTCCCAAAACAAATTGCTCCTATTATGGATGCAATACTTGAATCTAAAATTCATGGCTCCCGTGAAATGCACTTTCATTTCTCTTCTTAGTTGAGTGTATGCTGATATTAGCCTATCTATCTCCCGCTTGTGGCTAAATATTCAACTTGCCCTTCCACTTATTTTAAGTCTGTAGTGTTCCCTGATACAGTGTTACGTCCCGTTGAAAACAACTGGTGTTTGTATATTTAACTGTTTGTTTTCCTGTTTGTCTGCGTGTAACTATTTTCTTTATATGTGTTGCAATTAGAAACATAACTATATGTCTATATAATTGATGTATTTAGGTTTCCGAGTATCACAGGTAGGTTAATGTCCGTCACAAAGTAATGCCTTTGCTTAATTTATGACGTACTTCGCCGATCTGGGATTCTAGAAAACAACCATTCGTGTAATGCAATAGTGGCTGTAACACACATAAAAATACACACTTCACATGGTTTACACAGAAGACGCGGACAAGTCATAAAAACACGTGTGTGCGAAAAAAATTGCACCACTGTTCACACTCATAATTTAATTCTTTCATTCGTCCGTATACTCATCTCGTACTCACTCATTCATACATTGTCAATTTTAAAAATGTTTTGTCATTGACATAAAATTGGACTCGTGTTACACAATTTTGAGCCGAAATAAAGTAGATTTATATATCACTTTGTTATTTACAAGTTTAAATGTATTGCTTACGGCAATACAACAGAAACCAAATAAATCTACCTATCTCTAATTAAACTAATGGGTAATCGGTTTGATCAGTCACTAGACTGATGATTACTAGCATCACTTATCATTTACGGGATGATGTTTAATAATACTAACTAAGGTCAATCAATCAATCATGTGCCATGGCGGAAAGCGTGGGTGGTCATATAACTAAGGTATATAATCTAAACTAAAATGAATAACTACTAAAGGGAAGTAAGTTACCTAAATTGTTAATTTATGATATTAAGTAAAAAAAATGTTATTTAATAAATAAAGGATGTTACTAAAGTAAATAATGTACTAAATCTATTTAACTAAATGATGGATGTAATAAATAAAGTAATTTAAATTAACTAATCTAAATAATAACTGTTGTTAACTATGGGTATATAATTAACTAACTATCAATTTATGGATGTTTCTAAGGGAAGGTAATTAACTAAACTAAACAATCTGTAAGAGAAATGTGTTAGTTCCCTTAAAATGTACTAAAGTTACAAATTGCTAAATGTTTTTTTTTTTAAATTTTAATTTTTAA
>JACEFZ010005659.1:0-56217 GCA_014155875.1 Cepaea nemoralis
ACCCCATAAAACAGATACTACCCATCCATCAATTCATTCATCCATAACATATACAATCGATTCATCGGTCGATCAACTTCTGCCTGCTATATATCTTTATGCTTATTTATCTGTTTATCTCTATGCCTATGTATCAGTTCATTTGCTTGTCTGTTTGCATGTCTCTTTGTTTATCTGTCTACCTGCCTAGCTAGCAATCCACCTGTCTGTTTGTACGTTTGCTTTGTGCCCGACAGTCCGTCTTCCTCCTTGTCTTTCCGTCCGCCCGTCTATCTATTCATTAATTCTTGTGTCCGTTTATCCTCTTATCTATGCATCCATCTGTCTGCCCGTCCGTTTCAATGACCGTCTGTCTGCCTATCTGTCCACTGGTATATTTATATCTAGTATTGACGTAAGTGCCGACATGTTTTATTCAACTGCTACATGTCTAACGTTTCTACTTGTAGGCAGAGCTCTTCGCCGGAGCCATCTTCCTCCAGCAAATGCTAGGTTGGAATCTATATGTTTGTGTGGCCGGCATTCTAGCCGTCACGGCGGTCTATACTGTTGTAGGTATGTGCTATATGTATATGGTTTATACTGTTGTAGGTATGTGCTATATGTATGTTTTATACTGCTGTAGGTATATTATATATGTATGGTGTATACTGTTGTAGGTATGTTTTATGTGTATGGTTTATATTGTAATAGGTCTGTGCTATATGTATGGTTTATATTGTATTAGGTCTGTGCTATATGTATGTTTTATACTGCTGTAGGTATGTGTTATATGTATTGTTTATACTGTTGTAAGTATGTTATATATGTATGGTTTATATTGTATTAGGTCTGTGCTATATGTATGGTTTATACTGCTGTAGGTATGTGTTATATGTATGGTTTATACCATTGTAGGTATGTGCTATATGTGTCGTTTATAGTGTTGTAGGTATGTGTTATATGTATGGTCTACACTGTTGCAGGCATGTGCTATATGTTTGGTCTACACTGTTGTAGGTATGTGCTATATGTTTGGTCTACACTGTTGTAGGTATTTGCTATAGGTATGGGCATACATTTGGGAGTTATGAGTTTATCTATAGTCTACAGTCATAGTTATGTGCTGTGGGTTTTTAAAATTTTTATCTGTTTAGGTATGTACTATATTATGGTTTATGCTGTTGTACGTGAGTGCGTGAATGCAAAGATTTTCCTACGATTCCCCCAAAAAATCGGTCACTAAGCTTCTACTCAGAATTTAATGAGAAGAACAGAAAAAAAATAAAAATGAAAATTGGCGAAGAACTTATGGTTTGTAAAAGGAAAAGGTAAAAACAATGAAATAATACATTACGGACCTATTAGAAAGTAATAAGACAAAAAAAACATATGTTTGTGCTTCTAATTATACTAAGGCATTTGATAAAGAAAACCATGATGAACTGTTTAAATGTTGGAAGATTTAAAAACATTGATGGGAAAATCTCAGAATAATAAAAAAAAATTTACTGGAACCAAATAGCAGCAATTAAATGGGAAATAAAGAAGGAATTATGAACACAAAAACGGGGAGTAAGACGGGATTTTTTTTGTCACGATCTCTTCTCCCCTTAGCGAAGTAATAATGAGAGAGATCAAAAAAACCCAGGAATAATTTTTTGGGGTTATAATAAAATAATATACGCTATGCAGTTTCACAGCATTGATGGGGATAATGCAAAAGATCTACAACACTGTTGGACATTGTAGTAACAGAACGTGAAAGAAAGGACTCTCCTTGAATATAAAGAAACAGTAAAAAGGTGATATAAAGAACAGGTAACACCCAAATGTGACATAGAGATAGAAGGGGAAAAATTCTTCCCCTTTATAGTTTAAATATCTAGAACATTTATAACATCAGATGAAAGATGTACAACCGAGATTAAGAGCAGAATAGGCAAGCAAAGGCAGAAAATGAAGAATAACTTATGCAATAAGTCAATATCATTGAATGTAAGAAGGAGAGTGCTGAGGTGCTATGCTATATAGAACCGGTTTTGCTGTATGGCTGTGAATCTTGGAATGTAAATGAACAAATTAGGAAGAGATTGGAAGCAACAGAGATGTGCTTCCTGAGACGAATATTGCGAATTCCTTGAACTGCCAAAAGTAGCTAACAACGAATGCCCGAAAGAGGCTAATGAAACTAGAACATTATATACAACAATAAGAAAGAGACAAACAACTTTCTTTGGTCATGTGATGAGAAGAGAGGCATTGGAGAACATCGTGACAACTGGAAAGATCGAGGGGAAGAGAGGCAAAGGCAGACCAAGAGAAATGATGCTGAATGGATTGCGACGGTGGCATGGAGGAATATCAAAGGTAGAGTTGATCCAGAAAACTAAAGACCGAGATATGTGGGGAGTCATGAACGCCTACGCCAGTTGGCAAGGCACTTGATTATGAAGTATGTGCTACATTATGGTCTATACTATTGTAAGAATTTGCTATATGTATGATCTATACTGTTGTAGGAATGTGCTATATGTATTTTCTACACTGTTGTAGGTATGTGCTATAGGTATGATTACATTGTTGTAAGTATGTGCTATATGTATGGTCTATAATTGTGTAGGTGTGTGGTATATGTATACATTGTTGTAGTTACGAGCTCTATATATGGTCTTTACTGTTGTAGGTATGTGCTATATATATGGATATATGGTAGAAAGTGGACACACTGTCTATGGGACAAAGAGGTAGAAAGTGGACACACTGTCTATGGTAGGAAGTGGACACACTTTGGTAGGAATTGGACACACTGTCTGTGGTAGGAAGTGGTAGAAAGTGGACACACTGCCTGTGGTAGAAAGTGGCCACACTGTCTATAGTAGACAGTGGACACACTATCTATGGTAGAAAGTGGTAGAAAGTGACACATTGTCTGTGGTAGAAAGTGGTAGAAAGTGACACACTGTCTGTGGTAGAAAGTGATACACTGTCTGTGGTAGAAAGTGACACACTGTCTGTGGTAGAAAGTGACACACGGTCTGTGGAAGAAAGTGGTAGAAAGTGACACACTGTCTGTGGTAGAAGGTGGTAGAAAGTGACACACTGTCTGTGGTAGAAAGTGATACACTGTCTGTGGTAGAAAGTGACACACTGTCTGTGGTAGAAAGTGACACACTGTCTGTGGTAGAAAGTGACCACACTGTCTATAGTAGACAGTGGACACACTATCTATGGTAGAAAGTGGTAGAAAGTGGTAGAAAGTGACACACTGTCTGTGGTAGAAAGTGACACACTGTCTGTGGTAACAAGTGACACATTGTCTCTGCTAGAAAGTGGTAGAAAGTGACACACTGTCTGTGGTAGAAAGTGATACACTGTCTGTGGTAGAAAGTGGTAGAAAGTGACACACTGTCTGTGGTAGAAAGTGGTAGAAAGTGACACACTGTCTGTGGTAGAAGGTGGTAGAAAGTGGTAGAAAGTGACACACTATCTGTGGTAGAAAGTGACACACTGTCTGTGGTAGAAAGTGATACACTGTTTGTGGTAGAAAGTGGTAGAAAGTGATACACTGTCTGTGGTAGAAAGTGGTAGAAAGTGACACACTAACTGTGGTAGAAAATGGTAGAAAGTGACACACTGTCTGTGGTAGAAAGTGACCACACTGTCTATAGTAGACAGTGGACACACTATCTATGGTAGAAAGTGGTAGAAAGTGGACACACTTTCTATGGTGGAAGATGGTAGAAAATGGTAGAAAGTGGTAGAAAGTGGTAGAAAGTGAACACATTGTCTGTTTTAGAAAGTGGTAGAAAGTGACACACTATCTATGGTAGAAAGTGGTAGAAAAGTGACACACTTTCTATGGTGGAAGGTGGTAGAAAGTGGTAGAAAGTGGTAGAAAGTGGACACATTGTCTGTGGTAGAAAGTGGTAGAAAGTGGACACATTGTCTGTGGTAGAAGGTGGTAGAAAGTGACACACTGTCTGTGGTAGAAAGTGATATACTGTCTGTGGTAGAAAGTGACACATTGTCTGTGGTAGAAAGTGGTAGAAAGTGACACACTGTCTGTGGTAGAAAGTGATATACTGTCTGTGGTAGAAAGTGACACATTGTCTGTGGTAGAAAGTGGTAGAAAGTGGACACATTGTCTGTGGTAGAAGGTGGTAGAAAGTGACACACTGTC
This sequence comes from Cepaea nemoralis, assembly GCA_014155875.1. Classification (NCBI taxonomy): domain Eukaryota; kingdom Metazoa; phylum Mollusca; class Gastropoda; order Stylommatophora; family Helicidae; genus Cepaea; species Cepaea nemoralis. The sequence goes on from JACEFZ010005659.1 coordinate 4,163, forward strand.
TGTGGTAGAAGGTGGTAGAAAGTGACACATTGTCTGTGGTAGAAGGTGGTAGAAAGTGACACACTGTCTGTGGTAGAAGGTGGTAGAAAGTGACACATTGTCTGTGGTAGAAGGTGGTAGAAAGTGACACACTGTCTGTGGTAGAAGGTGGTAGAAAGTGACACATTGTCTGTGGTAGAAGGTGGTAGAAAGTGACACACTGTCTGTGGTAGAAAGTGATATACTGTCTGTGGTAGAAAGTGACACATTGTCTGTGGTAGAAAGTGGTAGAAAGTGGACACATTGTCTGTGGTAGAAGGTGGTAGAAAGTGACACACTGTCTGTGGTAGAAAGTGATATACTGTCTGTGGTAGAAAGTGACACATTGTCTGTGGTAGAAAGTGACACACTGTCTGTGGTAGAAAGTGACACACTTTCTATGGTGGAAGGTGGTAGAAAGTGGTAGAAAGTGGTAGAAAGTGGACACATTGTCTGTGGTAGAAAGTGGGAGAAAGTGGACACATTGTCTGTGGTAGAAGGTGGTAGAAAGTGGTAGAAAGTGACACACTTTCTATGGTGGAAGGTGGTAGAAAGTGGTAGAAAGTGGTAGAAAGTGGACACATTGTCTGTGGTAGAAAGTGGTAGAAAGTGGTAGAAAGTGACACACTTTCTATGGTGGAAGGTGGTAGAAAGTGGTAGAAAGTGGTAGAAAGTGGACACATTGTCTGTGGTAGAAAGTGGTAGAAAGTGGACACATTGTCTGTGGTAGAAGGTGGTAGAAAGTGGTAGAAAGTGACACACTTTCTATGGTGGAAAGTGGTAGAAAGTGGTAGAAAGTGGTAGAAAGTGGACACTTGTCTGTGGTAGAAAGTGGTAGAAAGTGGTAGAAAGTGACACACTTTCTATGGTGGAAGGTGGTAGAAAGTGGTAGAAAGTGGTAGAAAGTGGACACATTGTCTGTGGTAGAAAGTGGTAGAAAGTGGACACATTGTCTGTGGTAGAAGGTGGTAGAAAGTGGTAGAAAGTGGTAGAAAGTGACACACTATCTATGGTAGAAAGTGGTAGAAAGTGACACACTATCTATGGTAGAAAGTGGTAGAAAGTGGTAGAAAGTGGACACATTGTCTGTGGTAGAAAGTGGTAGAAAGTGGTAGAAAGTGGTAGAAAGTGGACACATTGTCTGTGGTAGAAAGTGGTAGAAAGTGGACACACTTTCTATGGTGGAAGGTGGTAGAAAATGGTAGAAAGTGGTAGAAAGTGAACACATTGTCTGTTTTAGAAAGTGGTAGAAAGTGACACACTATCTATGGTAGAAAGTGGTAGAAAGTGGACACATTGTCTGTGGTAGAAAGTGGTAGAAAGTGGACACATTGTCTGTGGTAGAAGGTGGTAGAAAGTGACACACTGTCTGTGGTAGAAAGTGATATACTGTCTGTGGTAGAAAGTGACACATTGTCTGTGGTAGAAAGTGACACACTGTCTGTGGTAGAAAGTGATATACTGTCTGTGGTAGAAAGTGACACATTGTCTGTGGTAGAAAGTGGTAGAAAGTGACACACTGTCTGTGGTAGAAAGTTATATACTGTCTGTGGTAGGAAAGTGACACATGTCTGTGTAGAAAGTGTAGAAAAAGTGGACCCATTGTCTGTGTAGAAAGGTGGTAGAAAGTGACACACTGTCTGTGGTAGACAGGTGGTAGAAAGTGACACATTGTCTGGGTAGTAAGGTGGTAGAAAAGTGACACACTGTCTGTGGTAGAAGGTGGTAGAAAGTGACACATTGTCTGTGGGTAGAAGGTGGTAGGAAAGTGACAACACTGTCTGTGGTAGAAGGTGGTAGAAAGTGACACATTGTCTGTGGTAGAAGGTGGTAGAAAGTGACACACTGTCTGTGGTAGAAAGTGATATACTGTCTGTGGTAGAAAGTGACACATTGTCTGTGGTAGAAAGTGGTAGAAAGTGGACACATTGTCTGTGGTAGAAGGTGGTATGAAAGTTGCACACACTGGCTGTGGTAGAAAGTGATATACTGTCTGTGGTAGAAAGTGACACATTGTCTGTGGTAGAAAGTGACACACTGTCTGTGGTAGAAAGTGACACACCTTTCTATGGTGAAGGTGGGTAGAAAGTGGTAGAAAGTGGTTAGAAAGTGGACACATTTCCTGTTGGTAGAAAGTGGTCGAAAGTGGACACAAGACATTGTCTGTGGTAGAAGTTGGTAGAAAGTGGTAGAAAAGTGACACACTTTCTATGGTGGAGTGGGTAGAAAGTGGTAGAAAAAGTGGTAGAAAGTGGACACATTGTCTGTGGTAGAAAGTGGTAGAAAGTGGTAGAAAGTGACACACTTCTATGGTGGAAGTGGTAGAAAAGTGGTAGAAAAGTGGTAGAAAAGTGGACACATTGGTCTGTGTAGAAAGTGGTAGAAAGTGGACACATTGTCTGTGTAGAAGGTGGTAGAAAAGTGGTAGAAAGTGGTAGAAAGTGACACACTATCTATGGTAGAAAGTGGTAGAAAGTGACACACTATCTATGGTAGAAAGTGGTAGAAAGTGGTAGAAAGTGGACACATTGTCTGTGGTAGAAAGTGGTAGAAAGTGGTAGAAAGTGGTAGAAAGTGGACACATTGTCTGTGGTAGAAAGTGGTAGAAAGTGGACACACTTTCTATGGTTGAAGGTGTTAGAAATGAGAAAGGGGGTAGAAAGTGAACACTTTTCTGTTTTTTAGAAAGTGGTAGAAAGTGACACACTATCTATGGTAGAAAGTGGTAGAAAGTGGGCACATTGTCTGTGGTAGAAAGTGGTAGAAAGTGGGCACATTGTCTGTGTAGAGTGGTAGAAAGTGACACACTGTCTGTGGTAGAAAGTGATACACTGTCTGTGGTAAAAGTGACACACTGTCTGTGGTAAAATGACACACTGTCTGTGGTAGAAAGTGAAACACTGTCTTGGGAGAAAGTGGAAATACAACTGTCTGTGGTAGAAAGTGGTAGAAAGTGACACATTGTCTGTGGTAGAAAGGTGGTAGAAAAGTGACACACTGTCTGTGGTAGAAGGTATTAGAAAGTGACACACTGTCTGTGGTAGAAAGTGATACACTGTCTGTGGTAGAAAGTGACACACTGTCTGTGGTAGAAAGTGACACACTGTCTGTGGTAGAAAGTGACCACACTGTCTATAGTAGACAGTGGACACACTATCTATGGTAGAAAGTGGTAGAAAGTGACACACTGTCTGTGGTAGAAAGTGACACACTGTCTGTGGTAACAAGTGACACATTGTCTGTGGTAGAAAGTGGTAGAAAGTGAGACACCGTCTGTGGTAGAAAGTGATACACTGTCTGTGGTAGAAAGTGGTAGAAAGTGACACACTGTCTGTGGTAGAAGGTGGTAGAAAGTGACACACTGTCTGTGGTAGAAAGTGATACACTGTCTGTGGTAGAAAGTGACACACTGTCTGTGGTAAGAAAGTGACACACTGTCTGTGGTAGAAAGTGGACCACACTGTCTATAGTAACAGTGGACACACTATCTATGGTAGAAAGTGGTAGAAAGTGGTAGAAAGTGACACACTGTCTGTGGGTAGAAAGTGACACACTGTCTGTGGTAACAAGTGACACATTGTCTCTGCTAGAAAGTGGTAGAAAGTGACACACTGTCTGTGGTAGAAAGTGATACACTGTCTGTGGTAGAAAGTGGTAGAAAGTGACACACTGTCTGTGGTAGAAAGTGGTAGAAAGTGACACACTGTCTGTTGTAGAAGGTGGTAGAAAGTGGTAGAAGTGACAACACTATCTGTGGTAGAAAGTGGACACACTGTCTGTGGTAGGAAGTGATACACTGTTTGTGGTAGACCGTGGTAGAAAGTGACACACTGTCTGTGGTATGAAAGTGACACACTGTCTGTGGTAGAAAGTGACCACACTGTCTATAGTAGACAGTGGACACACTATCTATGGTAGAAAGTGGTAGAGAAGTGGTAGAAAGTGACACACTGTCTGTGGTAGAAAGTGACACACTGTCTGTGGTAACAAGTGACACATGTCTCTGCTAGAAAGTGGTAGAAAGTGACACACTGTCTGTGGTAGAAAGTGATACACTGTCTGGTGGTAGAAAGTGGTAGAAAGTGACACACTGTCTGTGGTAGAAAGTGGTAGAAAGTGACACACTGTCTGTGGTAGAAGGTGGTAGAAAGTGGTAGAAAGTGACACACTATCTGTGGTAGAAAGTGACACACTGTCTGTGGTAGAAGAAGTGATACACTGTTTGTGGTAGAAGGTGGTAGAAAGTGATACACTGTCTGTGGTAGAAAGTGGTAGAAAGTGACACACTAACTGTGGTAGAAAATGGTAGAAAAGTGACACACTGTCTGTGGTAGAAAGTGACCACACTGTCTATAGTAGACAGTGGACACACTAATCTATGGTAGAAAGTGGTAGAAAGTGGACCACACTTTCTATGGTGGAGATGGTAGAAAATGGTAGAAAGTGGTAGAAAGTGGTAGAAAAGTGAACACATTGTCTGTTTAGTGAAAGTGGTAGAAAGTGGACACACTATCTATGGTAGAAAGTGGTAGAAAGTGGACACACTTTCCTATGGTGGAAGGTGGTAGAAAGTGGTAGAAAGTGGTAGAAAGTGGACACATTGTCTGTGGTAGAAAGTGGTAGAAAGTGGACACATTGTCTGTGGTAGAAGGTGGTAGAAAGTGACACACTGTCTGTGGTAGAAAGTGATATACTGTCTGTGGTAGGAAAGTGGACACATTGTCTGTGGTAGAAAGGGACACACTGTCTGTGGTAGAAAGTGACACACTGTCTGTGGTAGAAAGTGACACACTGTCTGTGGTAGAAAGTGGTAGAAAGTGACACACTGTCTGTGGTAGAAAGTGATAGAAAGTGACACACTGTCTGTGGTAGAAAGTGATACACTGTCTGTGGTAGAAAGTGACACACTGTCTGTGGTAGAAAGTGACACACTGTCTGTGGTAGAAAGTGGTAGAAAAGTGACACATTGTCTGTGTAGAAAGTGTAGAAAGTGACACACTGTCTGTGGTAGAAAGTGGATACACTGTCTGTGGTAGAAAGTGACACACTGTCTGTGATAGAAAGTGACACACGGTCTGTGGTAGAAAGTGGTAGAAAGTGACACACTGTCTGTGGTAGAAGGTATTAGAAAGTGACACACTGTCTGTGGTAGAAAGTGATACACTGTCTGTGGTAGAAAGTGACACACTGTCTGTGGTAGAAAGTGACACACTGTCTGTGGTAGAAAGTGACCACACTGTCTATAGTAGACAGTGGACACACTATCTATGGTAGAAAGTGGTAGAAAGTGACACACTGTCTGTGGTAGAAAGTGACACACTGTCTGTGGTAACAAGTGACACATTGTCTGTGGTAGAAAGTGGTAGAAAGTTGAGACACCTCGTCTGTGGTAGAAAGTGATACACTGTCTGTGGTAGAAAGTGGTAGAAAGTGACACACTGTCTGTGGTAGAAGGTGGTAGAAAGTGACACACTGTCTGTGGTAGAAAGTGATACACTGTCTGTGGTAGAAAGTGACACACTGTCTGTGGTAGAAAGTGACACACTGTCTGTGGTAGAAAGTGACCACACTGTCTATAGTAGACAGTGGACACACTATCTATGGTAGAAAGTGGTAGAAAGTGGTAGAAAGTGACACACTGTCTGTGGGTAGAAAGTGACACACTGTCTGTGGTAACAAGTGACACATTGTCTCTGCTAGAAAGTGGTAGAAAGTGACACACTGTCTGTGGTAGAAAGTGATACACTGTCTGTGGTAGAAAGTGGTAGAAAGTGACACACTGTCTGTGGTAGAAAGTGGTAGAAAGTGACACACTGTCTGTTGTAGAAGGTGGTAGAAAGTGGTAGAAAGTGACACACTATCTGTGGTAGAAAGTGACACACTGTCTGTGGTAGGAAGTGATACACTGTTTGTGGTAGAAAGTGGTAGAAAGTGACACACTGTCTGTGGTAGAAAGTGACACACTGTCTGTGGTAGAAAGTGACCACACTGTCTATAGTAGACAGTGGACACACTATCTATGGTAGAAAGTGGTAGAAAGTGGTAGAAAGTGACACACTGTCTGTGGTAGAAAGTGACACACTGTCTGTGGTAACAAGTGACACATTGTCTCTGCTAGAAAGTGGTAGAAAGTGACACACTGTCTGTGGTAGAAAGTGATACACTGTCTGTGGTAGAAAGTGGTAGAAAGTGACACACTGTCTGTGGTAGAAAGTGGTAGAAAGTGACACACTGTCTGTGGTAGAAGGTGGTAGAAAGTGGTAGAAAGTGACACACTATCTGTGGTAGAAAGTGACACACTGTCTGTGGTAACAAGTGACACATTGTCTCTGCTAGAAAGTGGTAGAAAGTGATACACTGTCTGTGGTAGAAAGTGGTAGAAAGTGACACACTAACTGTGGTAGAAAATGGTAGAAAGTGACACACTGTCTGTGGTAGAAAGTGACCACACTGTCTATAGTAGACAGTGGACACACTATCTATGGTAGAAAGTGGTAGAAAGTGGACACACTTTCTATGGTGGAAGATGGTAGAAAATGGTAGAAAGTGGTAGAAAGTGGTAGAAAGTGAACACATTGTCTGTTTTAGAAAGTGGTAGAAAGTGACACACTATCTATGGTAGAAAGTGGTAGAAAGTGGACACACTTTCTATGGTGGAAGGTGGTAGAAAGTGGTAGAAAGTGGTAGAAAGTGGACACATTGTCTGTGGTAGAAAGTGGTAGAAAGTGGACACATTGTCTGTGGTAGAAGGTGGTAGAAAGTGACACACTGTCTGTGGTAGAAAGTGATATACTGTCTGTGGTAGAAAGTGACACATTGTCTGTGGTAGAAAGTGACACACTGTCTGTGGTAGAAAGTGACACACTGTCTGTGGTAGAAAGTGACACACTGTCTGTGGTAGAAAGTGGTAGAAAGTGACACACTGTCTGTGGTAGAAAGTGATAGAAAGTGACACACTGTCTGTGGTAACAAGTGACACATTGTCTCTGCTAGAAAGTGGTAGAAAGTGACACACTGTCTGTGGTAGAAAGTGATACACTGTCTGTGGTAGAAAGTGGTAGAAAGTGACACACTGTCTGTGGTAGAAAGTGGTAGAAAGTGACACACTGTCTGTTGTAGAAGGTGGTAGAAAGTGGTAGAAAGTGACACACTGTCTGTGGTAGAAGGTGGTAGAAAGTGACACATTGTCTGTGGTAGAAAGTGGTAGAAAGTGGACACATTGTCTGTGGTAGAAAGTGGTAGAAAGTGGACACATTGTCTGTGGTAGAAGGTGGTAGAAAGTGACACACTGTCTGTGGTAGAAAGTGATATACTGTCTGTGGTAGAAAGTGACACATTGTCTGTGGTAGAAAGTGACACACTGTCTGTGGTAGAAAGTGACACACTGTCTGTGGTAGAAAGTGACACACTGTCTGTGGTAGAAAGTGGTAGAAAGTGACACACTGTCTGTGGTAGAAAGTGATAGAAAGTGACACACTGTCTGTGGTAACAAGTGACACATTGTCTCTGCTAGAAAGTGGTAGAAAGTGACACACTGTCTGTGGTAGAAAGTGATACACTGTCTGTGGTAGAAAGTGGTAGAAAGTGACACACTGTCTGTGGTAGAAAGTGGTAGAAAGTGACACACTGTCTGTTGTAGAAGGTGGTAGAAAGTGGTAGAAAGTGACACACTATCTGTGGTAGAAAGTGACACACTGTCTGTGGTAGAAAGTGATACACTGTTTGTGGTAGAAAGTGGTAGAAAGTGACACACTGTCTGTGGTAGAAAGTGACACACTGTCTGTGGTAGAAAGTGACCACACTGTCTGTGGTAGAAAGTGACACACTATCTATGGTAGAAAGTGGTAGAAAGTGGTAGAAAGTGACACACTGTCTGTGGTAGAAAGTGACACACTGTCTGTGGTAACAAGTGACACATTGTCTCTGCTAGAAAGTGGTAGAAAGTGACACACTGTCTGTGGTAACAAGTGACACATTGTCTCTGCTAGAAAGTGGTAGAAAGTGAACACTGTCCTGTGGTAGAAAGTGATACACTGTCTGTGGTAGAAAGTGGTAGAAAGTGACACACTGTCTGTGGTAGAAAGTGGTAGAAAGTGACACACTGTCTGTGGTAGAAGGTGGTAGAAGTGGTAGAAAGTGACACACTATCGTGGTAGAAAGTGACACACTGGTCTGTGGTAGAAAGTGATACACTGTTTGTGGTAGAAAGTGGTAGAAAGTGATAAACTGTCTGTGGTAGAAAGTGGTAGAAAAGTGACACACTAACTGTGGTAGAAAATGGTAGAAAGTGACACACTGTCTGTGGTAGAAAGTGACCACACTGTCTATAGTAGACAGTGGACACACTATCTATGGTAGAAAGTGGTAGAAAGTGGACACACTTTCTATGGTGGAAGATGGTAGAAAATGGTAGAAAGTGGTAGAAAGTGGTAGAAAGTGAACACATTGTCTGTTTTAGAAAGTATGGTAGAAAGTGACACACTATCTATGGTAGAAAGTGGTAGAAAGTGGACACACTTTCTATGTGGAAGGTGGTAGAAAGGGTAGAAAGTGGTAGAAAGTGGACACATGTCTGTGGTAGAAAGTGTAGAAAGTGACACATTGTCTGTGGTAGAAGGGTAGAAAGTGGGCACACTGTCTGTGGTAGAAAGTGATATACTGTCTGTGGTAGAAAGTGACACATTGTCTGTGGTAGAAAGTGACACACTGTCTGTGGTAGAAAGTGACACACTGTCTGTGGTAGAAAGTGACACACTGTCTGTGGTAGAAAGTGGTAGAAAGTGACACACTGTCTGTGGTAGAAAGTGATAGAAAGTGACACACTGTCTGTGGTAGAAAGTGATACACTGTCTGTGGTAGAAAGTGACACACTGTCTGTGGTAGAAAGTGACACACTGTCTGTGGTAGAAAGTGGTAGAAAGTGACACATTGTCTGTGGTAGAAAGTGGTAGAAAGTGACACACTGTCTGTGGTAGAAAGTGATACACTGTCTGTGGTAGAAAGTGACACACTGTCTGTGATAGAAAGTGACACACGGTCTGTGGTAGAAAGTGGTAGAAAGTGACACACTGTCTGTGGTAGAAGGTATTAGAAAGTGACACACTGTCTGTGGTAGAAAGTGATACACTGTCTGTGGTAGAAAGTGACACACTGTCTGTGGTAGAAAGTGACACACTGTCTGTGGTAAGAAAGTGACCACACTGTCTATAGTAGACAGTGGACACACTATCTATGGTAGAAAGTGGTAGAAAGTGACACACTGTCTGTGGTAGAAAGTGACACACTGTCTGTGGTAACAAGTGACACATTGTCTGTGGTAGAAAGTGGTAGAAAGTGGTAGAAAGTGGACACATTGTCTGTGGTAGAAAGTGGTAGAAAGTGGACACATTGTCTGTGGTAGAAAGTGGTAGAAAGTGGACACATTGTCTGTGGTAAGGTGGTAGAAAGTGACACACTGTCGTGGTAGAAAGTGATATACTGTCTGTGGTAGAAAGTGACACATTGTCTGTGGTAGAAAGTGACACACTGTCTGTGGTAGAAAGTGACACACTGTCTGTGGTAGAAAGTGACACACTGTCTGTGGTAGAAAGTGGTAGAAAGTGACACACTGTCTGTGGTAGAAAGTGATAGAAAGTGACACACTGTCTGTGGTAGAAAGTGATACACTGTCTGTGGTAGAAAGTGACACACTGTCTGTGGTAGAAAGTGACACACTGTCTGTGGTAGAAAGTGGTAGAAAGTGACACATGTCTGTGGTAGAAAGTGGTAGAAAGTGACACACTGTCTGTGTAGAAAGTGATACACTGTCTGTGGTTTGAAAGTGACACACTGTCTGTGATAGAAAGTGACACACGGTCTGTGGTAGAAAGTGGTAGAAAGTGACACACTGTCTGTGGTAGAAGGTATTAGAAAGTGACACACTGTCTGTGGTAGAAAGTGATACACTGTCTGTGGTAGAAAGTGACACACTGTCTGTGGTAGAAAGTGACACACTGTCCTGTGGTAGAAAGTGACCACACTGTCTATAGTAGACATGGACACACTATCTATGGTTAGAAAGTGGTAGAAAGGACACACGGTCTGTGGTAGAAAGTGACACACTGTCTGTGGTAACAAGTGACACATTGTCTGTGGTAGAAAGTGGTAGAAAGTGACACACTGTCTGTGGTAGAAAGTGGCACACTGTCTGTGGTAGAAAGTGACACACTGTCTGCGGTAGAAAGTGACACACTGTCTGTGGTAGGAAATGACACACTGTCTGTGGTAGAAAGTGGTAGAAAGTGACACACTGTCTGTGGTAGAAAGTGACACACTGTCTGTGGTAAAAAGTGACACATTGTCTTTGGTAGAAAGTGGTAGAAAGTGAGACACCGTCTGTGGTAGAAAGTGACACACTGTCCATGGTAGAATGACCGGACTAGCGTTCTAATCTCACAGGAGTCCGCGGTAGCGTAGTGGCCAAACACTTGCCTAGGGACTCGCTGGTCATGGGTTTGATCCGTATCGGTTCGAATGTGGAACATCCTTTAGCCAAGAGGTTCCCAAACCACGGCCGGCGGGCCATTTGTGGCCCGCCAGCTGTCAGAAAGTGGCACGTGAGGCCTCGTTTCAGTCAAGAGTTCACAATAGAGGAGGATAATGTTGCCCTCTTCATAAATCCATTTGTATTTCCCGATGCCAAGCTCTGTCAATTACAGCAAAACCTTCAGCACGAAGTAATTGATTTGAAATGCAATTCTGCACTGAGATGTAAATTTCTGGAGCTGCCTGCTTCACCTTCAACTGATCATATGATTTCATACTGGCGACTATTGCCTGTCGAACAATTTGAACACTTACGTTCATTCGCCCAGAGATACATGTGTCGTTTTGGTTCGAATTACAGATGCGAGCAGTCATTTTCCGCAATGATCGTTATTAAAAAAAAAAAAAACGTTCCAGAATCACCAACAGTAACCAAACTGCGCTTATGACTTTGGGCACGACAGATTTGTGCCCAGACATTGATAAACTGGCATCTGAACTGAAATAACTGGTTATGAAGAACAGTTACAGTTGTAAATTTATTACATTAATAGCGATTTTCGAAATTTATTTAAAATTTATTGTTAAATGAACTTTTGATTTTAAACCAAGAAAATGAACGCAGTGTAGTACTGACACTGACTGCCTTTAAAGTTTTAGAATTGTTTTGACGAAAGTTAAGAAAGGTAAGAATGATATTGCACGACTTTTATAATTTTATAACGTTGTGGCCCGCTTGACTACCGAAAATAGTAGATATGGCCCTCGGATTGAAAAGCTTGGGAACCACTGCTTTAGCCCCACGGTAATAACAAATTACTTAACAATAAATCATGCAACATATTGTTGTGGCTTGTTTTGTTTTATGGGTTCTTTAGTCCCACTATGTGCCTTTCGGCCCACATTGGTCCACACTGCCAGTGTTAGTGGACAGGATGTGATGATTCGAGTTGGCAGTTTGGTTGACCGTCTGTGCACCCTGGCCAAATCAAGTGCAGATAAATACACTACTACACTTTTCTCTTAGTCAAAAGGCCGAGAAGCGTTTGCGGCTTCTGTGTTTATCATTTTCAGTACCAAACAACAAAAAGTAGGTTTGAACAAACAAACATGAATGGGGGGAAAATGGCAAGTAGGGTTGTGTCACAGTTATGACTGAAAAGTTATTAACATGGTAGCGGACATGTTATATTATATATCAAATTAAAGAAAAACTACTGTATATAAGCCCACGGCAAATACGGTAAGTCGCTTAAGACAATTAATGATCCCATGGCAAGTAATCAGTTAGACTGTAATTCAGAGAAAATTGCTTGTTCATTGCATTTTTAAAAATGTACAATAATTTCTTGAAAAACCCTTTGCTGTCTTCACACAGGGCGCGTTTTGGGGCCTGGTGACTGGTACAGCCGTCGGGTTATGCCGGATGATCCTGGAGTTTGTGTACTCAGCGCCCCCGTGTGGCAGCATGGAGGAGGACCAGCGACCTGTCGTTCTGAAAGATGTTCACTTTTTACATTTTGCAATGATCAGTTCCGCTGTGTCTATCATAACTACAGTGGTTATCTCCCTCTTGACCCAGCCACGCCCACCGGAAAAGGTATTATATGATTAAAAAGGCATGGCAACGATAACAACAAACAACAACACAACAGCACGCAGGCCCGTCTAGCATTCTGCCCTTTTATCACTCTCTTTCATACGTTATACCATTCACACATCATTCAAGGCTAACTGAAAACAGCAACAATATAAAAGATATGCATTATAAAGGCATGTGGAAAAATTAAAAATCAATACTAACACGACTCAGTAATAGTAATAACTGATGTGGCACTTGTTATTAGCTATGTGGAATATAATGGCCTACCAAAAGGGGACTGGCTGTTATGCTAGAGTTTTATTATTATTATTACTTCTATTATTAAGGGGGAAGGTAATCCGTACTGAGATAGTGTTCAAATAATTTGCGATTATATGTATAGGGATTGGTGATGTCTTTTATTTCATGTGGAAGATTGTTCCACAGCTGAGCTGCAGAGTACGTTAAGCTTGTTTTGTATAAGTCTATCCTAGGCTTCGGAATGTGTAATATATTTAATCGTTTACTGTGTCTAGCATTATATTCAAACAATGGCCAAAGGTAATTTGGGGCATTCCGATGTAGGATTTTGTGAATTAGTTTGGCCTTATTGAAAAGCAGACGTTTGCGGAGTGGTAGTAACTGAAGGCGTTTATGCAGGCTAGGATTGTCAGTTAAATGTTTGCTATAAATTAAACTCATGGCCCGTTTCTGGAGTGAGTAAAATCGCTTGGTGCTTGAATTGGAACAACCGTCCCAGATTGTAGAGCAGTAGTCAAAATGTGTCTGTATGTGAGACGTATAGAATATTTTCCTTGTGTCCTCATCAAGGAAATTTTTGATTTTCGCGAGTTGGTAGACTTTTTTCGCTGTTTGTTTAGTGAGCGCTTGAACGTGAGGATTAAAGGTTAGGTTTCTATCAATGATGAGGCCTAATGTTTTGTGCTCAATTACACTTTCTACTGGCATGTTATCGATGTGAAGTTGAAGTGATCTGTGTGAATATTTAGAGTCTGAAGTATTTGTCTGGTTGTTAATAACATAGATTTTGTTTTAGTGATGTTAATTTGCATACGGTTCGCATAGCTCCACCTAACTACATTATTTAATTCTTGTTGCAAAGACGACTCCAGCAAATTACTGCTTTCAGCGTTTGTATACACTGTACAGTCGTCTGCAAATAGATCGCAGGATGACGAAAGATGCAAAGGTAGATCATTAATATATATGGCGAATAATAGAGGGCCAAGAATAGAGCCTTGCGGTACTCCAGTATTGAAGGTAGTGGTTTGGGACAGAGATTTATTGTATGATACTACTTGATTTCTGTTTGACAGAAGAGATGTTATTAGCGTCACATTAGAGCCAATTTTCATTGTCTCTAGTTTTTTAATTAAAATGGCATGGTCTATCATAAGAATAGATAAGACCGCTTGTTCTTAAACATCCGGTGTGCTTATGCTTAAACATCCGGTGTGCTGATGCTTAAACATTCGGTGTGCTGAGGTAAGGGGTTCAACCTCACATCTGTCAGTTGGACTAAAATATTGAATTCTCGTCGTTGATTTGGGGACGTACATTTAAAAAAAAAATTGGTTGTTGCGCTCGCTTGCTTTGAACTGAAGTGTAGTCCATACGCACTACTTCTAATAGTGCAGGACTGAATTTTGCGGGTGGATTAGCTTTCCCTATTAACAGTGTCCCTCGCCATCAGGCGAACCCACTACTTCAGAGATACTTGTAATTTGCGTCCCCATGTCAAGGACAATAGGTCAACATTTTAGTCCAACTGTACGGTGCAGGGGTTGAACCCCTTACCTCGGTATCAGCACACCGGATGTTTAAGAACACGCGTTCTTATCCATTCGGCCATGCTGACCTACGGACGTAAATTAAAAGTATCGATGAAGTCGAGTGGGTTCGCCTGATGGCGAGCGACTCTGGTTATAGAGAAAGCTAATCCGACATGCACAGTCCAATGCTACGATAAAGTAGCGTGTATGGACGACGCTTGAGGTCAAAGCCAGCGAGCGCAAAAAAAGAAAAAAATACGATTAACATGTTGTATGGCGAATACAGGACGTTGCGATCAACCCCAGGTTGACTTTCTAGGCAGCTGTATGTTCAGTAGTTTGCCATTGATTTCTGAACGAGAAGTCAACTTTTAATTCCAGCTTAGTGTCGGTGTAGGCGATGAACCACCTGCTTCGCCATCAGCGTAACGAAAGTTTAGGAGCGAACGCTCGTATTCTTGTGACCACGACGACATCGATTATATGGTTACCTATTTGAAATGTCTTATCTTTGTACACGAAGAAGTAACAATGATAAGTGTCTTCTGTTTGTCAAACTGTCTATATGCTTGCCTCACTGCCTATGTCTGTCGACCCTGCTGTCACTGCTTGTCAGACTAAGAGTCTGTCTGACTGTCGGTCTATTCACCCTCTTCTGGCTTTCTTTTTTGCGGTGTTTTTAATTGGTTTTAATTATTTTTCCAGTGCCTTGCCGGCTGGCATGGGCAATCATGCTTCTTTACAAATTGCGATCTCCGATGGCGTGGATCAGTTCGTGTGTTGACTCCCTTTCGTGCCATGCCTTTCGTGTCAATACTCTTCTCACGCTGTCTTCGTCTGTCTTTCTTTTCGCAAATCTTTCCGCTCGTCACAACATGTTTCAGTTTTTGTCGTCTTATAATGTACCCCCCCCCCCCCCCAAAAAAAAAAAGAAAGAAAAAGATAACTGCTTCTTTCTGATGTTTGTTATACGTTATCTTTACGACTTAGCTTCCCTCAAATTGTCCAAATTGCTCATTTTGGCTGTCCAATTAATTTTCAGCTTTCTTCTATAAAACCTCATCTCCAAGACTTCCAGGGATTCTTTCACATGTGTACTAATGGCCCAGTATTCGAACCCGTATGTTTTAACTGGTTCTATGTAACATGCAAGAACTAACTCTTTTATAAAACTAGCTGTAGCTTTGTTAAGTACTTTGGGGGTTGAGTGGTCTCGAGGTATGGTGTCCGCCTCGAGTGCTGGAGGTCCTGGGTTCAAGCCCCGATGAGGGCTGGGATTTTTTTTCACGTGGACTTCTAGTAACACAAATTTCCCCTGGTCTCAGGGTAGTGAGATCGGACGCCATGTGTGTTGTTGCGGACGTAAAAAATTCCTTGGCAGTTGGAAATCGAAAAAAAAAACAAAAACAGTAGCCTAGCGGCGAGTTAAAAATCTACCCAAAGTATTTCAGAATCCTCGCCGGTGCTACGGAGTTCGTACACTGAGCTGAGATTCTCCGGACTCAGGCTTGAGTTAGGAGTAGAACAGAGCACTTATGGGTTACACCCGTGCGCCGTGATGTTGATCCGTCGACTAAACTAAGAACTTTGACCACATTTAACGTCACAGTAGTTTGGCCAGAGCTGTGCTAGAAAGCCTGCTTCCTGGAAGAAGAGGCAAGTTTGACCAGCACGAAGATCATCATCATCATGTGCCATGCCGGTAAGCGTAGGCGGTCATGTTCTGCCATCTCACTCGATCACCAAAGTCGTGGATCAGCTCTGTTTTCTTGCCTCGACCATACCACGTGGCTAAGCCATCCAGGTATTTACTTATCTGCCCACCCCTTGATCTCTTCCTGTCAGTCTTGCCAGTTGTTACCAAGTTCTTCAATTTATTTCTTCTCATAATGTGACCGAAAAATTGCGACTGTCTACTTCTAATTTCCCTAATTATTTGTTTCTTGTAGGACAGGGTGGCGGAGTAGGGTTATCCCCTATAAAAGAAGAGGCGAGGTGACTCCTTCCCTCCGCTAGAGATTGGGACACCATTGGGCAGAGTGAAGTTCCCGTTTAGCCTCCCGATCAGTCGCTTAAAAGTCACTTAAAAATAGACAGGGTCGACTTCATTGCACCGGGTTTATCCTAATCAGGGTTACGTGAAGCTAATGTGCAGGTGGTGGATGAAGTTGAAGAGCAGCCGACAGATAGTTGTAGATTATGGTCTCCAGCTTCACGACGGTAAACAGAGGATCTTTTTTTCGGGGGAGGTAAGTATGACCAGTATGATCACTGCTAAGAAGGAAAGCAATGGCAAACTACCTTCTTTACAGATGCCAAAAAATTATGTTTTGTGATCTCATCTAAAATCAGAGAAACGGCGTAAATGGGGGTGCTCCATAGAAGCAGCCTCGCCCGGTAAGGGTAACACGAAGATATACACCGGGTAGTGCAGACATCTTGGGCTAGAGGATGCCTGAGGCAGGAGAGCGGCCCGGATGGAGACACTTGACTGCTGGACGTCATGGGAGTCACGTTCTGCCATGACGTTGCTACATGATAATGGCATAAAATTGCATCTGTCGAGGTTCGTAGGATAGTGAACATGTGGTGTGGGGGGGGGGGGGAGGTGGGGAGGTTGGAGGGGTGGGAGTGGAAAGGAGGGGAGAGGAGAAGAAGTAGGAACTGTAGGAGAAAGAGAAGAAGAAGAAGAAGAAGAAGAAGAAGAAGAAGAAGAAGAAGAAGAAGAAGAAGAAGAAGAAGAAGAAGAAGAAGAAGAAGAAGAAGAAGAAGAAGAAGAAGAAGAAGAAGAAGAAGACGAAGAAGAAGAAGAAGAAGAAGAAGAAGAAGAAGAACCAGCAACATGAGCAGGAAGAGAAGTAGAAGGGCGTACCCGAAATGTCCCAAGAAAAGGTAAGACAGTGAGGTAATTTCACTTCGCACTACCCTTGACGTGGTATATACGAAACCTAAAAACTTGAGACTCTTGTCTGAAACAGAATTACCTCTACGTTTACTTCGAGGGTATCCGAATGTTATCACCGATCACCTTTAATGTCCTATCACCAGCTTCGAAGGGTCACCTGGTGGACACGTCACGACAATGAGGACCCGGTAGAGACTGACTCTGAGGATGATTTTGCCGTGGAAGACGACGACGAAGACGACAATGACGATGTTGCCATGGCTAAAGGTAAGTTTCTTCTTCTGCCTCCGATATTTCTGTCTATCCATTGTGGTTACACCTTCTAATGCTGATGTTGACGGAAGTATGAAACCGTGGCAATAATAGCCACGTTATGGTCATACTTAAGTTGACTCACCCCTGTAAGTAAGTAAGTAAGTAAGTAAGTAAGTAAGTGAGTAAGTAAGTAAATAAGTAAGTAAGTGAGTAAGTAAGTAAGTAAGTAAATAAGTAAATAAGTAAGTAAGTAAGTAAGTAAGTAAATAAGTAAGTAATAAGTAAGTAAGTAAGTAAGTAAGTAAGTGAGTAAGTAAGTAAGTAAGTGAGTGAGTAAGTAAGTAAGTAAATAAGTAAATAAGTAAGTAAGTAAATAAGTAAGTAAGTAAGTAAATAAGTAAGTAAGTAAGTAATTAAGTAAGTAATTAAGTAAGTAAGTAAGTAAGTAAATAAGGAAGTAAGTCAGTCAGTCAGTCAGTAAGTAAGGAAGGATGTAAGCAAGTAAGTAAGTAAAGATGTAAGTCAGTAAGTAAGTACGGAAGAGAGTGAGTGAGGGAGTGAGTAAGTAAGTAAGTTCACCATCATCTTTTTCCACTTTTGCCGTCAAGCATCGCGTGGAGGAATACTTGACGTTCCAGCGCCCGATGGATGGCCTGGATAGTGTTATTCCGTGCGATTCGACAATGTATTTGATGTAGTCCATTTTCTTCTTTTGCTCTCGTAGCAGATTTTCTTCGATGTAATACAATTAAGTAAGGACCATTTTCGCTCCTTAAGGCTCGTCCTGCATACGATGCCAGACTTTGTACCAGTAGTGTCATCTACCTCTCCGTATCTAGAGTTGTTAAATTCCACGCCTACTCTAATAAATAAAGAAACGATAAAATTAGATTGATATTCACATGAGTTCATTTATATTTATTTTAACCCCGACCAGGTACCCAACATAAAAGGAAGAAATGCCGCAAGCTGTACAACTGGATGTGTGGAATTAATGAGCAACCTGGACCAAAACTGACTCAAGAGGGGAAAATTCTGATCAAGATGAAAATGACTGATATTCAAGAAGACAAAACAGCAAAATCGGTTACCACAGCAGCGGCCATTGTTGTTGCAGCAGTTGTGACATTTATGCTAGGATTTTTTAGCTGATTAGAATAGCACAGGTGATTATTTAACTTATTGATCATGTGGTAGATTCACTAACAGATTAGGATAGCTGTCATTTAAAAACTGTAAACTGTCATTTACTGCCAATATAATACCTTGCGGTGTATGGCAGAGGGGTCTTGGAGCCTGAGGAATTAAGGGCCGCCTGGCTAGTGCAGTCGCCGCGAACTGTGCAGGTTAGGATTTTCTTTTTGCCCCCGACAGAAAAAAATCCCACACCTTACCGAGGGATCGAACCCGGATCTCCCGAATGAGAGTCCGGCGTTCTAGCCACTCGGCCAGCCGCTCCTCGATTAGGATAGCAAAAGTGATTATTTAACTGTCTGATCATGTGATTGATTCACTGACAGATTAGGAAAGCACAGGTGATTATTTAACTGTCTGATCATGTGGTAAATTTACTGACAGATAAGATAGCACAAGTGATTATTTACTGTCTGGTCATGTGGTTGATTCATTGACAGATTAGAATAGCACAAGTAATTATTTAACTGTCAGATCATATGGTTGATTCAATGACAGATTAGGATAGCAGGTGTGATTATTTAACTGTCTGATCATGTAGTAGATTCACTGACAGATTAAGATAACACGAGTGATTATTTAACTGTCTGATCATGTGGTCGATTCACTGACAGATTTGGATAGCACTGGTGATTATTTAACTTATTGATCTTGTGGTTGATTCACTGACAGATTAGGATCGCGGAATTTGCTTGTTCAACCAATACTTAATCAACCATTTATTATTAAATTAAGTTGCATGTCCTTCACTGGACGTAGCAGTCAACCTCAACATTTTCGCTGTTCGTGATTCCTGGGCAAATTTTACGTTCAGTAGTTTGCCATTGCTTTCTGATGACCGGCTCCTATACCTTTTCGAAAAAACCAGCACCGCTGTGTTTCGAACCCGGGTATACGGGCTCACAAACCGCGTTCGCAAGCCCTTAGCCACAGAGACCGATCAAGCATTTATACAAGAGTTTAATTTAACAAATACTAATACAACTTATTAAAGATATGGTTAATTAAACAACAATTATATTGGTTTATTCAACCAGTAAAAGATCAAACAATACTAAGACAACCCATAATTATATGGTTAATTCAACCAAAACGTTTTTCAGGTGTTCTTTCCCTAAACTTTGACTGTCTCCAGTTTATCATCAAGGCAGTAGGTTTTGTTACGCACATTTCCTGGATCTGTCTGTGGTTGTACGACATTGTTACAGCGAGATAACTCTGGCTCACACATTCTTCAGTAATAAAATCACGTTATTTATTCAACATTATTTTTCTGGTGCGGAAATAGGAAAAGCGCTAACCCCAGCATCGTATCGCTACTAGGGACGCCATTTTTCTATGTCAAAAAATTCACAGTATGCCACAACAGGCAATGATGTAAGACTAAATAGAACCAGAAGAAGAGGCCGACCATGTAATCCATGGACAGAGGGAATAATATAGTCCTAGGGAATCTCTATATATGAAGACCATAAACGGGCACTCTCCCGCAGTTTATGCTTCACCTCGACACCGCAAGCTACAAGAAGAATAAGATGAGATAAGATGAGAAAATTCACAAGGCACCTAACTCTATTTATGAAGATATTTGTGCGTAATGGAAGTGATGCCGGCTTCGTGGCTTAGAGACTTCTCTCCGTAATCTCGTATACTCTCGTCGGTAACGTGATGACGGTGAGAATCAGCAGTGGTTCGAATCGCATCGGTAACTTACGGGGTATGTGAGCCGGCCGCTCAGAAAGCAATGGCAAACTACTGAGCGTAATCTTGCCAAGAAATCAACATACAGCTGAAAGATGCTGGTGTTGACAGCGATGTCCTGTAAAGGATATGCAAAAAAAAAAAAAAAAAGGAAGTGATACTCTACCAAAACCACAGCAAGTGAATTAACAATGTAAAAATTTAAACATGAATGAGTCATTCTTTGTAGTATAAATCACACATACAAATGGCTATATGGGAGAACCAACTTGGACAAGTTGAATTATGAAAATAGGCAGTTTATTTGTATAAATACAATTATTAACTGATTCAGTGCCAAGCAAGAAGTAGGGTTGGACCAAACATGATGAACAATAACATGAACAAATGAAACTTTCCTTTCAATGAGCACTGAAATTGCTGACGATACCAAGACACACAACCAATAAACGGTGACCCTGTTAGGGCGATATATCGTCCTTGTGTCCACGTGCGACAATGAATCAGTTAAAATCAACAATAAACATAGCAATGTCAAGGCCAGTTAATGCTAATCATGACCACCAATGTAACAAATTTATGAACGGCTAAGGGGTTACGGACGCAGTTCGTAATCCCGCATACCCGCGTTCGAAACACAGTTGCGTGCGATTTGGCAGCAGACCGCTTCGCGTTGGTTTGAAAATGGTATGGTGCCGGTCGTTCAGAAATCAATGGCAAACTACTGAATGTAAACTTGCCCAGAAATCACAAACAGACAAACAATGCTGGGGTTGACTGCGATGTCCTGTAAAGGATATGCAACTAACTTTAAAAAAAAATTGTTATAATAGCATTTTAGTCCTCATTGAAATACTAAAATTGCACATTGACGGTGTCAAGTCTGGCTACAAGATTTGCTTGTGGTGGAAAGAAATCAATATTTTGTTTATATTGGGTGGATTCTGAAATTTGCACCTGATGATATGCAACTAAATATGCCAGGCAATAAAACGTGCAATCTGTTGTGTGTGTCTTCGTTATTCAAATTCTGTATTAGCGG
Organism: Cepaea nemoralis; assembly: GCA_014155875.1. Lineage (NCBI taxonomy): Eukaryota > Metazoa > Mollusca > Gastropoda > Stylommatophora > Helicidae > Cepaea > Cepaea nemoralis. The sequence continues at coordinate 25,177 of JACEFZ010005659.1, forward strand.
AAAACATTGTTTTGAAAGCAACGTTGTGTCTCATACAAATAATTGTAGTTAGTTGTTGTATATTCTTTACAGGACGTCACAATCAACGCCATCATTTTTTATGGTGTGATCAAAACTAAAACATTATATACAACAATAAGAAAGAGACAAACAGATTGTTTTGGTCATGTGATGAGAAGAGAGGCGCTGGAGAACATCGTGGCAACTGGAAAGATCGAGGGGAAGAGAGGCAGACCACGAGAAATGATGCTGGATGGATTGCGACGGTGGCATGGAGGAATATCAACGGCAGAATTGATCCAGAAAACCAAGGACCGAGATCTGTGGAGAACATGAACGCCTACGCCAGTCGGCACGGCACTTGATGATGACGTGATCTTGACAAGTTTACGTTCAGTTGTTTGGTATTGCTTTCTGAACTGCCGGCACCCATACCATTTTGTATAAAAACCAACGCAAAACGATGTATTGCCAAATCGCCCGCAGAGGTGTTTCGTTATGCGGGATTACGAACAGCGTCTGTAACCCCTTAAATTATTGTAGCCTACTGTTAAAAAATGTTTGCTGCATATGCTTTACATGCCTTCGCAGTCAACCCCAGCATTTTGTGGCTGTTAGATGATTTCTTGTCAAATTTACCTTCAATAGTTTTTTTTTGGTAGCCATTGCTTTAAGAAACGCCAGTACTAATACCATTGTATGAAAACCAACGCTAGGCAATCTTCTTTCACATCACCCGCAGCTGTGTTTCGAACGCGGTATGCGGGATTACGAAATACGTTCGTAACCCCTTTGTCACAGAGCCGGAATCAGCTGCTGTATAACAGTAAATAAAGAACTCATGTAGATACTGCGAGGAGCATTGGGTTGGCCGTATATGTCTACGAGCGATCTTAAAATGAAAACCTTAAATGATGTTTTGTTTTTGTTTTGGTGAATATATTCTGAAAAAGTTAAAAACAAATGCATCATTTTTCGATGTCATCACCACTGCGTTTGATGCGAGTCCTCCAGCGCCGATAAAGTGCAGGGATTCCTGTAGACAAATCGATTCTGGGATCACTGCTTGGTGTGCCTGACCCGATAGTGAACAGTCTGTCACAGACGTCACACCGTTTTGAAACTTCCTACTCCACTCATACACTTGCTGGACTGACAGACATGCAATCACCACACTGGACCTTCATTCGCCGATGAATTTCTTTAGGTTTCACTTCTTCACTGATCAACGTCACGCCGTTTTGAAACTTAACACTCCACTCATACACTTCCTTGACTGACAGGCATGTATCACCATACTGGACCTTCATTCGCCGATGAATTTTTATAAATTTCACTTCTTCACTGATCAAAAATGGATAACAGAACGCTGGGCCTTTTTGGCGCGTGTTAAAAGTGGGGCGGCCATCTTTAAACTGTCTTTATGACGTAACCTTGTTCGTCTGCACCGTGATGTCACGCACTAAGCATTCTAGACATCCTTAACAACATTATTGACAGGTTATAAGACAATGACATGGTTATTGTAATTTCAATCACACTTAAGATTTTCATTTAAAGCGCGCATGTATTGACTAATCGGCACTCAATAAGATTAATATCATATTACTTTTACTTCCAAGGATATGTCATGGGACCAATTTTAGGATGGGGTTAACCTGGGTGCAGAGATAAATTAAAAAAAAAAAATCGCTTAGACGGGGAGCTGAACTAATGAACACTGGGCCGACAGGCAAGCCGACTAGCGATTTCACCATGATGGCTCCCAAATTAACGATGTCTGACCAGAACTGTTTGAACCCTAGCAAGAGAATACTCCCGCAATCACTCAGTACACAATTCAGTCACGTCCGGCGGATTAAGTTATGAAGACACAAAAAACAGTTTGCACATTTTATTGCCTGGTACCTCTAATCAGGTGTATACTCAAGAAATAATTGTCTTAAAACAAAGAAAATAAATCCCAGTGAACCAAGAAAAGACGCTGGACAATAAACAATATATCAAGATACTCTATGGTCTGGGACGGTCATGGCAAACGAAACAAGTGGGAGACCTAAAAACAGGTGGAGATGAGAATTACATACAGGTATATAATATTGGGAGGGTATTGAGTTTGCTGCAGGAGATAGCAAAAGATAGGACAGATTGGCGGGGTTTGGTCGAGGGCCTATACCTATAAAGGGTAAAAGAAGAAGAAGAAGAGGAAGAAGAAGAAGAAGAAGAAGAAGAAGAAGAACAACAACAACAACAACAACTTCAACAACAACAACAACAACAACAACAACAACAACAAGGTCAAGAAAAGGAGGAGGAAGAAGAAGAAGCAGAAGAAGAAGAAGAAGAAGAAGAAGAAGAAGAAGAAGAAGAAGAAGAAGAAGAATATCAGCCTCAAACACTATCCTCCCGATTTAAAAGTTTTGAAAATATCAGCCTCAAACACTTGCCTCCTGTCAAAAACATTTGTCAATATCAGCCTCAAAGACTGGCCACCCACTAACCAAACTAAAGTGGGTGGAGCAGCTGACACTTCAAATCCAATTAAGGATCAAAATATGGCTCACATTCCGTTGTCAGGCAAGTCAGACATTAGCAATCTCAGCCGTAAGCAGATGGAAAGTATACAGAACGAAGCTATGCATATTATTCTTGAATGTAAAAGAGATACAGCATGCAGGGCGATGCGCTATCTTCTTGATTTTCCAACTATTGGGTACAGAATACAAACTTGCAGAGCACATTCCTACCTCAGAGTCAGTCAAGACGGGCCTGCGCGCCCAATTTGTCACTCTTTGAAAATAAAGTTTGTTTGTTTGTTTGTTTGTTTATTTACAACCATGATATAAGCAGGCAATGTGGCAAAGGCGTTAGAAACGTAATTCGCAATTCCCTCATACCGTGTTCAAAACACAGATGCCGTCGATTTGGAAGCAGATTGTCTTCCTCTGGTTTTCATACAATGATATTAGTGCACGTCGTTGCAGAAAACATTTGCAAACTGCTGAACGTAAGTTTGCCAAGTAAGCACAAACAACCAAAAATGTTGGGATTGACTGCCATGTAAAGGATATGCAACTATATATGGTTCACATTACATTCCAGTATTTCTGCAAGTTACTTCTGGTAATACTATGTGTGTTAACATATAGTGGAATTTTCTGTTAGGATTCAGTCTGTAGCAATAAGCTTCAAATGACTGATTTCCCATCAACGCACAAGATCTCCATTGTGAAATGGTAAATCCGTCTGCCTTACAACATGAGGCTCATGGATTCGACTCCATCAATCGCTTAATGGGTGCAATCTCGTTTTGAAGACCACTAGGGTCATCGCTGGAGCCAACAGTATTCATGCTCAATGTGATGCTTTCGGCAGGCAGCACTGCGTAAAAAGACCCAGCCAAATGGGGTAATATATGGTGCAATGAAATCCACCCTCTTGCCACTAAATATTTAAACTCTTAAATTGGTCACCCCCCCCTTCCTTCTCTCTCTCTCTCTCTCTCTCTCTCTCTCTCTCTCTCTCTCTCTCTCTCTCTCTCTCTCTCTCTCTCTCTCTCTCTCTCTCCACCCCTCCTGCAAAAAAAAAAAATTGCTTACGAAAAGCTGCCCTTTGAACATGCACACCAAGTCTTGTAACAAGTAGGCCAGAAGTCTTAAATATAACAATTATCTGGCATAGAAAGAGTCACTGGTTCATTCAAGTAACTGCAGCTATGTCAAGCAAGGATATGTTTCCATAGCAACAACGCCTGAAGAAGGTAAAACTGCGCACGAACATCATCACATCCGGTTTATTCATGTGGCAGCAGCTTTCTTCTTCAGGATCTTTTGCCGTCCCAGGGCAGCTTTCATGATGAAGTTTGATGCAGTCGGTGCTGATTCGTTGGGAGTTGGTTCCTCGGTGTCATCTGCTCCGCAGTAAACATGAAAGGTAGTGTCGCTGCCACTGCTGTCATTGTCGCCGGCTGCCAGGATTTTTGTGTAGTGTCTGAATACAAATGGTTCTGAGGACAACGGAAAGGTACCGGTAAATGGTGTTGAAAAAAAAAAAAAACAGGACATGGGATTTATTTATGTGATGTGTAAACAGGGAAAAAAATTCCTTGGAAGCCTTGGAGATGTGGTTTTAGAATGCTGAAAATGAATTGGACAGCCAAAAATGAGCAGTCAAGACGTTTTAAGGAAAGCTGAGTCGCAAAGACAACTTAACACAAACGTCAGAAAGAGGCAGTCATCGTTTTTTGGCCACGTTGTGAGGAAACAAAAACTGGAACATGTTGTGACCACCGGAAAGATTTGCGGAAAGAGAGACAGAGGAAGACAGCGTGAGAAGATTCTTGACAGTCTTGTGTCATGGCACGGAAGGGAGTTAACACACGAACTGATCCATGATGTCGGAGCTCGTAATTTGTGGAGAGGCATGATCGCTAACGCCAGCCGGCAAGGTACTGGATGATGATAACGATGATGGAATTTGTGATATTTAGAATGGATTGTTTTGGTCTCTTTGAGTTTTCACATACAGCTGAAGAATAATGTTAGTGATTTTCACGGTTTCTTTTCTTTCAGACTATATTTATGTAATACATAATTATACAGGAAACAACGAATGAATGAATGAATGAATATATGAATCACAGGACACATTAAAAACACATGAGACACATTAAAACAGTAAATTCTTCTTCTTCTTCAGCATTCCGAGCCATTGAGGTTCTTTGCTGCAGATACAAGTGGTCTCCATTCGTCTCTCTGGTTGACCCTCTCTTGCCAGTCGCTGATTCCAAGTGCCTGTAGGTCTGTATGTATATTATCTCTCCACCGTCTTCTTGGTCTACCTAGGGGTCTGCGGTCATTTATTTCCTGAGTGTAAGCGAGTTTTGTTTCCCCATTATCTTCCATTCTTTCTATATGCCCCAGCCATTGCAGTCTATTAGCCTTCATGATACCAGTGATTAGCGGGCACTTAGATAGATCATAAATGTCTTTGTTGCTTCTTATTTTTCACTCTCCACTTTGTGTATCCCTAATGGGTCCAAAGATGCGTCTTAAAACTTTGTTCTCAAAGGTTTGTAACAAGGCTTCGTCTCCTTTAGTTGTACTCCAGGTTTCAGAGCCATACAGCACAATTGGTCTAATCAGTGTTTTGTATATTGTGATTTTGGTGTTACGAGATAGCACATTTGATTTTAGTAGATGTTGTAGTGCATAGTATATTTTATTTCCAGAGTTGATTCTAGCTTGTATTTCTTCCTTTATTATGTTGGAGCAGTTGAAGATTGTACCCAGGTATTTGTATGTTTCCGTTCTTTTAATGGTCAAACTATCTATTTGTATGTGGCCAGGGTTTTTAGCCATTCCTTCTCTTGAAATTACCATATATTCTGTCTTATCAGTACAAAGTAAATTGATTAAAGAAATTAGACGTAGACAGTCAAGATATTCTTGTATTACACACACAGATATCAATTGGGGAACTCTCTGAGGCCATCAAGACAATTAATAAATAAATACACAGGTATTGTTTGGCGCTCATGGGGTGTCTAGTTGGTCGAAGTACACCTATTCCTGCGAGGCGCTGTCGTCATTTGGAGGTGACAGGTTCGAATCCCGGTTGGTAACTATAGATTTCAATGTGTATGTTGTCTAGTTCGTGCTCTAGTATCTCATTCTTACCCTCTACTTCTATGAACGCCAAGCAATACTTGTGTGCTTATTTATTAAGATTATATTGACACGTTATGAGGAGAAATAAACTTCAAAAACCAGTGACAACTGACAAACTTGATGGGAAAAGAAGACAGGGAAGACAGAAAATATAAATACTGGATGGCTTGGTCACACGGCATATTTGGGACAAGAATACATTCTTGGTCCAAGACTATGATGATCGCGCGAGATGAAGAACTATGACTGCACGCACCTAACAGTCGGCACAAGATGGATGATGGTGATGATGATGATGATGATGATATTTTATTGTTTACCAACCTGGGCGGTCTTGACCTGTCTTGGCGGTCTCGATAAATGCTTGGATGTCTGAAACTATGTCACACTTCTCCAGAAGATCTCTCACTGATTCACTACTCTAGAATTACACAAGACAATATTGAACGTAAATACTGCAAGGAGCATAAATAATGTGTGAACACATAGACGTGTCAGAAATTAATGTGCTTAAACGAGGAGCGCACACACACACACACACACACACACACACACACACACACGCACGCACGCACACACTCACGACCCAGACACACACACACAAAACACACACACACACACAAATCACACACACACACACATATATATATATATATATATATATATATATATATATATATATATATATATATATATATATATATATATATATATATATATGAGAATAGTGAACTCAAACAAGTAGGGAATAGATATGCAAGAGATTAATGTGCATAAACCTGTAATATATGTGTAATAGAATAATGTGCATACACAAGGAACATATGTGTAAGAGATTAATGTGCATAAACAGGGAACATATGTGTAAAAGATTAATGTGCACAAACAGGGAACATATGTGTAAGAATGAATTAAACAAGGAACAGATGTGTAAAAGATTAATGAGGATAACAAGGGACATATATGTAAGAGAGTGATGTGCACTAACAGAGAACATATGCAAGAGACAAGAGATGGAGAAGATAAATGCAAACTGTCTATATATCAGAAAAATGACAATACTTTCGTTAACTATACCTAATGCAAGTTGTTCTTTACTTGACCTGTGAGGATTGGGGGTGGAGGAGAGGGGAGGGGGTCTTCATGGTAAAGTGGGTTAAGCCGTATACCTTGCGATCCGAAGATTGTAGTCTCGATTCTGAGCAATGTCATTCGGTTCAAGAACGCAGGTTTCTCTAGGAGACACTTGCGGGGTCGTCTCTGGAGCTACGGAGCTCAAGCTTTGTGAGACGTTTTCGGCAGGCTGCCCTGCGGAAAGGGACTGGACTGTATGGGATAAAATCAGATGCAATGAAACATAACCCCTCGCCTTTAAACCTTCACCTAAATACTTGACCTATATTGTGTATGGTGGAACCAACACCCACACGCTGATTCGCTCAGTGCATAATGACTGTTACCAGATTCAGTGTGCCAAGCAAAAAGTAGGTTGGACCAAACAAAAATGGATGGTGGAAAACGGGAGGTAGGGAGATTTTGTCACAGTGATGACTTAAAAATTGTTAATATGGCAGCAGATGTGTTGTATTATATATCAAATTAATGGGGGTTGCTTAAGAAAACTACTGTATTTAAGCCTATGGCGGATACGGGAGGCCGCCCAAGACGATTGCTCATCCCATGACACTCAATCAGTTAATAAAAGCTTTGTTACTGTTACATTTGTTACTGTTACATTTGTTACTGTTACATTTGTTACTGTTACATTTTTTACTGTTACATATTTTACAGTTACATTTGTTACTGTAACAGTTGCTGGCCAATGTATTCACACATTTTTTTTCTGCATATACTATTTTACTGGACATTGCAGTCGACACCAGCATTTTTCGGCTGCTGTTGATCTCTTGGCAAGTTTTACATTCAGTAGTTTCCAATTCCAATTTCAACTTTCAAAACATAAATTCCAAATTCGGTCTCGTTAAACCTGCGTCTTTCAGCTGTGGTTATTGTTGAGGTCCGTGGTTTTTGTGGTTTCATTCACCCTAATTCTTGTCTTGTGCGCTCTTACGAGTTAGTCCTGATCCGGACTGGTTCTGTTTGTTTGTGTCTGAGACGTCAGCTGGGGGATCGGTCGGCGGTTGTCCTTTGTGCCCGTCTCCTATTGTAGTTTTCTTGTTGGTGCAGGTTCCTGGCTCGTCTGGCTTGACAGGCTGCAGTCCTTAGAAGGGCCCGTCTACTCAGGTGGTGTTTGTTGTTGGTGAAGGCTACTGGTTCGTCTGGCTTGACTGGTTGCAGTCCTTAAAAGGACTTTTTATTTGTTTTTGTTTTTTGCCTCCTTTTTTGTGCATTTTGTTTAGGAGCTTCTCGACGGATTCATTTTCTTGTTTGCGCAATATCATCTTTCCTCTCCCTGTTGATTCTTTCGTGCCCCTTGTCCATTTCGAGGTCTCTGCTTTCTTTTTTCCTGTTGAATTCTGCTAGCTCGAGTTCATTCATTCTGCCTAACTCTAGTATCCCCTCCCAGGTTATTGGAATAGGGTAATGCAGCCTGTACACTCTCCTCCCCTATCATTTCTCCAGTGGTCTCGAGGTATATCTGTTTCCGCTTGGATAAAAAAAAAGTCGCTTAAAAGTCGACAGGGTCGACTTCATTGCACCGGGTTTTATCCCATATGGCTCGGTCTCTTTCCGAAGAACGGAAAGCGTCGCACAAAGCACGAACTCCGTAGCTTTTAGCGACGACCCACAGGAGTCTCCGAAACATTTAACTCGTAAACCGAAGGACGCGGCCCGGAATCGACCCACGACCTTAGGAGCACGAGTCAAACGGCTTGACCACTTCGCCACAGAGACTCCCGACTTCAGATTTCCCGTGGTACCGTAACTCTCGGCCTTTTGTTGGATTTCATCTTGCGGCTGTTCTGTGATCATTTCCTTGGCTTCAGCTAGTTTGCTTTGGGTTAGTTCTCTTTTTAGCATTTCTCTCTCCTCTTTGATGTCCCGTAGGATCTCTTCATTCTTCTTTGCCGTCTGTACCATTTGTTCCACTTCTTGCTTGATGTTTCGCTGTATCTCCTGTATTTCCGCCAGCAGCTTTTCATTGTCGCTGGTCGGTGCCGGTGTTTGGAGTAGCTTGATTTGCTTCTTTAGCTCATCTATCTGGTCTTGCAGTTAAGCTTTTTCCGCTTGTGAGATGCACGTGGCTGTCTCGCACCTCCGCCTTGCTTCGTTGTGTGGTGTCTTTGTGTTGATGGCAAAATTTAACACGTCTCTGTGTCGTTGCAGGTACCGACAGCCCAAGTATCTTGCTCCGTGCATGATCAGGCAGTTGGTGCACTTTATTTTGTTGTTGGGTGCTCGGAAGTCCGTGTCCAGCTTGGCCAGCGGACACTTCTAGAAGGCGTGGTGATCGGTGTAGTACCGGCAGATTTCCGCCCTGCTGCGGCATGCTGCTCTGCTGTGGCCGGCCCTATGACATCTGGAGCATTGGGTGATCCTTGGATCTCTCTGGTTGCTGCATTCTCTTGTTGACTGAAACTGTGGTCGGCATCTCGCTGCCCTCTGTTGTCACCACTTTTGTCGTCGCAACTGCGAACGCTAACAAGACAAGTCGCCTTAACCAGTCAAGAAGCCTGATACAGGAAAAAAAAAGTCACGTTGCAAGTCCAACAACAAGAAACTCGCGGTATCCAAAATGTGCAGCGTGGAACCGACAAGATCGGGAAGAAGATGAACGTGGAGAGCATACCTACTAGCTGCATCAAAGAACCTGAAACTACAACTATTACTGAAGCTACAAGAGGGAGAAGATCGACAGCCCACCACAGACAAGAGCCAAACCTACTGAGAAGCAGAGGGAGGAGAAAGACACCAGAGTCGGAAACACCGACTTACCGACAAGCATGTGGGTTGTCAAGCGTATCCAAGTGGAGCTATCAGACGACGAAATCCTAAAGCAGCTACGAGAAGAGAATCTTCACATACGATTCTTGAAGGCGGAGCGGCTCCTCACCTACTCCAAGATACTTTCAATAGTTTGCCAATCCACACAGTTAAATATCTAAATATTGCAAGGTGTCGACAGCTTTCATTCTGTCATCTTCAGCCTCTTATTACACACAAACTTTCTCTCTGTTGTTCTCATTACACACAATCCTAAAATCTACCATATATTAGACAAAATCAGAAAACAACAAACCAAAACCATTCTTTTTTTTCTAAATTTTTCCATGTAGAGAAACGTTATTGTTGGTGAGCCAAGTTTTCTTCAATTTTTTCATTTTCAGTTTTATGCAAATCTTGTAGAATTTCTGTATTCTTTTTTGTTTCGCGATCAGATGCAATCTCATAATGTTAGCTAAATACTAACCTAAAATATGTACAGTAGATAAAATGTATTTACACAGATGAGAAAAAGTCGTATTGGAAAACTGGGTGGCAAGATGAATGCAAAATGATAATGTATCATAGACAAATGACAATACTTACATTATCTATATCTAATGCAATCTTTGATGCCACGTTGGTAATTAACCATAATTCATGTCTCAAGAACTGTATTCTCTCGTGATCAAGTTCCTGTATTAACTGAAAAAGTAGACAAATATGAATTAGGAAATTAAGAATCAAAACATTATTGTACTAGAGACGTTTCCACATGTACTCAGTTTCCTCCTACAGGAGCCAATAAGAGTTAGTCAGATACCAACAAGACGACAAAGGGTCGTCCCATTATGCCCCGTTCCTGCGCAAGAATATCTCACAAAATGCTCCAGTTCCCATGCTGATAGTACCAGTGGCAGGGTCGCTGAGCGTTCACCTACATTTTTCTTTAGAAAGCGCAGACCCTCAGCTCTTTCTCAACTGAATCAGTCTCTCCAGGTGTGGGGGGATTTTGTTTCACTGCACTTTCCATTCGATCCCACAGAACCTTCACCATCTTGTCATAATCTAACCCACTGCGCAAAAGGAGTGGCAGCGGTCAGTCTGTCAGGCTGTTCATGTCCTCTTTTGTAGTTAGTTGACAGATCATCCTCATTGCATATCGAACCATTCAGTCCATAAGTGCTAAAATCCCTTCCCCAGTAAATCCCGCAGCGAGTAGCGGCTCACGACACTAGATCTGTGTTGGTTTATCAATCTTATTTGGCTTCTTTCATGATGTTCTTGTTTGGCCACACCTTTTTTTAACTTGCTGGTCTTGCAGTCTGACCATGGGTATAGATTCACAGTTATATTATTTACGCTCCCCCACCTCTACTGTAGTTTAACCAATTTTATTCAATCAAATCACAAGCATATTACATTCACACACACACACACACACACACACACACACACACACACACACACACACACACGCACACACACACACACACACACACACACACGCACGCACGCACGCACACACACACACCTTGTTAAAAAAAAAAGAAATAAGTTGTCAGGTTTCTTTTGTATATTATGGCTGAGTACTGATATCACCGAGCAGGCTAACCAGTGCAATAAGCGCCCGCATAAGTCGGATCTGTCGGCTGAAAGGTCGAAATATCGCAGCTCTCTCTTGTAAACAGACACGACGCAATTACTTCAAAACAAAAATATGGAACGAAAGAAGAAGAAGCAGCGGCAGCAGTAGCAGCAGCAGCAGCAGATGAAGAAGAAGAAGAAGAAGAAGAAGAAGAAGAAGAAGAAGAAGAAGAGAGAGAGAGAGAGAGAGAGAGAGAGAGAGAGAGAGAGAGAGAGAGAGAGAGAGAGAGAGAGAGAGAGAGAGAGAGAGAGAGCGAGAAGAATTAGAATAAGAAGACTGAACTTAACGATTTGACCTTATGTTCTGTCTTATTGTAAGAAGTTCAATGAAATGTGTCCCGTTGATTGGTACACATGTGTCACGTTGATTGTTACAAATGTGCCATTTTGATTGTACAAATGTGTCACGTTGATTGTCACAAAGGTGTCCCGTTGATTGGTACATATGTGTCACGTTGATTATTACAAATGGAGAATAGCCAATCATACATGGGGATCGCCTGTCAGTTGGACAAAAATGTTGACGTTTCGTCCTTGACTTCGGGACGTAAATTACAAGTGCCTCAGAAGGCGGAGTGGATTCGCCTGATGGCGTGGACCACTGGTAATAGGGAAAGCTAGTTCAATGTGAACTACGCTCGAATTCAAAGCGAGCGATAGGAAACAAAAAAACTATACGGGAATCTCCATGGTTAAGTGGTTAATATTTATGTATCAAACTCTGAAGGTTGTTTTCATTAACCCTTTTAACATGGCACATTGCTATGAATAAAAAGAGGTAAATAACGAAATAAAATAGGACGTGTCGAAAAGTGACTAGTCTTGAATACAACCCCGCAGTCAGGAATGGTTGTAAATCAATCAGTCCATCGCGGTGCCGTCTCCACAATGAAGGTTGGCTGCAATGGATCTCCAACACAGTCTGTCGTTCGCCCTGTCTGTACATTCTGTCAGACTGATGTTCGTTCATCTCTTGATGTTATCTTCCCACTAGTATTGTTGTCTACCTCTTGCTTGCTTATCTTCAGTCGTAACCTTCTGTATGGTTTTAATAAGAGTTTTATGTCTTATAACAAGGCCGAAACATTCCACCTGCCTCTTTCTTTTTATTTCTTTCATCAGTTCTTTTTTTTCAACCCCATTTTAAAAATAGAACCTCCGTATCTGACTGTTTTTGGTTCCGTGAAATACGACATATTCTTCTGTACATCTACATGTTCAGGGCCTCCATTCGACTTTCTAATGGCTTGTTCATGGTTGAAAAAAAATCTACCGCTAATTACTCACCTCCTAACAATGAAGAGTTAACGTATAAGAGTTGCCTACCTTACAGGATGTGACCATCTCTTTCTCCCAGTTGACTCTGCAGTCATCCAGCACTTTGACAGCACTTTTATAAGCGGAGTCTACGTTTGTGGGGGAAAAAGAAAGTAGAGTTGCTGTTTGTGTGAATACCAACAAGTTCATTTCATAAACAACAAAGACACGGCGAATATCTTTACAAAATTGCCATTATAGAATTATAAAAAAAAACAAAAAAAAACTTAAGACGTTGCAGTGACAAACCTTCTTCAGTAAACAACAACAATAACAAACCAAATACACACAAACCATGTAAAGAACATGCTGAATATGTGGTTTAATTAAATATTTGGAAAAATCCCACAAGTACTGTTCTCCCTGTTTCAAACATTTAGAAATATCCCATAATACCAGTCTCTTGTTACAAACATTTGGAAATGTCAGAGTCAAAAACTACTTCCTGTACAAACATTTGGAAACATCAGCCTCAAAACCTCCCTCCTGTTACAAATATTTGGGAATATCAGTTTAAAAACCTTCCTCCTGTTACAAACATTTGGAAATATCAGTCTAAAAAACCTCTCTCCTGTTACAAACATTTGGAAATATCAGTCTCAAAAATCCTCCCTCCTGTTAACAACATTTGGAAATATCCCCCAAGTACCGGTCTCCTTGTACAAACATTTGGAAATTGCCACGCACTGACCAAACTGAAGTTGTTCGAGAAGTTTAGACCCTACAAATCCAATTAAAGGAAAATATATGGTTACATTTTGGCAAGCTACTTCCTATAATCTGTGTGTTCAGATGTAGTGGGATTTCTGTTACAAGCCACAGTCTGAGCAATCAGCTTCTAATGACTATTTCCAATCATGACACAACACGACGCTGTGGCGAAGGAGTTAGACAATTCGCAATACTGCATACTGCGTTCAAAACACAGCTGCATAATTATGTAAGACCCTTCAATTATTTTTACATAACTCTCTGTTTTCAAAAGTCCTTATTCAATAAAAGTAGAAACAGTTGATAGCAACACAAAACCATGACACAAGAATCACCGACACCTTGTCGATAGTTTCTTACATTGTGCTTAGAAAGGCACGATCCATTGTAGTGATTATGTGTTGCACATAAAGCATGATTCCTGTCTCGGTCTGCTAGTTTACTCCAGAGGAAAAATAACACCAAAACATCTGGAACAAGACAAGCTGCAGAGGCTGCCGGATAGGCAAATCAATGTTCTAACTGTCCACCTGTCGGAGCTTCCATCCTAGACCAGTTGCCGACCAAGACTTAGGTTCTGGTCTGCCCTGTCACGACATTTAGTCTTTAGGTTGCATTTCCTTGCGCCAAGGTAAGGTTTGTGCCTTCCCAAATGCACACCGCCCAAAGCGGTTGGTACAATGTGGAGTGTCAGGTTTGGTGAGCACCGCTCAACATTCGGCGCTAACAGAAAGCAGCTAGTACCGTCTTCTGTCATCCGGCAGTTCAGTCATATCTGCCCAAGATTAGCAAAGAGAAAGCGCAGAAACAAATACCTGCATAAATCAGTTAGTTCAGTAACATGTTTACTGCATGTGCTTTACAGGACGTCGCATTCAACTTCAGTATCTATTGACTACCATTTTCGCCAATTAATTTTCCATTGCTGTCCGGACAGCTGATGCTCATCATCATCACCATCCAGTGCCTTGCCGGTTGGCCTGGGCGATCATGCCTCTCCACACATTGCGATCTACGACGTCATGGATCAGTTCCTGTGCTGACTCCCTTCCGTGCCATGACACAAGATGTCAAGAATCTTTTCCCGCTGTCATCCCCTATCTCTCTTTCCGTAAGGTTTTCCGGTTTTCACGACATTGTCCAGTTTGTGTCTTCTCATGACGTGGCCAAAAAACGATGACTGCCTCTTTCTGGTGTTTGTGACAAGTTGTCTTTCCGACTTAGCTTCCCTTAAAAATTTCCAGATTTCTCATTTTGGCTGTCCAATTAATTTTCAGCATTTTTCTACGAGGGTAAGTTAATAAGTAGGTCACAAATGTCTGTAGAATAATAGCTAAATATTATAACAACTTGAAACCAGTTTATTTTTATACATACATTGTCCCTTTATTTCTCAACATAATTTCCACCAACATTGATGCACTTATCCCATCGTTTTATTAGTCCTCCCAAACCGGCTGCATAGAACTGCATGCTTTGTTTTCATTTTCCTGCCACCCCACATAACTGTGTGACTTACTTATTGACTCGCCCTTGTAACGTTTTCTACCAAGCTATGCACCGCTTTACGGGATAAACATTTGTCAGTATAAACACTGAAAACCCGCCTTGGCGGGAGACATGTCGCGAATAACGCCGAAGTTGAATGTGAAGTGAAAACGTGGTTTAGAAAACAGATCACGCAGTTCTTTGCCACCGGTTTGGAAGGACTGATAAAACGATGGGATAAGTGCATCAATGTTGGTGGAAATTATGTAGAGAAATAAAGGGACAATGTATGTATAAAAATAAACTGGTTTCAAGTTATTTTTCTACAGTCATTTGTGACTTACTTATTAACTTACTCTCGTATAAAACCACATCTCCGAGGCTACCAGGGATATTTCTTCGCCTATTTACTAAATGCTCACAACATTGTGAAAATCAGCGCAATGCAATCTGCTCCCAAATCACACACGGCTGACCTCGAGCCGTGTACGTCAGGAATGCGAAACAGTGCTTACCATCTCCAAGTCTCAGACGTCAACAGTTAGTCCGGTACTTGAATGAACACATGCTGATGTTTACAGAAACACGAACATATCTGACCTGCAGCAGCCAGCATACGCTTGTTCTTAAACATCCGGTGTGCTGATGTCGAGGTAGCGGGTTCAACCCCTACACTGGTCAGTTGGACTAAAATGGTCACTTCTCATCCTTGACTTGGGGATGTAAATTACAAGTAGCTCTGAAGTCGGAGTGGGTTCGCCTGATGGCGACGAACACTTGTAATATCGAAAGCTAATCCACACGCAAAAATAAGCCTAATGCACTAGAAGTTGTAGCACGTGTATGAACTACGCATGAGTTCAAAGTAAGCGAATGCAAAAATAAATAAAAAATCTGACCTGTTTTCTCTGCATCTTCCTCTGCTTTTAATTTCTTGTTTTTAGCCTGAATGAGTGCCAAAAAAAAAAAAAAAAAAAGGAAGAAAAATCAGAATATTGCCTCGTTTCTGTGTAGTCAAATCATGAAAGCAATGTTACATATTTATCTCTGAAAAGTGAAAGAGATATTTACTTTCATACATCAAAGATGTTTACCACCATTGACTTCATTCGTAAATAAAAATTCCAAATTCGGTCTCGTTCAACCTGCTTCTTTCAGCCGTGGTTAGAGTTGAGATCCGTGGTTTCTGTGGGAATTTTAAAACCATATTTTTGTCTTGTGCGCTCTTACGAGTGTGTCCTGGCTCCGACTGGTTACATAAGCGTTTGTGTCTGTGACGTCAGCTGTGGGATTGGTTGGCCGGTAAGTTTTCCTTTGAGTCCTTCTCCTCTGGTGGTGTCTATTGTCAGTGTTTGCTACTTGCACTTGCATGTGTCGCTTGGACAGATGCGTATGGTGGTGTATGGCGATTCGTAGATCCATTTGCCGGCTCGTATTCTTCTTTGGCGTTCCCTCTCATCGTATCTATCTGCCTCATATTTTGTCCAATACTCTTCGGGAGTTAAGGTTTCCTTGTCTTTCTCTTCTTGGCTCCGGCTGTCTTCTCGTGTGTCGGTTTCCTCCTCTGGGCTTTCTTTAGGTGTCAGGCTGGATTCTGGTTTCCCCTTGAGCTGCTTGGGCATCGTGACTGGGATACTGGCTTTAATTTATGTTTCTGATTGGTCTGTGGTTTGACTCCACCTGTGTATCTTTTCCTCCTTTTTTGTGAATTGCCTTCAGAAGCTTTTCTATGTTTTCTTGTTGGGTTTCATCTTGCGGCTTCTATGTGTTCTTTTCCTTGTCTTCTGCTGGTTTGATTTGGGTTGGCTCCCTTTCAGTTTTTAGCATTTCTATCTCCGCTTTAATGTCTCGTAGAATGTCCTTACATTCTTCTTTGTTCGTCTGCACCATGTGCTCCGCCCCTTGTTTGATGTTTAGCTGGATCTTCTTTATTTCAGCAAGCAGCTTCTCATTGTCGCTGGTTGGTGTTGGTGTTTGAAGTAGCTTGACTTGTTTCTTTAACTCGTCTATCTGGCTTTGTAGTTGAGATCTTTCCGCTTGTGAGATGAAAGTGGCTGTCTCGCACCTCCTCATTGCTTCCTTATATGGTGTCTTTGTAGTAATGGCGATCTTTAAACGTCTCTGTGCCTTTGAAGGTACGGACAGCCCAAGTATCTTGCTTCATGCTTGCCCAGGGAAGTTGGCGCACTTTCTCTTGTTGTTAGGTGCTCGGAAGTTCGTGTCCTGTTTGGCCAGAGGACATTCCTTGATCGTGATCGGCGCAGTATAGGCAGATTTCTGTCTTACTGCGACATATTGGCTCTGTTGTGGCCGATCCTTTGGCATCTGGAACATTGAGTGATTCTTGGTATGAATCTTTCAGGCTGTTGTATTTTCTTATTAATCGATACCTGGCTTGGTATCTCGCTGCCCTCAGTCGACACCACAGCTAGCGTCGTAGGGATCTTTGAGTACGTTAGAATCCGTTCCGCCCTCAAGATTCGGATGTGGAGATTCTCTACTTGTAGCTGCTTCAGGATTTATTCATCTGTCAGCTCCACTTGAATATGCTTGACAACCCATCCGACTGTCTTTGAGTCGGTGTTTCCGACTCTGGTGTCTTTCTCCTCTTTATTCTTGGTAGACTTGGCTCTTGTCTGTGGTGAGTTCTCGACGGTCTCCCTCGTGGTAGCTTCCTTTGGGTTATTTGAGCTTCTTGCTCTTTGTTGCAGCTCGCAGGCTGGTTTTCTCCGCTCGTCTTCTTCGAGGCCTTGACGGCTCCCACGCTGCACATCTTGTGAGTCTGTTGTTTCTTGGTGTTGGTTTTGCCACGTGACATTTACTACCATACCGCAAAGATGTTTAGCATAGTAGATCCAGAATGCTTACAATTATATCTCCAAGATGTTTTACTTCAAATCTCCAAGATATTTTACATCATATGTCCAAGATATTTTACACCATATCTCCAAGATGTTTTATATCTTATTTCAAAGATTCGATAAAAGGATTTGATAAAAGTTTTAAGAAGTACAAATAAGCTCAAAGAATTAGACATCATATGTTAAATGCACATTCAATCTTTCTGGCTATAAACATGAAATCTGTCACTTGTGGTTGTGCTCTAGTAAAACTTGCCGTCTACTGCTAGTTTTTGTGTAATCCATTCATTGGCTTAAAATCTGCATTATAAACCCGCGCATATCTTCTGTCATCTTCTGTCCCTTGTGTACAGTTCCAGTTCTAATTACACAAGAATGGATGTATGTTGCTGTATCTGAAAGTTAAAGACTAACATACAGTGGAACAATTCAGCCAACACACAATCACCCACGAAATGGCTAACAAAGGGCTAGGAAGACATGGTTATGGCTCTATACTTCACTAGTAGAGTTCAACGCAGAAGGAGGAAGAAGAAGAAGGAAAATTAGAAGAAGAAGAAGAAGAAGAAGAAGAAGAAGAAAGAAGAAGAAGAAGAAGAAGAAGAAGAAGAAGAAGACGAAGGGGAAGCAGAAGGTTACGACTAAGAAAAGAAGATGAGCAAGAAGAATAGTCACATTCTAGAAGATCTGAACATCGAAGAAAACTTGTTCTTTAGCAGCATGCTGGTCTCGTAAACTGAAATAGTTTGTTTAACCGTAACTGTGGCTTAGAAATAACAGTGATGGAAGGCATGGTTTCTGGAAGAAGATACTGGGGTGGAGCAGCATGGAGATGGACACAGGACAATGCAGACAGTTTGGGTATCAGAATACACGAGAACCGACAAAGGATTGAGGAATCTTGGAACAATATCATACACAAAACCTGGTGCATGTCGGATTTCCAAAAGTCACAAATTGAGCACATTTCGCCCGATTCATGTTTTTCGTGTACAATCACACCGTTTTCCTTTTCCCCCATTCATCAGCACTTTAATGCCAACAAAATACTCGGGTACGAAAGTAGAAAACATACATTGTTCAAAGAAAGGAACAGATTCATACCCTCTCAAGATATTCAGTCAGGACTTATTTGTTTAAACCATACCACTTCATGTATCACATCCGGCTTTGTGACTGCTCATAAACATTCTTGGGAAATTGATGTAGTGGTTTTCCCTGGTCTTGCACGTGCACATAAGAGATCACATAGGAGATATGTCATATAAATAGTCTACTGTTTCTCATTTATTATTTTATTCTCATTTGAATTACAACAGGGCATCGGAAAAATTTGACACATTCTGACAAGTTAAAATAAAAATGTGTAACATATGTCATGGCACACATGATCTCCCATTTTCTGCCATTATCTGAGAAGTCAAAACATCTAACTCACTACTCCAAGATTAGGAGTATAACTTTATCATATTTCTCTGCTCGTTAGCTCATTAAAGATTACATTCTCTAACCACATTCAGTAAACGAAATCAAAAACAAACACCGAAGAAGTGGATATTTAAATACTTTTGTACCTTTTCAATCTCCTTTGGGAGTGCCACTTGGTGGTTCAACTCCCTGTAGGCCAGCTCTGCTGTATCTCTCTCAGAATACTTGCGGACATAGACTTTCTCTGCCTGAAGTCAGCACATTTTGGATATCTTCATTAGCATCAATTTATAGCAATTTGTTAGATTTCATAAACAAACACCAAGTAACAATAGATTTTCAAAATAACTACTTGCTGGACAGCAAGCCACTTGCAGGCCTCATTAGTGCAGTAGGTAGCCTGACAGTCTCATGATCACATTGATATAAAGTTAATTTCATATCCTTTACAGGACGCAGCAGTCAACTCCAGCATTTCTTGGCTGTTTGTGATTTCTGGGCAAGTTTACGTTGAGTAGTTTGCTATTGCTTTCTGATCAACCGGCACTCATACCATTGTAGGGAAACCAACGCAAGGTAGTCTGCTTCCAAATCACCCGCAGCTGTGTTTCGAACGCGGTATGCGGGATTGCGAACTGCGCCTGTAAACCCTTCGCCAAAAAGCCGGCGATATATAGACAGACAACAGCAAGGCTCCAGGTAAGGATGGGATTCCAATAGAGGTTATCAGGAGTGAGCAAGACACTCACTCTACAGATCCACCAGCTAATAGAGCTATGCTGGCGAGAAGGACAAGTCCCACAGGATTTCAAAGATTCAAGCATCATAACACTGTACAAGAACAAGGGCGATCGGAGCGACTGCAACAACTATAAGGGTTTGATTTAGGAACCGACATCACAGCATTCGGGGCATTCCCATAAGTGCTCCGTCCCCATCCTCAGTAGCCAGCGAAGAGTTCCAACACCAATAGTTCCAGTAGCAATCTGATTATATGTCCGTCTCGCCTTTCCTCTGAGCGTCGATCGTCGGCCGGATCCCCTCGTCACTCCTCGCTGCCTCATACTTGCCAGACTATGGTGATCCATTTGCTCTTCCGAGGTGTACACGTGCTCCCACAAGGCCGCAACCACGTCTGCCTTGACATGCATCAATACTCCACCAAGTTTTGCCGAGCCAGCAATCTGTCCGCCTGTTCATTCCCCAGTACACCGGCATAAGGGTGTCTCACTTCTATGTATTGTTGGGAAAATATTTGCCAGAATTGTTCGTAGACTTCAAATCCTTGGATATCAGATCTACCCTGAATCAAGGGCGGCTTTCGACGGAACCGGTCTACCGGTGATATGATATTCTCATTGTTACAGCTGCAGGAAAAATGACGTGAACAGAATCAACTAGTTTATTGTTTTCATCGACCTCTCAAAGGCATTTGATTTGGTCAGTCGTGAGGATCTGTTGAAGGTGTTAAAGAAGCTTGGCTGCCTGCCAACTCTTCTGTCCGTTGTGGAATCGTTCCACTCTGGCATGAAAGGCATAATGAAGTTTACAGGTGCATGTTCAGAAGAGTTTGAAATTAATTGCTTAAGTGCCATGGGAAAATTAACCGTCTTAAGCGACTTCCCATATCTGCCATGGGCTTATATATCGCCGAAATTTTCTAATTGTGTTATAATACAACATGTCTGCTACCATATTAACAACTTTTAAGTCATAACTGTGACACACCGCTACTTCCCATTTTCCGCCATTAGTTTTTGTTTTATCCTAACTTACTTTTTGTTTGGCGCTGAATCTGTTTCTGGCGAGAAGGAAAAGTCCCACAGGATTTCAAAGATTCAAGCATCATAACACTGTACAAGAACAAGGGCGATCGGAGCGACTGCAACAACTTAAGAGTTGAGAGTGGAGTTAAGCAGGATTGTGTACCTCACCCTCCTTGGAGTATATTTTTCACGTCTTTTGAAATATCCCTTTCGTGATTAGGATGGTCACTCCCATTCACGCTCAGATGGCGGCCTCTTCAATGGTCAGACACTGAAGTCCAAGACCAAAATTACTGATCAGAGAGCTGCAGATGATGCTGCAATTACGACTCACTCTGAGGAAGAATTACAACATCTACTATCTGTACGGAAGATGCATCTCTGAGATAAAGAACAGAATAAGACTAGCAAAAACTGCATTCTTTCAAATGAAGAACATTTTGTGCAATAAGTCAGTGTCCGTGAAAGTTAGAAACATAATTATTGCATGTTACATAGAACCATTTTTAACATACGGCTGCGAATCCTGGACAATTAGTAAACAGGCAAAAACATTCCTAGAAGTCTTGGAGATGAGGTTTTATAGAAGAATGCTGAAAATTAATTGGACAGCCAAAATGAGCAATCAGGAACATTTTAAGCAGAGTCGTAAAGAGAACTCATCACAAACACCAGAAAGAGGCAGTCATCATTTTTGACGACGTTATGAGAAGACAAAAATTGGAATGTGTTGTGACAACCGGGAAGATTTATGGAAAAAGAGATAGAGGAATACAGCGTGAGAAGATTCTTGACATTCTTGTGTCATGGCACGGAAGGGAGTCAACATACGAACTGATCAATGAAGTAGGAGATCGTAATTTGTGGAGAGGCATGATAGCCTACGCCAACCGGTAAGGCACTGAATGATGATGACTATCTGCATGCTTCATTCGTGTTATGAACTGTAGTAACCATTAGAAAAAAAAGAGAAAAAGAGAAATTTTATGATACTAGGCGCAAATGGGGTACCATCAAGTTTGATTGCAGATGCAGAGCTGGAGATTATTGACGATTTCACATATCATATCTAGGATGGAGGTCAACAATAAATTAGACATAAAGACTGCTGATAATCGGAAATGGATGAAACAACGGTCGAGACGTGCTGACAACCAACATGTACAGACAGCACGACCTGACTGTACACATATTATACTAGGCGATTCCTTAATGAAAGGTTTATACAGCGACAGGATGGCCACATCAGACAAAGACATTGTTTCAATAATCCCACTGCCTGGGGCTGGTGTAGACCGGCTAACAGACAAGATTAGCAGGTTGGCTGTAAATCATAGCGTCAGAAGAGCAAGCGTACATATTGGCATCACCGACACCATGAACAACCAACAAATCACAGGGTCTCAACTGCTGGCACTCTTGAACGGATTACGTCACACTTTTCCTAACTCATCCATTTTCTTCTCCTCCATCATATCACCGAGTTACGGACACCAGCGCCGTCTAGCTGACATAAATAACAACATGTTGCAGAAGTTCTGTTCTCAAAACAAGATACAATTCATCAACAATACAGCATCATTCACTTCACAGGCTGGTGCACCAAAAAAGAGTCTTTACAAGGATCAAATACATTTATCTACATTGGGCACCAGTTTTCTCGCCAAGAATTTAAAATATCCAGAACGGACATACCATACATCCAATACGGGATCGCGCCGGACACTTTTAGCTACTCCTGAAACTCAAGCCAGACGATATACTCCCGTCACATCAAGTACCAATAGGACAGAAGTGTGCAGACCACTCATAACCACTGCACCTGAAATCCAAGCCAGACGGGACACTACCACAACACCAAGTCCGTTAAATACGTCGTCTTTCACACAGGAGGGTAATAATTACGAAGATACGATTCCTATTCTCCCCAGAAAGGATCCGACTTTCAGCAACAACGACGTGCCAGCACAACCTCCTGTTAGCCACCAACCAGAGGCTCTAGTTGGTAGTCATTACATACCCATGAGCCATCATCAGTACCCATTTAATTGTAATCCAGAATGGTTGCACCTCACACGGTATAGCCCAGCTACACTTCGTCAAGCACTTATAATGTCGCTATACCAACAACCAACACAACCTGGTATTTACTAGCAACTTAGGACAAAGCTACACCGGATCTCGGTACAAGAAAGAGCCTCTCCTTAAACGTTTATCTGCATATTTGGTTATAACTTGATCTAGTAACGTATTAGGTTATAAGTTATTACAAAAATTGACTGGTTTTGACTTTATATTAATTGATAGTACTTAGCTGTATAGCTTTTATAATAATTCTAATTGTGTTTTCACGGTGAGTGAGGGGGTCTTCACTGCTCTTCCTTACGGATCTGTGTACGTATTTTTATATATTTACAGAGCTATTACTGTTTCTCTGTACTTTAGAGTGTGTTTTTGTAATAAGGGACGTAAGTTGTATTCACTTTGTGTTGTGTGTTTTGCTTTTAAACTTGTGATTACGCATTGTTGAAATGTCTAATAAGTACGAACACTGGCTCAGGAATAGATGGCATATGTTTACATGCCCGATTCTGAGCCCATTATTCCTGAGCCAGTGTTCGTACTTATTAGACATTTCAACAATGCGTAATCACAAGTTTAAAAGCAAACACACAAACACAAAGTGAATACAACTTACGTCCCTTATTACAAAAACACACTCTAAAGTACAGAGAAACAGTAATAGCTCTGTAATATATAAAAATACGTACACAGATCCGTAAGGAAGAGCAGTGAAGACCCCCTCACTCACCGTGAAAACACAATTAGAATTATTATAAAAGCTATACAGCTAAGTACTATCAATTAATATAAAGTCAAAACCAGTCAATTTTTGTAATAACTTATAACCTAATACGTTACTAGATCAAGTTATAACCAATATGCAGATAAACGTTTAAGGAGAGGCTCTTTCTTGTACCGAGATCCGGTGTAGCTTTGTCCTAAGTTGCTAGTAAATACCAGGTTGTGTTGGTTGTTGGTATAGCGACATTATAAGTGCTTGACGAAGTGTAGCTGGCTATACCGTGTGAGGTGCAACCATTCTGGATTACAATTAAATGGGTACTGATGATGGCTCATGGGTATGTAATGACTACCAACTAGAGCCTCTGGTTGGTGGCTAACAGGAGGTTGTGCTGGCACGTCGTTGTTGCTGAAAGTCGGATCCTTTCTGGGGAGAATAGGAATCGTATCTTCGTAATTATTACCCTCCTGTGTGAAAGACGACGTATTTAACGGACTTGGTGTTGTGGTAGTGTCCCGTCTGGCTTGGATTTCAGGTGCAGTGGTTTTGAGTGGTCTGCACACTTCTGTCCTATTGGTACTTGATGTGACGGGAGTATATCGTCTGGCTTGAGTTTCAGGAGTAGCTAAAAGTGTCCGGCGCGATCCCGTATTGGATGTATGGTATGTCCGTTCTGGATATTTTAAATTCTTGGCGAGAAAACTGGTGCCCAATGTAGATAAATGTATTTGATCCTTGTAAAGACTCTTTTTTGGTGCACCAGCCTGTGAAGTGAATGATGCTGTATTGTTGATGAATTGTATCTTGTTTTGAGAACAGAACTTCTGCAACATGTTGTTATTTATGTCAGCTAGACGGCGCTGGTGTCCGTAACTCGGTGATATGATGGAGGAGAAGAAAATGGATGAGTTAGGAAAAGTGTGACGTAATCCGTTCAAGAGTGCCAGCAGTTGAGACCCTGTGATTTGTTGGTTGTTCATGGTGTCGGTGATGCCAATATGTACGCTTGCTCTTCTGACGCTATGATTTACAGCCAACCTGCTAATCTTGTCTGTTAGCCGGTCTACACCAGCCCCAGGCAGTGGGATTATTGAAACAATGTCTTTGTCTGATGTGGCCATCCTGTCGCTGTATAAACCTTTCATTAAGGAATCGCCTAGTATAATATGTGTACAGTCAGGTCGTGCTGTCTGTACATGTTGGTTGTCAGCACGTCTCGACCGTTGTTTCATCCATTTCCGATTATCAGCAGTCTTTATGTCTAATTTATTGTTGACCTCCATCCTAGATATGATATGTGAAATCGTCAATATCTCCAGCTCTGCATCTGCAATCAACTTGATGGTACCCCATTTGCGCCTAGTATCATAAAATTTCTCTTTTTCTCTTTTTTTCTAATGGTTACTACAGTTCATAACACGAATGAAGCATGCAGATAGTCATCATCATTCAGTGCCTTACCGGTTGGCGTAGGCTATCATGCCTCTCCACAAATTACGATCTCCTACTTCATTGATCAGTTCGTATGTTGACTCCCTTCCGTGCCATGACACAAGAATGTCAAGAATCTTCTCACGCTGTATTCCTCTATCTCTTTTTCCATAAATCTTCCCGGTTGTCACAACACATTCCAATTTTTGTCTTCTCATAACGTCGTCAAAAATGATGACTGCCTCTTTCTGGTGTTTGTGATGAGTTCTCTTTACGACTCTGCTTAAAATGTTCTGATTGCTCATTTTGGCTGTCCAATTAATTTTCAGCATTCTTCTATAAAACCTCATCTCCAAGACTTCTAGGAATGTTTTTGCCTGTTTACTAATTGTCCAGGATTCGCAGCCGTATGTTAAAAATGGTTCTATGTAACATGCAATAATTCTATTTCTAACTTTCACGGACACTGACTTATTGCACAAAATGTTCTTCATTTGAAAGAATGCAGTTTTTGCTAGTCTTATTCTGTTCTTTATCTCAGAGATGCATCTTCCGTACAGATAGTAGATGTTGTAATTCTTCCTCAGAGTGAGTCGTAATTGCAGCATCATCTGCAGCTCTCTGATCAGTAATTTTGGTCTTGGACTTCAGTGTCTGACCATTGAAGAGGCCGCCATCTGAGCGTGAATGGGAGTGACCATCCTAATCACGAAAGGGATATTTCAAAAGACGTGAAAAATATACTCCAAGGAGGTGAGGGAAAGTACACAATCCTGCTTAACTCCACTCTCAACTCTTAAGTTGTTGCAGTCGCTCCGATCGCCCTTGTTCTTGTACAGTGTTATGATGCTTGAATCTTTGAAATCCTGTGGGACTTTTCCTTCTCGCCAGAAACAGATTCAGCGCCAAACAAAAAGTAAGTTAGGATAAAACAAAAACTAATGGCGGAAAATGGGAAGTAGCGGTGTGTCACAGTTATGACTTAAAAGTTGTTAATATGGTAGCAGACATGTTGTATTATAACACAATTAGAAAATTTCGGCGATATATAAGCCCATGGCAGATATGGGAAGTCGCTTAAGACGGTTAATTTTCCCATGGCACTTAAGCAATTAATTTCAAACTCTTCTGAACATGCACCTGTAAACTTCATTATGCCTTTCATGCTAGAGTGGAACGATTCCACAACGGACAGAAGAGTTGGCGGGCAGCCAAGCTTCTTTAACACCTTCAACAGATCCTCACGACTGACCAAATCAAATGCCTTTGAGAGGTCGATGAAAACAATAAACTAGTTGATTCTGTTCACGTCATTTTTCCTGCAGCTGTAACAATGAGAATATCATATCACCGGTAGACCGGTTCCGTCGAAAGCCGCCCTTGATTCAGGGTAGATCTGATATCCAAGGATTTGAAGTCTACGAACAATTCTGGCAAATATTTTCCCAACAATACATAGAAGTGAGACACCCTTATGCCGGTGTGCTGGGGAATGAACAGGCGGACAGATTGCTGGCTCGGCAAAACTTGGTGGAGTATTGATGCATGTCAAGGCAGACGTGGTTGCGGCCTTGTGGGAGCACGTGTACACCTCGGAGGAGCAAATGGATCACCATAGTCTGGCAAGAATGAGGCAGCGAGGAGTGACGAGGGGATCCGGCCGACGATCGACGCTTAGAGGAAAGTCGAGACGGACATATAATCAGATTGCTACTGGAACTATTGGTGTTGGAACTCTTCGCTGGCTACTGAGGATGGGGACGGAGCACTTATGGGAATGCCCCGAATGCTGTGATGTCGGTTCCTAAATCAAACCCTTACAGTTGTTGCAGTCGCTCCGATCGCCCTTGTTCTTGTACAGTGTTATGATGCTTGAATCTTTGAAATCCTGTGGGACTTGTCCTTCTCGCCAGCATAGCTCTATTAGCTGGTGGATCTGTAGAGTGAGTGTGTCTTGCCCACTCCTGATAACCTCTATTGGAATCCCATCCTTACCTGGAGCCTTGCTGTTGTCTGTCTATATATCGCCGGCTTTTTGGCGAAGGGTTTACAGGCGCAGTTCGCAATCCCGCATACCGCGTTCGAAACACAGCTGCGGGTGATTTGGAAGCAGACTACCTTGCGTTGGTTTCCCTACAATGGTATGAGTGCCGGTTGATCAGAAAACAATAGCAAACTACTCAACGTAAACTTGCCCAGAAATCACAAACAGCCAAGAAATGCTGGAGTTGACTGCTGCGTCCTGTAAAGGATATGAAATTAACTTTATATCAATGTGATCATGAGACTGTCAGGCTACCTACTGCACTAATGAGGCCTGCAAGTGGCTTGCTGTCCAGCAAGTAGTTATTTTGAAAATCTATTGTTACTTGGTGTTTGTTTATGAAATCTAACAAATTGCTATAAATTGATGCTAATGAAGATATCCAAAATGTGCTGACTTCAGGCAGAGAAAGTCTATGTCCGCAAGTATTCTGAGAGAGATACAGCAGAGCTGGCCTACAGGGAGCTGAACCACCAAGTGGCACTCCCAAAGGAGATTGAAAAGGTACAAAAGTATTTAAATATCCACTTCTTCGGTGTTTGTTTTTGATTTCGTTTACTGAATGTGGTTAGAGAATGTAATCTTTAATGAGCTAACGAGCAGAGAAATATGATAAAGTTATACTCCTAATCTTGGAGTAGTGAGTTAGATGTCTTGACTTCTCAGATAATGGCAGAAAATGGGAGATCATGTGTGCCATGACATATGTTACACATTTTTATTTTAACTTGTCAGAATGTGTCAAATTTGACCGATGCCCTGTTGTAATTCAAATGAGAATAAAATAATAAATGAGAAACAGTAGACTATTTATATGACATATCTCCTACGTGATCTCTTATGTGCACGTGCAAGACCAGGGAAAACCACTACATCAATTTCCCAAGAATGTTTATGAGCAGTCACAAAGCCGGATGTGATACATGAAGTGGTATGGTTTAAACAAATGAGTCCTGACTGAATATCTTGAGAGGGTATGAATCTCTTCCTTTCTTTGAACAATGTATGTTTTCTACTTTCGTACCCGAGTATTTTGTTGGCATTAAAGTGCTGATGAATGGGGGGAAAGGAAAATGGTGTGATTGTACACGAAAAACATGAATCGGGCGAAATGTGCTCAGTTTGTGACTCTGGGAAATCCGACATGCACCAGCTTTTGTGTATGATATTGTTCCAAGATTCCTCAATCCTTTGTCGGTTCTCATGTATTCTGATACCCAAACTGTCTGCATTGTCCTGTGTCCATCTCCATGCTGCTCCACCCCAGTCACTTCTTCCAGAAACCATGCCTTCCATCACTGTTATTTCCAAGCCACAGTTACGGTTAAACAAACTATTTCAGTTTACGAGACCAGCATGCTGCTAAAGAACAAGTTTTCTTCGATGTTCAGATCTTCTAGAATGTGACTATTCTTCTTGCTCATCTTCTTTTCTTAGTCGTAACCTTCTGCTTCCCCTTCGTCTTCTTCTTCTTCTTCTTCTTCTTCTTCTTCTTCTTCTTCTTCTTCTTCTTCTTCTTCTCTTCTTCTTCTAATTTTCCTTCTTCTTCTTCCTCCTTCTGCGTTGAACTCTACTAGTGAAGTATAGAGCCATAACCATGTCTTCCTAGCCCTTTGTAAGCCAGTTCGTGGGTGATTGTGTGTTGGATGAAGTGTTCCACTGTATGTTAGTCTTTAACTTTCAGATACAGCAACATACATCCATTCTTGTGTAATTAGAACTGGAACTGTACACAAGGGACAGAAGATGACAGAAGATATGCGCGGGTTTTTAATGCAGATTTTAAGCCAATGAATGGATTACACAAAAACGAGCAGTAGACGGCAAGTTTTACTAGAGCACAACCACAAGTGACAGATTCCATGTTTACAGCCAGAAAGATTGAATGTGCATTTAACATATGATGTCTAATTCTTTGAGCTTATTTGTACTTCTTAAAACTTTTATCAAATCCTTTTATCGAATCTTTGAAATAAGATATAAAACATCTTGGAGATATGGTGTAAAATATCTTGGACATATGATGTAAAATATCTTGGAGATTTGAAGTAAAACATCTTGGAGATATAATTGTAAGCATTCTGGATCTACTATGCTAAACATCTTTGCGGTATGGTAGTAAATGTCACGTGGCAAGACCAACACCAAGAAACAACAGACTCACAAGATGTGCAGCGTGGGAGCCGTCAAGGACTCGAAGAAGACGAGCGGAGAGAACCAGCCTGCGAGCTGCAACAAAGAACAAGAAGCTCAAGTAACCCAAAGGAAGCTACCACGAGGGAGACCGTCGACAACTCACCACAGACAAGAGCCAAGTTTACCAAGAATAAAGAGGAGAAAGACACCAGAGTCGGAAACACCGACTCAAAGACAGTCAGATGGGTTGTCAAGCATATTCAAGTGGAGCTGACAGATGAACAAATCCTGGAGCAGCAACAAGTAGAGAATCTCCACATCCGAATCTTGAGGGCGGAGTGGATCCTGACGTACTCGAAGATCCCTACTACTCTGGCGGTGGTAAAGACTGGGGGCAGCGAGATACCAAGCCAAGTATTGATAAACCAGAAAAGAGCACAACCACCTGAAAGATTCATACCAAGAATCACTCAAGGTTCAAGATGCCAGAGGGCCAGCCACAGTAGAGCAATATGTTCGCAGTAACGACGGAAATCGGCCGATACTGCGCAAATCAACCAACGCCTTCACATGGAGTGTCCACTGGCCAAAGCAGGGACACTGGACTTCCGAGCATCCAAGCAACAGAGAAAGTGCGCCAAACTGCCTCGGGCAAGCATAGAGCAAGATACTTGGGCTGTCCGTACTTCCAAAGACACAGAGATGTCTTAAAGATCGCCATTATCACAAAGACACCATATAAGGAAGCAATGCGGAGGTGTGAGACAGCCATGTGCATCTCACAAGCGGAAAGATCTCAACTACAAAGCCAGATAGACTAGTTAAAGAAACAAGTAAAGCTACTTCCAACACCACACCACAGCGACAATGAGAAGCTGCTTGCTGAAATAAAGGAGATCCAGCTAAACACTCAAACAAGAGGGTGAGCACATGGTGCAGACGACAAAGAAGAATGAGAGATTCTAGCGAGACATCAAAGCGGAGAGAGAAATGCTAAAAACTGAAAGGGAGCCAACCCAAATCAAACCAGCAGAAGACAGGAAAAGAACACGAAGCCAGCAAGATGAAAACCCAACAAGAAAACATCGAAAAGCTTCTGAAGACAATTCACAAAAAATGAGGAAAAATACACAGGTGGAGTCAAACCACAGACCAATCAGAAACATAGATTAAAGCCAGTATTCCAGCCACGATGCCCAAGCAGCTCAAGGGGAAACCAGAATCCAGCCAGACACCTAAAGAAAGCCCAGAGGAGGAAACCGACACACGAGAAGACAGCCGGAGCCAAGAAGAGAAAGACAAGGAAACCTTAACTCCCGAAGAGTATTGGACAATATATGAGATGAGGCAGATAGATACGACGAGAGGGAACGCCAAAGAAGAATACGAGCCGGCAAATGGATCTACGAATCGCCATACTCCACCATACGCATCTGTCCAAGCGACACATGCAAGTACAAGTAGCCAACACTGACAATAGACACACCAGAGGAGAAGGACTCAAAGGAAAACTTACCGGCCAACCAATCCCCCAGCTGACGTCACGGACACAAACGCTTATTTAACCAGTCCGAGCCAGGACTCACTCGTAAGAGTGCACAAGACAAAAATAGGGTTTTAAAAAACCCACAGAAACCACGGATCTCATCTCTAACCACGACTGAAAGAAGCAGGTTGAACGAGACCGAATTTGGAATTTTTATTTACGAATGAAGTCAATGGTGGTAAACATCTTTGATGTTTGAAAGTAAAGATCTCTTTCACTTTTCATTTCAGAGATAAATATGTAACATTGCTTTCATGATTTGACTACACAGAAACGAGGCAATATTCTGATTTTTCTTCCTTTTTT
>JACEFZ010005660.1:0-58621 GCA_014155875.1 Cepaea nemoralis
GGAAAAAACTGGGAAAGGAAAGAATGCTCTTAAAATGGAGGAAAATAAAGAGAAGCAAATAGCTATCTTCACAGATGCAAAGTCAGCTGTCTCAATACTGAAGAGCAAAAACAGCACAGAACTAGCTGACCTAAGAGTAGCACTCCATGGTCTATGCCAGAAATCCAAAAAAGTTGTAATACAGTGGATCCCATCACATTGCAGTATACCTGGAAATGAAGAGGCTGACAGACTAGCAAAAGAGGGTGGGCGATTACCACAGGCTGACATAGACATAACATATAATGAGGCAAAAAGGTTTATAAAAAGCACTTATAGAACCAAATGGGAATCAGAGCATCCAGGCCACCAGAAGGATGATGCATATTACAAACTCGACCGAAGAGAACAAGTAGCAATCTTCAGACTCCGCACTGGACATAACAGGCTGAAACACCACTTGTTCAATAAACTAAAGATAGGAGATACCGATGAATGTAATTGTGGAACTGGTAAAATGAAAGCTAAACATTTGCTGCAGGAGTGCCCAATATATGCAGAACAGAGAAAGATATTTTGGCCCACGCCTGCTTCGTTTGAGGACAAGCTCTATGGAGATATCAACAAGCTCAAGTTGACTACAGCTTACTTTAACTACATTCAGGTTGACATCTAAAGGTGCATGAAAATGTATTTAGACTGCCACACTTCATACCACAGGTATGTCGGCGTCCCAGAGGCATGAAATGGAATATTGCTTGGATAGCACATCCATTATGTGGAAAGTCCGAATCAAAAGCTCACTGGGTGGGCTTCGTAAATGGTGGAAAAAGTGTCCTAGTGACACGAAATGGAATATTGCTTGGATAGCAAATCCATTACGTGAAAAGTCCGAATCGAAAGCACACTGTGTGGGCTTCATAAAAGGTGGAAAAAGTGTCCGAGTGGCACGAAATGGAATATTGCTTGGATAGTCTTAATCGAAAGCTCACTGTGTGAATGTCATCTGCAGACTGCGTTCTTCTGGTTTCCAGAGGAACAGCCTATGGTGAACGGAAGGCCCAATATACGGAAGTGAGGCTAAGCAGCCATGTGCAGGACGTGACGATTCCTTGGGTGAGCCCAGTACCAGAGCGCTGTGTGATGGCTCTGCAAGTATGGAAGCCTCCTTGGATGGCGGGGAATGCCCATGGTCTGCCCCTGCCTTCCCTTGAGGGTTGACCAGGATGTCTTTGGCTGTTCTATATGGGCCAGCTAGGATGGGGGATAACACCACAACAGTGAGATTCAAACGTCCTAAGAAACCACCGGGAAGGTTAACCCGGTCAACAAATGCTCGCAGAAGTCGGATGTGTCGGCCTAACGGCGCTAGAACGCAGCTCTGCTGTAAACAGGCACAACGCAGTCACATTCGGAAAAAAAATCCGGATGAACACAGAAGAAGAAGAAGAAGAAGAAGAAGAAGAAGAAGAAGAAGAAGAAGAAGAAGAAGAAGAAGAATTGTATTCTTGATGTTCAACCAAGTTTGGTCAACGCCTTCCTCCAACGGGTTTTGCAGAGTTTAAAGTTTACATTTTATTTCATCTGTAAATTTCTCTTTGACTGTAATTTCTTGTAGTTTTTCTCTGTTATATGTTGGGTGTAATCTTTGTAATTTAGTATAGAAAGGTCTCTTAAGTTTTATTTTAAATTGTGCTCCAACGAGGAAGTGGTCGATGTGGCACTCAGCTCCTCTATAACTTCTAACTTGTTGCATGTTTGATGCATTTCTGTTGTTAAGTAAAATGTGATCTATTTGATTATAGGTTCTCTTGTCACATGATTTCCAAGTTTGTTTGTGTATATCCTTTCTTTGTAGTCTGGTAGTGCTAATCTGCAGTTATTTGACTTCTGCCAGGTTGATGACTCTCCATCCATTATCATTTGAAGTTGTATGTAGGCTTTCCATACCGGCCTCTTTTTTATGAGTTTGCTCTCGACCTATTTTTGCATTGAAGTCTCCCAGCACAATCAGGATGTCATGTTTGGGGGTTTCTTCTATGACATCTTCCAAATCATTACAAAAGTCTTCTTTAACGTCATCTTCTTTCTCTTCAGTAGGCGCATGTACATTAATCATCGTTATATTTTTCCATTTACTTTTTATTCGTAATTTACTAATTCTGTTATTAACAGCTTTAAAGTTTAGAACCTTCCCCCATAACTTCTTTTTACCCTCTGCATGACGCTATATTCAGAGAAAAGGGTGACAGGTTAAAGAGGGGAAATCATGGATGGGTCGGGCGGAAGATGTCGTCGGACAGGTCTGCAGTCTTACCAGTATCAACCCCGGCAAGGAATGGGTGCCGGTGCCTCCAGCTTTTAAGTGCACTTTCTCCTGCATTACCACACTCGACAGACGGTGCAGAGAGCAGAACCCTGCCGCTGTCAATGCAGAGGTTAACGCGCTCATCTATGAACACTCAGATAGCCCCGAAGTGCTCATCTATACAGATGGATCTGTTGTAAAGCAGCAGAGAAGTGCGTGGGCATTTACAGCCCGTTCAGCGAGCCGAACCGTTCAAGAATCCAGTGGTGCCCACTCTATGACCACGAGCAGCATGACGATGGAGGTGATGGCAGTTATACAGGCTTTCATATGGCTGGAATCACAGCATTATACCAACGTGTGTGTACTAAGTGATTCAATGAGCATGATTCAGAAGGTCGAAGCTGGATCTGTACGTAGACAGTGGACTGAGTCGCTGCGGAAGTCTGTTGTCCATAAAGTCACCTTCATCTTCGTCCCGGGACATGCGGGAGTCGAGGGAAATGGACGAGCTGATACACTGGCTGGCTCTGCACCCCCTGTAGATGGCCAGCCCATGGATCGTGCCGATGTTATTAACGTCCTCAAAGATTTGGCGAGAACAGAGGATTTTGACGTCAGTGATTCTACATCGCTGTCCAGGATGAAAGACTTGGGAGTAAGAATCGGCACCCCCTCTGCCGTGCGTCCACCTTGACGAGGTAGAGGGGCTTGAGCGTTCCAATGACCCCAAGAGCTATGCCGACGGTAGCACAGCTACTGGTAGGGTCACCCATGTCGGACAGGTCAAGGGAGAGGGACCAGACGAAGTGACGCACAAACCTGCTGCCTTGTAGGTAGACTGGGGACAGTCAAAGGCTAGGGAAAGCATCCCGAAAAATGCTTGTCGAAATCGGATGTACTGAGCCACAGGCTTGACAAAGAAGTGCAACGTAACTTTATCATTTCATGATGCCACAGATGAAAATAAATCGTTATGGTGCTAATCCCGTGAAGTCCCATCAGGCGGTGATAGTGCCGGGCCCCCTGCCTCGAGGGGGTCCACCCATGACTACTGGTGGTCACCTTCCCCTGTGCTGTGGAGTCAAGGCACAGAGGAGTAGGTTAAGAGCTATTGACCAAACACCCGGGACTCTCAACATACTACAATGGAATGCCGAAGGAGTTTATAACAAGAAAGCCTCCCTAACACAGCGTCTTCATAAAGATAGAATAGATGTGGCATGCATTCAAGAGACACACCTCAACGCCAATCGCACATTTTCAGTCGAGGGATATCAGGCCACACGTTTCGACCGCGAAGGACACAAAGGAGGAGTTGTAATACTTACACGAAATACAATACCTTGCAGCGAAGTATCTGTGATCTCTGACAACCAAACGGAAATTATAAGTGTTGATATAATGATAAAGGACATGAAAATAAGAATTTACAATCTGTATAGCCCGGCAGATAAGGATCTTACACTCTCAAACATGGAAATAACTGACACAAATTGGATTGTTGTCGGAGACTTTAATAGCCGCTCAGAAAGATGGGGATACCCAGATACTGACAAAAGAGGAGATGAAGTGGAGGACTGGGAAATAGACTCAAATCTCCATCTACTCAACAAAGCGGATGACACACCGCGCTTCTACTCCAGAAGATGGATTACCACTTCTACTCCAGACTTAGCTTTCTGCACAGGAGACATCCTCCACAAAATCGATCGCCATGTGCTTGACCAATTAGCAGGTAGTGACCACAGACCAATCAAGCTTGTAATAAATATGGAGTATGTTCCACAGGAACAAAAGCCTTTGCCTCGCTGGAATTACAAACGAGCAGATTGGGACAGATTTTCCATACTAACAGACAAATATTGTGAAAACATAAATACACGATATGGCAACATGAAGCAAATGGTGGAAAGTCTAAACAGAGCAATAATACAGGCGGCCACTGAGTCTATTCCAAGAGGAGCGAGGAAAAATTACAAACCATACTGGACTGAGGAACTACAAATTTTGGAGGACAAAGTTGAAGATGCTAGGAAGACCGCAGAGAGAGAACAAACAACTGAAGCGAACATCTCTCTCAAAGCCATCTCAGCAAAATATAAAAGAACAGTAAATCAAACAACAAGAGATTGTTGGAGGAAAAAAACAGAAAACCTGAATTTTGACAGGGATGGAAACAAACTATGGAAACTAGTGAAAGCCATGAACAATGAAGGACCTAGAAACAAACAAATAACAATTAAACAAGGAAATGCCTTGCTTACAGGAAAAAAGGCTGCAAATGCACTAATGGAACACTATGCCAGTGCAAACCACATTGATATTACAGCCGAACAGAAGAAAGCAATCAAAGATAAACAGATACATCATAGATATACAGAGACAGCAGCAGAATATATGATGGCAAATCTAACAATGGAAGAAATGGAACAGGCAATGAATACCCTAAAAAAGAAGACATCACCAGGAAAGGATGGAATCACAAATGAAATGCTAATAGGACTAGGCACTAAGGCAAAAAAGAAACTACTAGCAGTCCTAAATTACAGCTGGAAGAGGGGAATAGTCCCACAGGCATGGAAGGAAGCTATGCTAATACCAGTCCCAAAGAAAGGAAAAGACCTGGAAGAACCAAATGGCTATCGACCTATCAGTCTTCTTAGCTGTGTAGGAAAATTAATGGAACGCATTATCAATGGCAGGCTAACATGGCATCTGGAAGAAAACCAACTCTTAACACCTCACCAAGCAGGATTCAGAAAGTACAGATCCACTGAAGATCAAATAACCTATATAGCTCAGGAAATAGAGGATGCCTTCCAAGAGAAAAAGCACACACTAGCGGTCTGGATAGATTTAGAAAAAGCATTTGATAAAGTATGGAAGGAAGGACTGAAAGTAAAACTGCAAAAAATGCATGTTTGTGAGAAAATGTACAAATGGATCAGCCACTACCTTGAGAACAGAACTGCCAGGACAAAAGTACAAGGACAAACCAGCAAAATGATGCTGTTGGAGCAAGGTGTCCCCCAAGGAGGAGTTCTTTCACCAACATTATTCCTAGCATATATAAATGACATCACGGAAAATTTTCCAGCCAGAGTACACACATCATCCTTTGCAGATGACCTAGCTATATGGACATCTGAAGAATATATTAGTACAGCTAACAGCAGAATACAGCACGCCCTATTAGTGCTAGAGGACTGGTCAAAATCATGGCTAGTGAAGATAAGTGAGGAGAAAACAACATGCACAGTATTCTCCCTCTCAACTAAAACTCAGCAACCTAAGCTGGTATTGAATGGAAAAATATTGCGCCATGAAGAAAATCCAAACTATCTAGGAGTCACCTTTGATCGTCGCCTGACATGGAAGACACAGGTTGAGAAAAATCGAACAAGAGCAAGGCAAAGAATGGCAATCATGAAAAAGCTTGCTGGTACAACGTGGGGAGCAGATGAGAAAGTTCTCAAGAAGTTATATACTGGACGGGTGAGGCCAGTACTGGAATATGGCATTGCAGCTTGGGCAACAGCAGCTAAGTCAAACTTTAACAAAATAAGCAGAGTCCAAAATCAAGGAATGCGAATCATAACTGGAAGCCTGAAGACAACGCCTATTAATGAATTAGAAAAGATCACTTGTTTACAACCAATGCAGGATAGAAGAGATAGCAGAGCCCAGCAACAAGCTGAAAAATTTAGAAGATTGACAGACCATGCTATGTATAAAAGGTTTAGTGGTTTTGGAAAGGGAAGACTGAAGCGTAGTAACTTTGTAGAAACTGCAAAACGAAAGATTAGGGCAGATCCCATACTTAACATATCAACAGTCAAACCCATTTACAATGCAGACAAGTTCCCAGCTTGGAGACAGCAGCTACTGCCTGAGATGATAGAAAACATTCCTGGTATTGAGAAAAAGAACACTCAGCATGAAACCGAAAGAAGAGAAATAACCCTAAACTACATAAAAGAACATTACCCAAGCAGCAATTGGACCCATGCATATACAGATGGATCAGCCAAAAATTCAGTAGAGAATGGAGGGGGAGGAATTCTCCTAAATTTAAAAAATGGAGTGAAAAAAACACATTCAGTGGCAACTGGAAAGTTTTCAAGTAACTTCAAAGCGGAGGTAGAGGCTCTGAAAACTGCAGCAGACATGCTCTTGATGGAGGAAAATAAAGAGACGTAAATAGCTATCTTTACAGATGCAAAGTCAGCTGTCTCAATACTGAAGAGCAATTACAGCACAGAAATAGCTGACCTAAGAGCAGCACTCCATGGTCTATGCCAGAAATCCAAAAAAGTTGTAATACAGTGGATCCCATCACATTGCAGTATACCTGGAAATGAAGAGGCTGACAGACTGGCAAAAGAGGGCGGACGACTACCACAGCCTGACATAGACATAACTGTCACAAAGTGAATGTTGACTAAGTGACAGATAGAGTGGCTATGGTTGTGTCTAGGGTATGTCCTTGTAACAATATGAGGTTGAACAACAGATTAACCAAGATGCATCACACCCAAACACCAGTCAGTGAACAAGCGTTAATTTGCGCACATAATATTCCTTTAATGATGAATTAACACAGACACATGTAACCTATAAATCCAGGAACAATAATTCTCTAAGAATATATCTCCATCCCAATGGAACACGTCGAATAACATTGCCTCTCAAGGCTACTCAAATCTCGTCCCACACGACAGGTATACTAGCCTCTCTCTAGGCCCGACTCAAAGTAACCCACTATGGGTCTCGAATTCCACTCACTATCCCTGGAACCCACAGTGCGGAGTTATCTTCAGAACTCCGTCACAATTCTTCACTTTCTCAGACCACGACCTTCTCCTGGTCCGGTCTAGACTCCACTGTCCCGTCAGTCTTTGTCCCTCTCTTTTCAACCATTCTATCCCCCACCATGCTTCACACACAACACACAACCTCACTGCTCCAACTGTCTGCCCCTTCTTGCAGCCCCTCTCCCTTACCGTTTATCTCCTTATATTCTCTTTCCGGTGAATGCCCTTTCACCTCTTGAACTGTTTATATTGTACGGCCACTCACCTTACTGCCACTGAACACAGGCATGTGACACTACCCCACCCTCAAAAGAAAACATCGTTTTCAAATGTTGGGCGACTAATACTTATCAAATATGTGACCCAGACACATTGCCTGGGTAGTCGTAAGTATAAATCCAACTTACTCTAGCTACCACATTACATAATACATCAAATACTCATAGTAAACTCCCATAATCCCCACACATAAATACAACCATATTTCTATCTTTTGTATCAATGCATGAACTAATACATCACATAATAATAATAATACATCATAGAAAAGCATTATACTTATGTACCCACAGGTCTATTAATATCTTTAAGACGACACAAGCTCTTTGTGTACCGACCATATATCAGGTGGTTCTTTTCTTGCATCAACCCACCTCTGATTCCTGTCGATGCTGTGTCTACCTTTCATGTACCCATGGCTCATGGTACCTCTACAATTACAACATCTGTTTGCTATCCCTAGGTCAGTAATGTCGCGAACACTCTTTTGACCTGACTCAACTTTCCTCTCTGCATATTGTACTGTTACACTTGAGTCTCTGTTTAGTCTGAACTCTTTATTCAATCTTGGCCCATATATCTGGCACCTTTCTTTCTGCTGCATACGCCTTATGCCTATGTGCCCTGCACATGTACTATCCTGAGCTGTTCTAGTATATCGGTCTCTATGTGTTAACGGTAATACTACTTGCCCACATGCAGTTCCGACATCTGAAAAGTGGCGAGTAAGAACATTGTTCTTCCTCTCGAAGCACCATCTACCTTTCTTTGACTGCCTATGTTCTACTCTCCTACACCCATGTGAACATTTGTTCAGAGTAGTATCTTGTCTCTGGGAGCCACTAGCACTATATTTGGGATCCATTCTCATCTGCTCAGCTGTACTATCCTTGTCCTGAGTTCCTGTGTCTACTTCAAGTGCCTCTTCTACCTCAGCTATACTCTCTAATTTAGGTTCTCTTGTAGTAACTACCTCATTACTGCTTACACTATATTTTTGGTCCCAATAAACTACTTCCTCTTCTGTACACTCTTTAACTCCTATAACATTTCCTATGATGAGATCTGCCACTGGTGAGTCTAAAACACATGCTGTCACTCTTCCTGTTATGTATGGTGTTTTTACTGTTATCACGGCTATTGGGTAGAATTCTACTGTCCCATTAAATGTTATGGATCTAATCTTTTCCCCTGTATAATCCGAGGGTTGCACTAAACTCTTTCTCACCCCGATGGACGTACATCCGGAATCCCTAATTGTTAACGCTGGCCTATCATTAACAAACCCATGATGCATCTTCAGACTTCCTCCTTCATGCACTGCTGATCCTGCTTTAACTGTGTGACCACATATTAAGACTGGCTGACTGTCTTTTTCAAAAAGAGGTTTGCACCCACTACAATCTTCATTGTTCAGCGTCTCAATTACTTGTGCTGCATTTGAGTGCTCTGTTTCTCTCATCCTACATTGATGACTGACATGCCCGTTCCTTCCACATTTGAAACAAGTGATCTCCCTTTTACTGTTGTTCGTTGGTCCATCTGATGGTTGTGCATCACACTCTGCCATTTTGTGTCTCCAGCTCCCACAATTCCAACATCCGGCATAATTTGGACGTCTCTGGAAGTTCCCTCTTCTATATGGGTACCGTCCTACTCTACCAACATTGTTTCCTCGGAAACCATTATCTTGAAGTTCTTGTTGCTCACCTTTCTGTGCTGCATCCACACTTTTCGCCCTCGGTCTGATGACTGGATTCTGGTCCTGTTTAGTGTACGCTGCACAGACTATTTCCTCACTCATTAGTTTCCCCATTGAACTGTTAGGATGTGCAGTCATATAGTTTTGCCCTAACTGAGACATTGTGTCTATGTCCTTTGGCTTACGTTCCTCGAAGAAAGCCACTAAATTAGTATTGCACGATGATAACACCTTGTCTCTCAGCATTAAATCCACTAATTTATTAAAATCTTTTCCTACCTCTGCCAGCTCCATCCACTTATTAAATGTGTTCTTTACTGTGTTAACAAAATCTGTGAAATCTTGATTTGTCTCTGGCACTAACTGTCTAAACTTTGTCCTATATCCATGCTCCGTTAGTTGGAACTTTGTCAGCAAACGTTGACGTAAGATAGTGTAGTTGTTTCTTTCTTCTACAGGTAAATTAAACATTGTTTCTAGGGCCTTACCCGTTAAATACTCGCCCAGTCTAATTGCGTACTCGCTTTCTGGGATGCCTAATACCTTCACTGATGCTTCGAATCTCGAAAGATAGGCCTCAAGGCAATCCCGGTCTGTAAAATATGGCAGTTTTAATCTCTGTGACGACTGCGACGGTTTTCTACTTTCCTCACTTTGACCCTTCGATGCAAATTCTAACTTTTTAATAGCAATTTCCGCTTCCATCTTAATCTTCTCTTTCTCAATTTCCATTCTCATGTGTGTCTCTCTCTCTTCCTGTAGACGCTTGGCTTCCATTTCAGCCTGTCTTTGTTCTCTCTCAGCTAACTTTTCTTCCTGTAGACGCTTGTCTTCAGCTACCTTTTCTTCCTGCAGACGTTTTGCCTCGCGTTCATTATGCCTCTCCTCTCTTTCAATCTGTTTTTGTTCTTTTGCTTCGGCATACTCCTGTAACTCTTTACCCTTCAGGCCTATTCGTTCACCTGCTTCAATATATTCCATTAAAGTAGGCATCTTGTACTTGTGGACACGTTGCTGTCTGTCAGCCAACTATAAATGTGACGACTCTGCTGTTAGTCTTTGTGTCACTTCCCTAAGTACACCCACACTCCCTGTATACATAAATCCGTAGTGCTACAATATCACTCTGTACTCACCCAGTCACTCTATAAGCACTAGGTAGTGAGGTGGGAAGTATCACCTATACTCCCTCGTATATATATCTATGACCAAAAGTTCATGAAGTCCCTGGAAATATTGTTAAACATACATATAAAAACATATACACACAAATGGATGATAACACTAAGTGATGACTATCCAACGCTAGACTTCACAAGCTGAGTACACGGAGACGATGATGACACAGAAATAAACCACAGTAACAACCACAAGCTTGTGTAGAGACACCCACAGTGCGCGTAAAATAAAAATATAAATCGACCACGACCACTAGACAGCAGAAATGACGAAAGATCACAATAAAAACATATATCCGAACACAACAAATATTATATGTATGAAGCCGCGTGACACGACACGGCTCCACAGGATGTTTGGCTGATGCAACGACAAGAAACCCCTCCCCTGCAGCTGGAGGATCATGGGTAATTTGAATGGTTAAAAATTGAGCGCGCATTTTTGCCCTGGGGATTCAGTGCTGGAGTGGCCTCAGCGGCCGAAGGCCGCACTGACACCAAGCAGAGAGGGGGAATGTAATCGTCCCCCTCACACCATCTCCAGTCGGGAACCGTGTGTGTGTGACCAGCGCCAACCAGGTGGTGCCAAATATATTAATTCAGGTGCATAGACCTGTGAAACAAATAGGACAGTGAAGAGAGCCCGCAAAATATGGCTCGCAGAAACATTACTGCTGGAACACTGGCGCACGATGGTTGAGGTATGTTGCAAATCAAATTGCTTGCTTTTATTAACGAATGTAGGAAATTTGGGTCATAACTAGCCCCACATGTGTTAATGGCCTAAGGTTTAGTAACAGATAATTAGAATAGTTGTTGAAGTTAAGAGATAGGTGTTAGAATAATGTTAAGGCTTTGTGAAGGATGTAAATGAGACCTCCCCCGAAACGGAAACAGCGAATAGGCCATACCTATTAATAGATCGCCTGTTGGTTTTTTACTGCTGGCATTGGCAGGCAGCTAAAACGGAGAATGTAAACAAAGGCCAAGATTAGTGTTTTAGCTAAAATAAGAAGTTCCTGTTGGGTGTAAGTAACATCTATATGTACAGGAATATGTGTTGGTGTAGTTTAATTATTAATGGCCAGCTGAGTTCACTTAAAATGGGGTAAATCAGGTGTTATGCTGCTAAATAAACCTCAGAAGTGCCTTTGAGCTGTAACTATAGATCAATAGGGTGTGTTATGTGTAGATAGCCTCTAAATGTGGACAGATATGTAGTTTAATAATGGGTAGCTGGTGCAGTATTCTCATCATAAGGCTGCATGAGTATTCTCTGACATATTGAATGCTAGGTTTGGCCACCATGAGAAATAATATGCTGGTAGTTACTTCTGACCATTTATTGATTTGCTGTCATTCTATTGACATGTCATGTTATATGTAAAAACTGTGTGGGTAGGTTCAAATAATGTTGTCTCATTGAGGCCATGTATACAGCATGTGACTGGCTGTCACATGCATCATGATGTTGTTGTTGTTGTGTCACTTGATGTTGAGATGTGATGTTCAACTGTCCCCATGTATGTTGCTGGTGCAGGGCTTAACTTGGCCAGTGTGAATAATGTGACAGACTGTGTCTGAATGAGTGTATTGGTATATTATTAATTCATAGGCAGTTATTTTATAGTTTTTAAGTTGCTGTTAATATAGTAGTAATATTTAACAGTTGTTAAATATGTTTTTGGTTATTTACTTTGATTGCAGGATGTGATTCCTGCCGAAGGGAACAACCCTGGGTCCTTAATTACCCCCTATTTTCCCTTACCTCACATTTTCCACCTCCCCTCCTAACTGATCCCATAGTTGAGCTTTCCATACCCTAGTTTGTTACTGCGTGGTTAAAGGTGTAGTTCCTGGTTCAACCTTTCACACTCATGTTTATACTTTTATTTTTGAAGTTGTGGTCTTGTTATTGTAATGTGTCTCAATCGGTTTGGGGACATAACTTTCTCTGGCGGCATTAGGCACAATATTGGATTTGGCTGAGGCACGGGGGTTTGGTAATATCTGGAGCTCAATCCACTGATTTTCCGCTGTGTACTACAGGGATCCATAGTGTTGTGTTGTGTGTCTCAGGATGGTAAGTCCCGTCTCCGCACTGTAAGGCTCATACTCAGATTTAGAGTTGTGTTACTTTCTATTTTCCAAGTAATGGTCTCTCTGTTGTCCAGTCCTGGTCAGCCGGCTGTATAGGTATCGTAGCAGAGTCTTAGGAGTACTCTGTAGGCTCGGCCACCACAGGCAGAGGTCTGGCTATATGCGGCAGACTGCCTATATGAATGTCAGTGATGTAGAGTGTTGATTGTCTTGCCCATAAGTAACCACACTTTGTCATCCGCATAGTTATGAATATGTGCTACAGTATTGGACAAAATAAAGACTGATGCGTATTGTTTTACCTTGTTTATCTAGTCTTTGCTGTTGTATTATGTTTAGTCTTTGTTGTCCCAGTAACATTGGTTATTGTCGGTCCCATTCATTGATGTTGTTACAGTCCAACAGTGTGATCTTTTGTCTGGGGTGTACAACAGTATGTATACCCTCCGCTCAAAGAACTCCTGGAAATCTTCTGTCTAATTTTCTATCCCTTTCTTTTGTTAACTGGAGGGAATATATAAGGTGCTCTTTTTCTCTTTCTTCTTATTATCTTTTCTTCTCTGGCCTACTAAAAGTCAGTGTTGCGCTTCTTTGTCTTTGAGCACCCAAGAATAGGAAACTTATGTCCTCCTATCCTTGATATTCATCTTTACTGTTACAAAATGGCGAGCCTGCCAGGATATAAGCGGCCTCTGGATCACCCTGATGGTAACTGTTCCATTCCTTGATGATTGTTTTAGGTGGTAGATCTATTTATATTTCCCTGATCTTCATGGTCATGTAGAAAGATCGACGGGTCATATTTGAAAGAACCCAGGTTTGTTCCCCATCCTCTCCAAGATCCCATCTTCATCCCCATCCCCCCATCTGCCCACCCCCATCTTCCCAACTCCGTCCTCCCCATTTTCCCAACCCCATCCCCATTCCTTCTATCCCCCCTTATCCGCACACCCTCCCCCATGTCTCCATATCCAAAGCACAGCACGGAAGAGAGCCCAGATGCCAGACAAAGCACAGGTCAACTACAAACATGTCATCGCAAGTCGTCGAAACAACAGGTGACCCTATTATTCACTTATGAGAACCATAACTTCTCAGACAGTACACGTTCGAACCTGAACTTATCGATGTTTTTCTTATCTGGTATGCACATATACCTCTACAGAAGTCACCAAGCTTGGCCCAAAAAGCTACAAAGAATGTTGACGACTTCGGGAAG
Organism: Cepaea nemoralis; assembly: GCA_014155875.1. Taxonomy (NCBI): domain Eukaryota; kingdom Metazoa; phylum Mollusca; class Gastropoda; order Stylommatophora; family Helicidae; genus Cepaea; species Cepaea nemoralis. The sequence goes on from JACEFZ010005660.1 coordinate 13,583, forward strand.
TGACATAGCAGGGGAGCAGAACACTCCCATGTTTAAATGAGACCAGGGCCGTGCTTGTCCAAGGACAAATATAGTTGTTCATCACAGGAGGACAGTTTTGAAGAGTGGTCAGGGGATGAACGTGGCTATTCCAGAATTCCCGGAGCTGATTGAGCAGTGCATTCAAATGTATCTTCATCGGAATCAGCTGGCCTGTAGGCGGTGACACCGCCAGGCCAGGGCAAACCCTCCACACCACCAGCATTGACTGTCTGTGAATGTATTCAACTCCCCATGGTGACATCATCCCAAGTCATTGAGAAACATCCCCTCATTCCACCAAAGAAGGAGGCACCAAAACTCCATCCCACCAGCTCATTCCCCCCAGCATCAGAGCATCGAACAATCATATTCAATTCCCCATGGGACATCATCCCAAGTCATCGAGAGACATATTTCCCCCACATTCCCCCAAAGAAGGAGACATCAGAGATCCATCCCGCCAGTGTATCCCTCCTGCAGCGAAACAACGTACATTCTGCTTCCAACATAACGGATGGCTTATGTGGTGTGCCAGAGATGCATACATTGACAAGCGAATCAAGAGGGAGGTGTCCCTTGCTTTACGTGTTTTAATCGTGCCAATGTGATGTGACCGATGGACAGTGTTATCCTGGTTATCAGGAAATTCCTCTTCATTCAGGAAGGAAGCAGAGAAGAAGTTTATTTAGGCATGGATCAACTTGCTGACTTGACATTTAGTAATTAGTTGAAAGCATTGTGTCTTATTGTTGCCTTTTTGTATTCTAAGCAGGTGACTGGTTACACATGATTATATCTTTTTCTCAAGAAGGAAGAACACCAGTCTGTCCAAGAACAAGAACCATTGGGGCAGAGAAAGGCTGCAGATTTATCTCCATAGTCATAGAATGTAGAATCCATATATGGCCATATGCCTTTCTATTTCAGATGTTCCTGGCGGTCATGCCCATATTACCCAAGGTAATCTGGTTATGTTGGTGGTAATGGAGATATTTTCCCTTTTTTGACAATGATGATTGTCATTGTGAACATTCTTATTATTTTTGATCTAACTATGTATTGCCAACATGAAACTGAGTGTTCATTTTGATGTCAGGATTTTTTTTGCTTATTCTGAATGTAAACTGCATAATTCCCAGCGCCAACAATAGGATAATGGATTACCTTTTTGTCAGGGGCCGATTTTGTTGTTGTTGATAGTATGCACAGAGAATCCACCCCAATCTCCCAAGGGATGCAGAGTTTGTGTGGCTGTGGGACCAGCCATTTGTTGGATGGGGGGCATGAAGCCGCGTGACACGACACGGCTCCACAGGATGTTTGGCTGATGCAACGACAAGAAACCCCTCCCCTGCAGCTGGAGGATCATGGGTAATTTGAATGGTTAAAAATTGAGCGCGCATTTTTGCCCTGGGGATTCAGTGCTGGAGTGGCCTCAGCGGCCGAAGGCCGCACTGACACCAAGCAGAGAGGGGGAATGTAATCGTCCCCCTCACACCATCTCCAGTCGGGAACCGTGTGTGTGTGACCAGCGCCAACCAGGTGGTGCCAAATATATTAATTCAGGTGCATAGACCTGTGAAACAAATAGGACAGTGAAGAGAGCCCGCAAAATATGGCTCGCAGAAACATTACTGCTGGAACACTGGTGCACGATGGTTGAGGTATGTTGCAAATCAAATTGCTTGCTTTTATTAACGAATGTAGGAAATTTGGGTCATAACTAGCCCCACATGTGTTAATGGCCTAAGGTTTAGTAACAGATAATTAGAATAGTTGTTGAAGTTAAGAGATAGGTGTTAGAATAATGTTAAGGCTTTGTGAAGGATGTAAATGAGACCTCCCCCGAAACGGAAACAGCGAATAGGCCATACCTATTAATAGATCGCCTGTTGGTTTTTTACTGCTGGCATTGGCAGGCAGCTAAAACGGAGAATGTAAACAAAGGCCAAGATTAGTGTTTTAGCTAAAATAAGAAGTTCCTGTTGGGTGTAAGTAACATCTATATGTACAGGAATATGTGTTGGTGTAGTTTAATTATTAATGGCCAGCTGAGTTCACTTAAAATGGGGTAAATCAGGTGTTATGCTGCTAAATAAACCTCAGAAGTGCCTTTGAGCTGTAACTATAGATCAATAGGGTGTGTTATGTGTAGATAGCCTCTAAATGTGGACAGATATGTAGTTTAATAATTGGTAGCTGGTGCAGTATTCTCATCATAAGGCTGCATGAGTATTCTCTGACATATTGAATGCTAGGGTTTGGCCACCATGAGAAATAATATGCTGTTAGTTACTCTGACCATTTATTGATTTGCTGTCATTCTATTGACATGTCATGTTATATGTAAAAACTGTGTGGGTAGGTTCAAATAATGTTGTCTCATTGAGGCCATGTATACAGCATGTGACTGGCTGTCACATGCATCATGATGTTGTTGTTGTTGTGTCACTTGATGTTGAGATGTGATGTTCAACTGTCCCCATGTATGTTGCTGGTGCAGGGCTTAACTTGGCCAGTGTGAATAATGTGACAGACTGTGTCTGAATGAGTGTATTGGTATATTATTAATTCATAGGCAGTTATTTTATAGTTTTTAAGTTGCTGTTAATATAGTAGTAATATTTAACAGTTGTTAAATATGTTTTTGGTTATTTACTTTGATTGCAGGATGTGATTCCTGCCGAAGGGAACAACCCTGGGTCCTTAATTACCCCCTATTTTCCCTTACCTCACATTTTCCACCTCCCCTCCTAACTGATCCCATAGTTGAGCTTTCCATACCTTAGTTTGTTACTGCGTGGTTAAAGGTGTAGTTCCTGGTTCAACCTTTCACACTCATGTTTATACTTTTATTTTTGAAGTTGTGGTCTTGTTATTGTAATGTGTCCCAATCGGTTTGGGGACATAACTTTCTCTGGCGGCATTAGGCACAATATTGGATTTGGCTGAGGCACGGGGGTTTGGTAATATCTGGAGCTCAATCCACTGATTTTCCGCTGTGTACTACAGGGATCCATAGTGTTGTGTTGTGTGTCTCAGGATGGTAAGTCCCGTCTCCGCACTGTAAGGCTCATACTCAGATTTAGAGTTGTGTTACTTTCTATTTTCCAAGTAATGGTCTCTCTGTTGTCCAGTCCTGGTCAGCCGGCTGTATAGGTATCGTAGCAGAGTCTTAGGAGTACTCTGTAGGCTCGGCCACAACAGGCAGAGGTCTGGCTATATGCGGCAGACTGCCTATATGAATGTCAGTGATGTAGAGTGTTGATTGTCTTGCCCATAAGTAACCACACTTTGTCATCCGCATAGTTATGAATATGTGCTACAGTATTGGACAAAATAAAGACTGATGCGTATTGTTTTACCTTGTTTATCTAGTCTTTGCTGTTGTATTATGTTTAGTCTTTGTTGTCCCAGTAACATTGGTTATTGTCGGTCCCATTCATTGATGTTGTTACAGTCCAACAGTGTGATCTTTTGTCTGGGGTGTACAACAGTATGTATACCCTCCGCTCAAAGAACTCCTGGAAATCTTCTGTCTAATTTTCTATCCCTTTCTTTTGTTAACTGGAGGGAATATATAAGGTGCTCTTTTTCTCTTTCTTCTTATTATCTTTTCTTCTCTGGCCTACTAAAAGTCAGTGTTGCGCTTCTTTGTCTTTGAGCACCCAAGAATAGGAAACTTATGTCCTCCTATCCTTGATATTCATTTTTACTGTTACATGTAAATATAACGAAAAGAAAGAGAGAAAGAAAAAGAATATATACTGAAAATATACACAGATCTGACGTCAGACAACTCGGCTCTAGATATTGGTTAAGACTATTTCAATGCCCCTGCACGATACGTCAACTCATTAACGTTTTTCTTACAAAAATATCGTAAGCACCAGAAAGACAAATAAATTATTGTGCTGTATCCCGACTCTCGAGAAACACCCCAACAAATCCCCTACTCTTGACAAACACTGGACCACATACAAGTAACAGCTTAACAACCGAAAACAATATTTATAAGACAATGAGCAGCAAACAGAATGTCCACATCGTTGGCCGATAAATATGTGCCCACTAATCCGTCGCCAAAAGTTCTTTTTATTCAATGTCTACGACGCTAGATTTCAAACCGACTTCTTGTTTTGTTGCGTGGTTATTGAATTCACGTCGTGATCAAAAGTTCCAACTGTCGACAAAAGTTGAAGATGATAGTGATATCCGTAACGTTATTGTACTTTCTCTGTACGTGGTAATAATCCAAAGTGTTCTTTCGATTTGTTGTTACTCTCGTTGCGGAGATGGCGCTTCGCTGTATCATATATGTTATAGATTCACCAAAAGAAAAGACCAAAATAATGGCAATAAATGTTCAACGCTTTCACTCTGTACCGCCAGTTCTTTTTGGCAACTGTATGCAACTATGTTCGCGGAGATGCCACGTCATCAATCGTTGACAAAATGTTTGCTGATTATAAGGTAATGCACACAAAGGGCTTTTAACAAAGCCGAACATAAAGTCTAGTTTCACACAAAACCAGCTTGTTTATCCAGTTCCACTATGGAACATCTCAGTAACTTTCCACTGTCCACGGCCTTGACCTTGCCGGACACCTCAATTTCTCTTTATCACTCTCAGTGAAAACTTCCTCCGTAACACAGTTTTCACACAAACACTTGACAGCCCCATCCGGCTGCGGTAGGGGTACTGTTACTATCCCCTTCAGTCAACTGTCCGTCAAATCAGCGACTGCCAATTTTTCTCTGTTTTCCAAACATGTACTTCCCCAGTACCTGGACGCTGGTGTACCTACCCGTCCTATTTACTGCGTCGAATAATCTTGACCAGTCAACTTGCAACAACACAGTGCGATTGCCTCCAGCACACACACACACCTGTCAATATCTTTGATTTTCTTCAATCCTTGGTTCAATCCTGTCAAACACACACACTTTAGGACTGACCGCACTTGTTACAAACACTGTTTTGTCCACTCGAATTTACCTGTGCTGTCCTTGACCAAACACCCCTGCTACTCCAATCGACTCTCCCGGTCGATTTGTCCTGCGTTAATTCTTGGCGTCCCCGCCTCGTCTGTTTATGCGTGCTGACCGCCGTTAATTTACCTGTAGTGGACTTGACGTGAACTGACTGCTCGCCTGTGACCTCCGCCGCGCATTTTCCCCGCGCGCTGACAGTTTTTCTTGGATGTGGCGTCTTATACACACCAAAGAGTTGCTGTTAATTTCTTGACGCAGTACTGTCTAAATTGATGGAACTAAGTCACAGATAATAACTCCTCTCTTTCAGCGAAGAGCCCACAGATATCTCAATATTGCACGGTGTTCCTTGACCGAATGCAGCTGTGGTTTGTAATCCTGTCTTCGCCTACTGGCCATTACTGGATTGAACTGATTCGTACTGATGTAAAATACCGAAGTCCAAGATCGGACAGCCCTCAAAAATCTTCTCTGTCACAAAGTGAATGTTGACTAAGTGACAGATAGAGTGGCTATGGTTGTGTCTAGGGTATGTCCTTGTAACAATATGAGGTTGAACAACAGATTAACCAAGATGCATCACACCCAAACACCAGTCAGTGAACAAGCGTTAATTTGCGCACATAATATTCCTTTAATGATGAATTAACACAGACACATGTAACCTATAAATCCAGGAACAATAATTCTCTAAGAATATATCTCCATCCCAATGGAACACGTCGAATAACATTGCCTCTCAAGGCTACTCAAATCTCGTCCCACACGACAGGTATACTAGCCTCTCTCTAGGCCCGACTCAAAGTAACCCACTATGGGTCTCGAATTCCACTCACTATCCCTGGAACCCACAGTGCGGAGTTATCTTCAGAACTCCGTCACAATTCTTCACTTTCTCAGACCACGACCTTCTCCTGGTCCGGTCTAGACTCCACTGTCCCGTCAGTCTTTGTCCCTCTCTTTTCAACCATTCTATCCCCCACCATGCTTCACACACAACACACAACCTCACTGCTCCAACTGTCTGCCCCTTCTTGCAGCCCCTCTCCCTTACCGTTTATCTCCTTATATTCTCTTTCCGGTGAATGCCCTTTCACCTCTTGAACTGTTTATATTGTACGGCCACTCACCTTACTGCCACTGAACACAGGCATGTGACAATAACCTATAACGAGGCAAAGAGGTTGATAAAAAGCACTTATAGAACCAAATGGGAATCAGAGCATCCAGGTCACCAGAAGGATGATGCATATTACAAACTCGACCGAAGAGAACAAGTAGCAATCTTCAGACTCCGCACTGGACATAACAGGCTGAAATACCACTTGTTCAATAAACTAAAGATAGGAGATACCGATGAATGCAATTGTGGAACTGGTAAAATGACAGCTAAACATTTGCTGCAGGAGTGCCCAATATATGCAGAACAGAGAAAGATATTTTGGCCCACACCTGCTTCATTTGAGGACAAGCTCTATGGAGATATCAACAAGCTCAAGTTGACTGCAGCTTACTTTAACTACATTCAGGTTGACATTTAAAGGTGCATGAAGAAGTATTTAGACTGCCGCACTTCATACCACAGGTATGTCGGTTACAAAAGCGCCCCAGAGGCATGAAATGGAATATTGCTTGGATAGCAAATCCATTACGTGGAAAGTCCGAACCAAAAGCTCACTGTGTGGGCTTCATAAAAGGTGGAAAAAGTGTCCCAGTGGCACGAAATGGAATATTGCTTGGATAGCAAATCCATTATGTGGAAAGTCCGAATCGAAAGCACACTGTGTGGGCTTCATAAAAGGTGGAAAAAGTGTCCTAGTGGCACGAAATGGAATATTGCTTGGATAGCAAATCCATTATGTGGAAAGTCCTGAATCGAAAGCTCACTGTGTGGATGTCATCTGCAGACTGCATACTTCTGGTTTCCGGAAGAACAGCCTATGGTGAATGGAAGGCCCAATATACGGAAGTGAGGCTAAGCAGCCATGTGCAGGACGTGACGATTCCTTGGGTGAGCCCAGTACCAGAGCGCTGTGTGTTGGCTCTGCAAGTATGGAAGCCTCCTTGGATGGCGGGGAATGCCCATGGTCTGCCCCTGCCTTCCCTTGAGGGCTGACCAGGATGTCTTTGGCTGTTCTATATGGGCCAGCTGGGATGGGGGATAACACCACAACAGTGAGAGCCAAACGTCCTAAGAAACCACCGGGAAGGTTAACCCGGTCAACAAATGCCCGCAGAAGTCGGATGTGTCGGCCTAACGGCGCAAGAACGCAGCTCTGCTGTGGACAGGCACAACGCAATCACGTCCCAAAAAAAAACTCCGGATGAACGAAGAAGAAGAAGAATCGGCACGGCCAAGCGCGAGAGGTACATCGGGAAAACGAGGTGCCTCGTCAACCAACACAGAACTGGCACTATTAGCCACCGGAAGCTGATGCATATGCTGGGGGGAGGATCTGAGCACCTATGGACATGTCCGGAGTGCAATGAAGATACCCCAACTGATAACTGATAACTGATAACTGATCTTTCTTTGATGACAAAACCTGTTCCTAATTCATGTTTATTTTGGGTGTTTCCTCCATATATTACAATCATTCCATTTTTCTCTAAAGTACCCTCTCCTGGTCACCTTATTTCTTGAATTGCTGTTATATCCATTTGATATTCAACCAGCTCCCGGGTTAGTTCTTCAGCCGCTCCAGCTCGATATAGTGTCCGTACATTCCATGTTCCAAATCTCAAGAGTCCTTTAACGTTCCGAGGTCGTTGTCCAAATAAGTCAGTCCTAATTCGAGGCTTATGTATCTGTTTCGTAACAAAATAGTTTTTACAAAGGTGGGAATGTTAACCCCACGCTTCAACCCCCAACCTGGAGGATCAGGGTATTTCTCTTTGTCTGTTCTCTACCCTTTGACCTGTCCGGCTTGGGAGGCCCTGCTGGTAGCTACGCTACCGCCGGCATAGCTCTCAGGGTCATTGAGAAACTCAAGCTCCCCCACCATATATATATATACATACATCGGGTGTTTGTAACGTCTCACTTTGTATGTAGAACCAATCTGAAAAATGAAGTACATGACGTCATAAAAAATGTGCTAAAAATACATTAAATTAGTTAAAATAGTCGCTGCTATGGTCTAACGCTGTTTAATGGAAGCTGGAAAGTACCAGTGAAGTATTCATTATAACAGGTGTCGGAAATGTCCACCAAGGGCTTCAAGACATGGCTGTACACATCTCTTCATATTGCCAAATATCTTCTGCAAAGTGTCTGTTGCTATTTCTTGAGTGGTAATTTTGATTGCTTCTCTCAAGGCCCTCGATTGTGTGTATATTATTTGTGTAAACATTTACTTTCAAGAAACTCTATAGATAATAATCTAATGGAGTTAGATCTGGAGGTGTCAACAACTCAATTGCAACAGGCATGCATCCCCTACTTTTGCACCACACGAAAATGACAACTCGTACGGTGTGCAAAAGGATACATTTTATTTGGAGCGAATAGTACATGAGCTCCACGAGCGGAATACCACATCGGTATTAAACATCACAGTATGTTACGAAGATGTAATGAGGAGATGATGTTGATGATAATAACTACTGAAGCTAAGCTTAAGTCCTAACTATTGATACTGTCCTTCTTAACAACAAAGTATTCACAGCGGATATACAGTCCGTCGCCTACGCCGTCGAGTCCAAGTCTGATCTCTCTCCCTGTGGCGTGTTCAGCCACGAGCAATTGGCTCTCCGTGCATCCGCTAGTTTGCGTGCTTGGAGTTCCAGCACGCTGGTCACTTGGTTAGAGTAACCAGTGTTGCATGGTCACTTCTCGTGATGCGGGTTTCCCAGTCTCTTGGGTAACCCCAGCTCACGTATACTTGTTAACCTCCTCGTTGACACGAGTGTGTCCCGTTCAAGAACTATTTATAGTGTTTGTGTCCCTTCTGTCTGGTTTCCTATATTGCTATGTTACTTTCTCTTGTCTAGCTCTGTTTAGCTCCTTAGCTCTTACGTAGCTCTTTGACAGGCTCTCCTTCTCCCCCTTGTTGTGTTACAAACTTTTAAGTTGTGGGGTTAACACAAGCCGTAATCTCAACAAAAATTGGATGTCTAATTTTGTCAAATACTTCGTAAGTTCTCTACTTCTCTTCTGGGGATAGGACAAGATCTCTCCTTTCCCTCGTCACACTGTTGTATTACTTCACTTGGCTAATTGAGTAGCTCACCATACTAGTACAGTTGGCTATAAACTGTCATTATATTTCTGGGAATTGTGTGATCCGGAACCAATGATATAAGACCTGCCCTCCAATTATCCAAAATTGACAATCCCATACAACTTGCCTCTGTTACGAGTGCAATACATGAACAATGAATGTCCATGCTCCCATATAATATTTGCCCCAACTAGTATACATGCTTTATGTGCTACTCTTCACCTTTTTAGCTTCCGCTTGTGAAGAAATATTTAAGTGTTACACTACGGTTTTCGAGATGTTATTGTGTCCCCTGTTAGAGTAGTTATCGTTCTTTGCAGATAATGGTGTATGCAACTTTATGTGTTAGTTTTTCTGGTTGGTTGCGTGTTTTCTATTCAACTAAAGTGTATTTAACTTGCTAATATGTGTATGCGTTTATAATTTACGTGTATGTACTCTTTCGAGCGCCGTAAAGCGGTTTGTTGTAGCCACAAACAAGTGTGTTATGCTGATTCATGACTACAGTCCCGTTTTAAGATGCTCAAAATATGTTTCCTATATCTACCACTAAAGTATAGCAACTACACAGCTAAAAAATCTCAACAACACACTTTACACAGATTGACACAGACACGTTATAACAAGTCGTATTGTGCGGTGAAAAAAAAATTACCGCTACATCTCTCTCTCATTTAATTCATTCTCTCTCTCTCTCTCTCTCTCTCTCTCTCTCTCTCTCTCTCTCTCTCTCTCTCTCTCTCTCTCTCTCATTCACACATCTTTCGTTCATCTTTCATTCAACAGTGGTTTTAAAATATTGGTTCGTCATTAAAATATGGTTCAAGAAATAATAACTAGATGAACAATAAATATATACATTAAATAATTGGCTGAATTTTAACAGGTTTTCAAGCCAAATGACTGTGCTGTGTTTGTGCACTCGTCATATCTATACAAAAATATACATGGTTGCGAGGATTGTTTGTTACCAGTCCTGTGGTAATGACTGACCTAGCTAATCTATTGTAAGTTGGTGTACTGTTCTAAATTAATCTAAGGGAACTAATCTAACTAAATAATCGACTATGGGGAAAAGTGGGTTAGTTACCTTAAAGTGTTATTAGTACATGGAATGATACAAATTTCTAAATGACGGGATTAATTTGTAAGTGATGTTTTAATTAACTAAATATATAAATGTGTTTAAATGATGCTAAACTAAAGTAATGTTTCATAATTGAAAATATGATGTAGGTGTTAAACTAAATGAGTTCTTAACTAAATATAGGTGAATTTTAACTCTGAAATGTCATAAATAAAGTTATATAGGTAATTCTACCTTTACAATTCTATTATCATTACAAAGTATGAAGTTATACGCAACTGTTATAAAAACATATTATATACATATCACATATAATTTCTATTTAACTAAACTAATTAATTACATCCAGGTGTGATGTTGGAGCAGTGTCCTCTGTAGAATGTCCTCGAAAAATAGAGTTCAACTAGACAAAGTCTGATTTACGCTCTCATCCTGGGTAATGTTCATACAAATGGTATGGCATGAATGGTATCCTACCGATCTGTGTAGGTTCAAATCTAACACTTCGATCCACTCACGGGTTGTGTCTATGGTAGTGGTGTAGACAACTAATAATGTTCATTTCACTGATGCTGACACAGTTAATATTACACAGGTCTAAGCGACTGGCGATGGTAACGCACTATCGTGTTCATAATCACCACATAGGGCACTAGGTAATTACAGTGTCAATGTCTTTGGTGATATAAGGTCGCTCTCTTCTCGTATTTCAGGTATCTCAAAGTGAGAAGGTCGGCTCAATGTGTCAGCCAGAGATTTCATGCTTCCCTTCAAATGTTTAATAGTGAAGGCATAATTTTGCAGGATCAAGGACCACCTGTAGATCCTGTTATTGCTGTGGACCCCAGACTGCATTACAGTCAACGGCGAATTATCGGTTTCAATGACAAACTCTGTACCCGCTAAGAATCTATGAAGTTTCCTGACGCAATAGATCACGCTTAAAGCTTCCAATTCAGACGCTGCTTCAGCAGGAGTGATTTTCCGGCTCACATACATTATTGGGTGAAAATTCCCTCATAAAACTGGCCTAAGACGCCAGATATGGAAATGGCACTTGCTTCTGTATGGAGGAAATACGTAAGATTTTGGTTAGGCAAGCGCAAAATAGGTGGAACGCTAAACATACGTTTCAATTTTGATGAAGCACCAATTAACTGTGCATCTTGAACATTTAATTTTACAGATGCTTTCAAAATATTAGAAAAAACGCTGGTGATTTCAGCCAAATTGGGTATAAATTTGCTGTAATAATTAACTAGACCAAGCAAACTTCGGACCTGATTCTTGGTCGTTGGCATAGTTAAATTGAGAATCTTGGTCACAATTCTCTCATCTGTTCTAAGTTGGCCTCTGCTGATAGTATGGCCTAGGAAATCAATTTCTTCCATTCCCAACTCCACTTTGGTTGGTTTTACTGTAAGACCGAATAATCGCAATCTATCGAAGACATGTCGCAGTTTCTGTAAGTGTGATGTCCAGTCTGCGGTATGGATACAAATGTCATCAATATAAGTCGAAGTATTTGTCACTCCGTGAAGAAGGTCCCTAGTGAGTCGGACAAAAGTGGCTGGGGCATTATGAAGACCGAAAGGAAGAAAACGCCACTCATACAGACCTAGAGGTGTTGAGAATGCTGTTAAAGGAATAGACAATGGGTGCATCGGGACTTGCAAATAACCTTTTGTAAGGTCAAGTTTAGAAAAGATACGTGATGTTGACATATAAAGGATAAGATCTTCACATGATGGGATAGCTCTGCATCGACTTTGGTCACGTTGTTTAACCGGCGATAATCGACGCAGAGGCGGATCGTAGAGTCCTTTTTCTTGACCAGGACGATAGGAAAAGAGTATTCTGACTGTGATTTTTGAATTATTCCACTCGACTCAAGATTTAGAAGTTCCTTGTCGAGACTTTCCCTGTTTTTTAATGGGATGGAATAAGGTCGGCATTTGATAGGGGTGTTATCAGTCAGAATAATGGAGTGTTCTATCCTGTCCGTTCTACCTGGGATGTCGGAAAAAATGTCCCTGTACTCCGTTACTAGCTCTATGATTTGTCGTCGTTGCTCGTCTGTGAGTTTCGGTTCTAGCCGTATGCTATCAATTCTCCCAGTCGTGTCTACCGTCGGGACTGGTAATTCTATTCCATCGTCATCTGTATGATTAAGTACTGTTGTTGTACTAGCTGTGTGTTCTGTTTCCTGATTAGGTGTGTTTGCGATGTCGTCGTCCTCTGTCGCCCTACCTAGTGTAGTTGTGTTGTGTACGTCTGTCGTCCGGTTGCTTGGTGTAGGTGCATTCTGTTCGTCTGTCATCAGTTCTTGTCGTGAGAAATAAGGCTTCAGAATGTTGATATGAAATATCTTTAATTTTCGGTTTATCGATATTTCATAATCGACATCTGATATCTTTCGTTCAACTTTGAATGGCCCTTGCCATGACGTTAGTAACAAGTTACGTTTATCTGGTAGTAAAAGCAGCACCTCTTGATTGGGCTCAAGGTGTAGGGTTTTGGCACCCTTATTTGCATAATCGCAGTAAATCTGGCCTTTTCTCTCCAAAGATGATTTGGCTATTACACACGCCTTCATAATTTTATCGCGTGTATCTGCTACCATCTCATATGGTGTTACTGAGGTTGGATTCTCTACTGTGCTAGTAACTAGCTGATGGTATATTGTTAGGGGTCCACGAGGGTTCGCCCCATAAACTAACTTGAAAGGTGAGAAACCCGTACTTGAGTGCGGAATTTCTCGATAGGCAAACAGCACCGCTGGTAATAGAGTATCCCAATCAGATGGGTTCTCTGCTGTTACCTTTGCCAGCATGTGTTTTAGATTCCCGTTAATTTTCTCTATGATTCCGTTGCTGGCAGGGTGATACGGGCTACAGAAATGCTGTTCTATTCCTAGCAATTCTGTTAGGGCTTGCGTGGCAGCCGAAATAAACTGAGTTCCTCGGTCGGATAAAATGGTTCGAGGAAATCCAAATCGACAAAATAGATGTAAAAATACATTTGCCTCATCTTTGTAGGTAATGTATTTTAGTGGCACCGCTTCGATCCACCTTGTACAAAGATCCACGAGGGTTAGTTTGAACCGGTTTCCTTTGTTCGACACCTGATTCAGGGGTCCAACAATATCCACAGCTACACTTTCGAATGGCCTAGAGGCCAATATTGAACGTTGAACCTCGGCTGTTACATGCTTTCCCTTTCTCACTAAATGAGAGAGTTCACCAAGTTCTCCAATCCATTTCTTCTCATAACATGTCCAAAAAATTTGGCTGTCTACGTCTAATCTCTCCAATCAGCTTACGATGTTCATTTGTCTCCTTTAGTACTTGGTCATTGGTTTTTCTGTCTGTCCATGGTATTCTTTGCATTTTCCTCAGAAACCACATTTCTGCAGCCATCAGATGTTTTTCAGCTTGACTGCTCATTGTCCAAGTTTCACATCCATACAAAAGAACAGGCTCTATGTATCCCCTCAACACTCTTTTTCGCGTTTCAATTGACATCTTTTTATTGGTCAGAATGTTTTTCATCTTGCTAAAGGCTACTTTCGCCACGACGATTCTTGTTCTAATCTCTTCAAGGCATCTCCCATCAGATGTTATGACTGTTCCAAGATAATTGTACCGATTCACTTGTTGAAGAATATTTCCATTTACTTGTATATTACATTGTGGCACTTCTTTCTTCCTAGTGACGACCATAACCTGATTCTTTTTACAATTTAATTCTAACCCCAGTTGCTCACTGTGTACAACAACCGCATCTACTAATTGTTGCAGGTCCTGCACATTGTCTGCAATTAATACTGTATCATCTGCATATCTAATGTTATTGATGTTTCTTCCACCAATGCTGATTCCATTTATATCCTCTACATTTCTGAAAATATTTTCACTGTATAGGGAAAAAAGATCTGGAGATATCACACATCCCTGCCTAACACCTCTCTTAATTGGCTGATACTGTCCCACTTCATTATCAATCCTTATTGCAGCTTGTTGTTTCCAATATATGTTTTTTATAAGTCTAATGTCTTTCTCATCAATTTGTAGATCTGCAAGCATATCCACCATGTTGACATGTCTAACTCTATCAAAAGCCTTTGTATAGTTAATAAAGCAAAGATGTATATCCTTGTTTACTTCATATATATATATATATATATATATATATATATATATAAGAGACAGATATATATATATATATATATATATATATATATATATATATATATAAGACGATGTATGTATGTGTGTAGGGATGTATTTGATGCGTTCGATAACGGTTCATCCGACTGAGATGAAATTTTCTACATGTATTCTTTTCATTCCCGTGCAGCCAACAGTCACAGTTTGTTAGTGCACAATCAGCTATTTACTTACTAAAATTTAATATTTAAATTTACATTATTATTTATATATAGCGAGGGGACTTAACTTAAGAAAAGTTATTTCAAGGGGCATAACATTTAATAGCATTACTATATATTTTATATATAGATTGTTGCATTGTTTTCAAAGATTTATAAACTCTTTGTCTACAGTTATTTACAGGCATATGAGTTATAATAAATAATGATATAATCTTTAAGGCATTTTCAAAGTTTTCATAAAAAATAATGCATCTATTTAAATAATGAAAATTTTCTAATCTCATCTTTTTATGTTTAAAGAAGTTATCTACAGTCATGTAGGTGATTAAAAACAGTTTTCATTAAGAATAATGGATGGTGTGTGGAAGGACATTCTTAAGTTAATTTTTTTTGTTATATGAATTTAATAAGACGCTCCCCGCCAGGAGCTGGGCGAAGCAGCGCCGGGTCAGATAGATAGACAGACAGACAGATAGTCGGGAACGGGAGCTTATATGACTACTTATATGAATTAAATGAGATGCTCCCACCAGGGACTGGGTGAAGCCGGGCCGGGTCAGACAGACAGACAGACAGACAGACAGACAGACAGATAGTCGGGAACGGAAGCTTATATGACTACTTATACGAATTAAATTAGATGCTCCCCAACAGGGCCTGGGCGAAGTCGGGCCGGGTCGGACAGACAGATAGACAGACAGACAGATAGACAGACAGACAGATAGTCGGGAACGGGATCTTATATAGCTACTTATATGAATTAAATGAGATGCTCCCCACCAGGGACTTGGTGAAGCCTGGCCGGGTCAGACAGGCAGACAGACAGACAGACAGACAGACAGACAGACAGACAGTCGGGAACGGGAACGGGAGCGTATATGACTACTTATATGAATTAAATGAGATGCTCCCCACCAGGAGCTGGGCGAAGCCGGGCAGGGTCAGACAGACAGACAGACAGACAGACAGACAGACAGACTGTCACAGTGTTGGATCTCTAGGGGATCTGAACTCGGGCTCAAACAGGCAACAATAACTCCGTTAAATATAATATAGCAACATTTATTGAACTTAGCTATACAGTGCGCTGGCGCAGTGGGTTTTAACAAGCCCGCACTGACACGTTGCATATCACAGAGGTTTAACATCACACATGATTATAACAAACATTCTAAGCAAACTATCTAGCATATGTCTATGACCCTAAATACACATGGGTCTGAACTATTAAGTCCCTCTAAGGCAGGCCCTGTTGCCTCTCCGATGTCCCGTCTGTCTCTGCCGGTTCACACGTGTCGCAATCTGTCAAAGACTCGAACGCAACCCCTCCACCGGGGAGAGCAGTCAACCCCGAGGTGACCAGGAGGTGATACGGTGCCCGAGGGAAGGGCAGGGGAGATGATGAAATGAGAGATGGTTAACCATTCTCTCATGAGACACGCAGGCGTTGTTCAGAGAGTTAGCACTCTGATCACGCCAGCATCACGCCTCGTGGTAGCCACGGAGAAGTTGAGTGCCCACTCAACATACCACGGCTGCGATCAACGTGCCATGTGAGGTAACACGCACCAAGGTCAAGGTCGATCCGCGTGGTGTGTGACCACGGGATGAGAGAACGTCAGACCGGGGACGGGACTTGTAGTGTGCACATCGTAGAATAGCGATAGGGGTTTTTGTGTAACCAAATACATAGAAAATTAGCATAGGCGTTAGCATCTAGTGATAGGTAATTCTGTGGCTTTGTGTGTGGGTTTAATAGCGACTGTAATTTACGTGTAACGAGCCAACGGCAATAAAATGTACCATGTATTTTCCTCGCACACGACTTGCAAGTTTTCTTGTATGGTGTGGGAGAAGTATCCGATGATGCCTGTCAGATGAGTTGCTGACAGGCAAGGTTAAATGTGGTGTCAGAAGTGGTGCTTGTACGAAAAGTCAAGCTAATCCACTCTTCCACGGCTCCAGACTAGGGTTTGATTTGTGTCAGTGACGGTAATTTGTGCAAACAAGAACAAGTTGCGGGCTAAGTTTGTGCCTATCGTGACGAAATATATTGTGTAATTGAGTTTATTAAATGATTGTTTAGTTAAATCATGTGTGCGTCAAAGTTGTAAGTATTCATATTCTTATTTTCTTCCATTTATTTATGTACTTACATATTTATTTATGAATAAACACCAAAGATGATTCATGGCGGAGCGATACACAGTCAGCCGACATTATCGATTTTTGCAAGCTAAAAATAGCGCTGCGCGTCTGACGTAGGAGAATTGACAAACAGTTTTCCTACGCCATTTGCATCCAGCATTCGAGTGTTTACAAGATCGTCAAGCGGCTGCCCGCCTGAATCTGTACATTATATGATTTATTATTTGTTTATTTAAATTAGTAATTGAATATATTCATTTATTTAAACATTATTATGATATTATTATTTATTTAAAAGCAATTATGGATAGTTTTGTTTGTACTTTTTCTTCGTTTACTGTCACGATGGGACTACTTTCTGGCTATGCAAATTGGACTTGGTTTGCACAGCACTTACATAAACTAAACTAGGATAGCGACGAAAGGCATATACTGTTAGAACGAAGACAGGACATTGACATTAAATATTAATTAACCCAAATTCTTGTTGTTCGTGGGCTTGTCATTGTCATTGTCCCAATTTGTCTAGAAGATCATTTCGTTTACTAGGTATTAATTATTGCTGCTCTGCAAATCAGGGTGAACAACAGCTGAGCAGATAACGCGTGTGTATGTCGGTAGACAGAAACAAGTTGTCCTGATTACTAAACGTGTGTCTATGCCAAAGTGCCAAACAAGGTGACCTGTGTTGCCGGATTGCTGTTCCCTGATTCTCGGGAACATTAAGTTGAGTATACCCAATATTTTTGGCATGCAATGTGATTAATAGTGCATCTCTTTTTCAGCTTGTGATACACTAGCAGAGTTTTGTGCTCTGATTTTCCCCAAAAATTTTTTTTTCTCTCTCTCAGCAAATAAACTGAGAATACGATTGATAGTCCTCAGCGGGTGACAAACATAGCACATTAAAAATAAATAATTGATTAAACAAGTGAGTGTAAGTCAACGCAAGCAAATTACTCAACAGCATGGCAACATTAGAGGACTTTATAAAAGCTGGTAAGCAATTACAATATACAGGTAAAGAGCTAGAAGAATATGCTGATAAGAGATTTAAAGAAATAAAGGATGCTGAAAGAGACGAACGTGCACGAGACAGACAACATCAAAAGGAGATTGCAGAACTAGCTGAGATAACAAAACAGAAACAGCTAGAAGCTGACAAACAGATTAAACAAAAAGAATTGGACATCAAGCAAAAACAGTTAGAACATGATAGAGAGGTTAAACAACAACAGTTAGAACAGGATAAGGAAAATAAACAGAAAGAACTAGAATTAAAGCAACTAGATCAAGAGAGATAACTAAAGCAAAAAGAGATAGATGAAATGGGAAGAGTTAAGGAAAAACAAATTCAGGTAGAATCAGAGACACAGTTAAAGATGAAAGGTATGGATGTAGACTCACACGCAGAGATCTCTGCCACTAAATTAAAAAGTCAACAAGAGGAAAATAAGTTCAATAAATACAAAATTATTATCAAACCATATTGTAAAGAGGATTCCATATCAGCCTGGACAGAGAATGTAGAGTATCAATTCAAATATCACCAAGTTCCAATAGAGATGTGGGCTATGATTTATATGAAAAATCTGAGTGGTGAGCCCCTTAAAGTGATAGAATCTATACCAATTGAGCTTAGATCTGACTATCAATACATCCATGATAGGATTATGCAGCACTTTTTACTTGATGCCCCTGGGTATCAGGTTCAGTTCTCAAATTTAAGACCTAAACCTAGTGAGACTTTTATTGATTACGTATCAAATCTTCAGAGTGTACTAAACAGGTGGCTGAAAGCAGCTAACATAGGAAAAGACTTTGATAGATTAAAAAATTTAATAGCTATGGATAAAGTTATATCCACTATACCATCTCCTTTTGCTAAATTCTTGCAGCAATCAGACATTGAAAACATCGAGCAGTTTGAAAAGAAAGGCTCAGCATATTTTTCTTCCAACAGAGATATTTTTAAGACCTCAAATGACTCTGAAATAGTTTCCTTTGTGAAAGAACAACCAAAAAACTATCAGAGTAACAGAAAACCCTTTCAGAAACACGACATCAAAGATAGGAAAGTGTCAAAATGTATTTACTGTCAACTTTTGCATGACACTTATTCTATGTGTGACAAATCGCCGAAATATCCGGCGCATCTTGAAAATGTTATTAAGAAGCAACAAAGTAAAAGATCTGCATACAGGCGTGCAATCAAATGTTTTTTTTGTTCCAGCTACGGCCATTATTCAAATAAGTGCCTTGGCCGCCAACGTATGAAAGCCAACAATGCTATCTTGATTGATACTTCTTCTGATAGTTGTATTGAGACTGAGTGTGAAGTTGAAAATGTATTACCCTTCAAGGAGTCTGAAGATGTCTGTTGTGTGAACGATGTGTTAAGCTTTGACAATTGTGACCAATGTTACCAATTTCATGCAGACGGAAAACTAGAATGTGGACATACAGTACCATTCTCATCTGAGAGTGTGAATGCAGCATTAGCCTCCAGAGGCAATTTGGTGTTCCACAATGCAATGGTCAATGATAGACCATGCCAATGTTTGCTGGACAGCGGCAGCACCCTTATTGGTCTTCGGAAAGAACTGGTTAGTCCGAGTGATTATACAGGTTACACTGTTAAATGCCGAACCTTTTCGGGTAACATTGAGATTTACCCTTTGGCCAAAGCCCGTATTAACACTCCTTTCCTTTCGGGTACCTTTACTTGTGCAATACTTGACAACCCTTGTACTGATTTAATTTTGGGTTCCTTACCCCAACTGAAACATTGTACTAGTGATGAAATAGTTGCATGGGAAAAATTAAATGCAGCTAATGCAACTACTAGAGCAGACACTGCAAAACATCAAGACACACTACAAGATGAGAGACTACTGTTGCTTTCTCCAACTGGCACAGATGATACCACCAGACAGAAATTTATAGAACAGCAGAAAGCTGATCCTAGTGTGTCTCCTTATCTAAAATTAATGAAAGAAAGATCTAAAGTGACCAAAAATGCCTCATGGTTCCTTAAACCTAATAATGGCTTTCTTACTAGATATTTGACATCTGAGAACCATGAGAATCAGCAAACGGTGCAACCTGTACAACACCGCTTAACTGTGCAAAAACCTGCACATGAGTCACCGCTTGCTGGTCACCTGGCAAAAGACAAAACCAGGCCTAGATTCCAGGCTCATTTTCATTGGCCAGAGTTTTGGAATGATATAAAATTATTTTGTCGTAATGTATTTTCTTGTAATGTCTGTCAACAATTAGTACATAAGGTTAAGGGTAGACATCCTACAGCTGAAGTACTACCTTCTACTCTGGCTTCTAGACCTGTGAGAGGGAGGGTCAAATTTACCAATACACAAACAAGGGTGCTTGAGCAATCGATGGTAAACCAGATCAAAACATGCGTCGGTTACTTCCAGATAAGCAAAATGGCAAGGACCATTCAAGGTGTTACGTGACAGCTCCAATGTTGACTATGGAATATCGATAAACAGACACGTAAAGATATTCCATGTCAACAGGTTGAAACTTTACTTTTCACAACAAGACACAAAAGTAGAGACAGACGAACATAGTGCATCCACACCTAGTGATCAGACGACAGACAGACACAACGCAACTACACTAGTTAGCGAGACTGGCAAATCCGACAATGTACATACATGTAGTGAACTTACAGAATACGCATGAATATATCAGAAGACTGATGACTGGACAACACACTTACTGAAACTAAGACATGTCTTTCATAGGGTGCGACTCTTCGGTCTCACTATCAAGCCGAGCAAAGTTGAGTTAGGCCTAAAAGAAATTCATTTTTGGGTCATGTCATTTCACAGGGTCAACTTAAGATCAACAATAGAATGATTACAAAAATTATGAATCTGACCATGCCTACCACAAAGCAGCAGGTCAGAAGCCTTTTGGCATTATTATATTACGATAGCAAACTAATAACAAATTTACGGGAAATTACGAGTGTATTTTCCAATTATTTAAAAGCATCTGTAAAATTGGATGTGAAAGATGCATTATTAATTTCTGCATTGTCAAAATTGAAAATCCTTTTTAGTAATTTTCCAATACTCCGCTTGCCTAATCCTAGGCTCGTTTATTATTCTAGGACAGATGCCAGCAGTACTAGGCCAATTTTTTGAGGGCATCTTCCACACGATTTGCTACGTGAACCGTAAGATCACACCTGCTGAGTCCAGATATTCCAGATCAGAGTTGAAAAACCCTAAGCGTCATCTATGCGGTGAGAAAGCTCCATCGATTTCTGGCGGATGTTCACTGCATTGTCCAGACCGACAACTCCCCGATCACGGTCATACAGAGTGGTGTGCATCGAAATGACCGGATATACAGGTGGTCACTAATTTTACCATCTGAGGTAGAAATACCTGAAATTCCACATAGAAGTGTAGAGTAGTAGTTATTAAATAAGTACATAATAATATTCTATGTGAAATATGTTACATATATAACGACATTATGTGCTTAATCATGTACCAAGAACAGTGAACTACCATGTGTCCGTAGACATCAAAAGTGAAGAACTGTGCCTCGAAAACATATACATCACCGTGTGAATTGGGACAGCTCATTACCTACTAAGCTCCATTCCGGTGTATCATTTGTGTTAAGCGCAGAAAACAGTGTCAGAACAGTACAAAATTACAGAAAATACTGAAACACGAAAATACTGATCTACGACACCAGCGAACTCTACAGGTGCACTACCGATAGGACACGAGTATGACTGTGCAATGTATTTCAGATACCCAGGCCAAGTGTGTATATATAGGATGCCTATAAAACCAATGTACAGACATGAAGGCAACAACTTACCTGAGGTAGCTGAATACCATGTATATAAACTTACTGTGATATGTAACATAACAGTTTAAGATGGTGATAAATTAGAGGTAGAATAGGAGATATAATAGTTTTCATTTATGTTAATAGTTTTCATTTATTAGACAGTTCAGTAATTAACCCACTTACTTAGCTTAAAATTAAATTAGAATAGTAAGTTAGACGTAAGAATAGGTAATTACAAACTAAATTAAAGTTTTGATAGGAATAGTACCATTTATGTTGTTACATTTCATTTAGCTTCAGTGCAGGTCAGTTCATTCCATCCTAATGAAACCATACCATCTAGCAAACATTACCAGTTACTATTAACATCATTTTACATCATAATAGGATAAAAAGATTAGAGAAGTGGACATACATCATTGACACCATCTAAATTAAGAACATCATTCATATAATTTCTTTATGCATTTAAAAACAATACTTAGAATAGTTTTAGAAAAGTACATAATTTGTGTTCACATTATCCAGGGCATTAAGGTACATAACTCAGATCACATCAATTCCATTTAAATAGTTAGATGACATCCCTTAGATTAGATAAACATAAGGATTAATATAAGCATATCATATAATTAACATGACAGAATTTAGTAAATTAGTTAACACATTAAATACATATTTATAGAATTAATATTAGTATGTTAGGATTTAGAGTTTATTTTAGTAGAACATAGTGGATGATAAGACCAAGGGGACAAACCATCGACCCTTTCTCGTCCATGTAAATATATGGTAAATACATGACTCGTGCAGCGATTGGTGCACAGTCATTGAGCTCAACTTTCTAAAACTGAGCCAAACCTGTACAGTGTCACTCCAAGGTTTTTAAATAATCGGGAGAATAAAAGATGTGTGACAGAATTAAGGGTGAAAGGAGTGTGACAGAAGTGTGAAAGTGAGAGCGAATGGAAAATATACGAGAGAGTGAAATCGGTCGGCGGGTTTTTCTGCTGCCTAGCGCGACTTTTGATTTTTGTCTGCGTTGGATGGTGGTTGTCGTTGGTGAGGGTGTGCTAGTGTGAATGTGTTGTCTGTAGTATAGTTTACAACTTACATTAAAGTATGTTAAGTTTCATAACAAGGGAACGTAGTCACGAATTAGTGTTATACACTTGTTTGTGGCCACATGTAACCGAATTATGGCACTTAAAAACTAACATATAGACACATGATAGTTAGATACACAGGTTAGAAGTCAATTAGAATCTTAATTACATCTAAACACGCAAACAACCAGAAAAACAAACACATAAATTACATACATATTTTATTGATCAAAGGGAGATAACTTCGGTTCAGGGGACATAATAGACAACGAAACACTAACTTAACAGTGAAATATAACTTTACACGCGGAAGCGGTATAGGTAAAGCCTATCGCACACACCTTGTGTAATGGTTGTTAAATATTATATGGGGGACATGAAGCAATTCATGTGTTGACCCTAAGAAAGTCAACTTTGTATGGGTAGTAAGTTAATTTACTATGTGAGGGCAGGTCTTATAAGACAACGGTCCGGTTCAGACATACCTCTAATGAATATAATATTGCATGTGAGAAGAGGGCTCACGCCAACCAGACAAGTTTGTGGCGATTGCCAGTAGCCAAGTAAAGTATTACTACATTGTGACAATAGTCAGTAGAAGTCTATTAGAGTGCCCAAAGCCAAATTATCTAGTCTTTGACAAAAATTAGAGACACTAATTTTTTAGAAACCTCTTGCGTCACAACCAATGAGTGAAAGTTGATGACGCAACACAGGAGGGGAGGGTGTGTGTCAAAGACTCGAACGCAACCCCTCCACCGGGGAGAGCAGTCAACCCCGAGGTGACCAGGAGGTGATACGGTGCCCGAGGGAAGGGCAGGGCAGATGATGAAATGAGAGATGGTTAACCATTCTCTCATGAGACACGCAGGCGTTGTTCAGAGAGTTAGCACTCTGATCACGCCAGCATCACGCCTCGTGGTAGCCACGGAGAAGTTGAGTGCCCACTCAACATACCACGGCTGCGATCAACGTGCCATGTGAGGTAACACGCACCAAGGTCAAGGTCGATCCGCGTGGTGTGTGACCACGGCATGAGAGAACGTCAGACCGGGGACGGGACTTGTAGTGTGCACATCGTAGAATAGCGATAGGGGTTTTTGTGTAACCAAATAGATAGAAAGTTAGCATAGGCGTTAGCATCTAGTGATAGGTAATTCTGTGGCTTTGTGTGTGGGTTTAATAGCGACTGTAATATACTTGTAGCGAGCCAACGGCAATAAAATGTACCATGTATTTTCCTCGCACACGACTTGCAAGTTTTCTTGTATGGTGTGGGAGAAGTATCCGATGATGCCTGTCAGATGAGTTGTTGACACAATCCGACACGGGTGGTAACTCTGTCCGAGTTCCTCGTGGACCCCGCAATAGGAGGGCCACATCAGTGTCCACGGG
Source organism: Cepaea nemoralis (assembly GCA_014155875.1). Taxonomy (NCBI): domain Eukaryota; kingdom Metazoa; phylum Mollusca; class Gastropoda; order Stylommatophora; family Helicidae; genus Cepaea; species Cepaea nemoralis. The sequence continues at coordinate 37,796 of JACEFZ010005660.1, forward strand.
ACAGTGGACTCACTGACCAGTCCTTCGAGAAGGCTCTGGATTACTCTGGCCTTCGAGTGTCTTACTTCTTTCCCTTGGGTGGGAGTTGTAGCCCTTCGCCAGTGTCTATTAACTTATGTTGGTTTACCGTATAATGTGAGGCTGTGACAGGAGTCCCCCTCCCCCCCCTGATTTGATGGGTTGTTATAAGGTAATTAGTTATGTACTAATTCTGTCACAGAATCACATAAAGTCGGTGTTTGTAGTTTGTATGGACAGTAACTTGGTAACCTACATATTGGCATCAACACTCATGTATTCTCCCATACACCACTTCTCTGATTTGCTGAAGAGGTCTCTCTCTCCTGTGTCCTTAAAAATGCTTATCTGACCGAAGTTACGTGACGTTTCCTAGTTGTTTCTACAACCCGTCCTTCTCAAAGTATCCTACTGATACCAAGATAATTAACCTCTGTATTAGAGAGGATTAACAAGACAAAAGTCTTGGCTAATTAAGTACACCTGCAAATCTTGTTCCGTGTGTGCATTTCAATACACTTTTACTCTCGTATGTTGTATAATGCTGAATATGTAGTTACGCTGTTATTTTATCCCATCTGACTACATGTGTCCCTGTTGGCTTGTTAGTGTGTTGACTAATAAGTTGCTGCTTCTAATAAAGTGACTGTATTTTAATTGATAGTGTTCAGTTTTGAGTTTTGTGTAAAGTGTGTGCTGAATGTGTGGCTTATCTCCAAGCGTCATGAGTTGGGATATCCTTAATCATGAATTACCCCAATGTGTGTAATGCATGATCAGGCATTCCATGCAGTGGTGCTTAGATGTAGTATCCTAAATACTAAACATGCATCAACAATTTAGACAAGTAATACAATTTACATGAAAGACGCAGACAAATTAAAATAAATACGTTTTGCGTACAATTTGTCCGCTCAGTATATCGCTCTCTCATTTAATTCATTCACCCTGTCATTCACACATCTTTCATTCAAAATAGTATTTGGTTAAAATATATAAGTAAAGTTGAGGTAAGTGTTATTGCCCTTAGAAACAACGGAATAGGCGATATGTTCCCTTTTAGATAATACGTACTTTTTGTACGATGACTCAAAAATGGTTTATAATTTACATAGAGAAAATTGCATAGGAAGATTATTTCGCCTATGAATGGAAATACCTGTAATATTATGGTAGAAAATGTACAAATTACAGGTTGACATATTTCATATACATAATTCAATACAAATATAATACATATTCAATACTAAATTAATTAATTAACTAAGTAACTAAATCCAACGATGATGTGCGCGTTGTCCTCCTGTTGTCAGCGTGTCGTGCCATGAATGTTAACAGTTAGTATGGCTGTCTCTTGAGTGTTGTAATCGACGTAGTTCTGTTTCGGCTGTTTGCAAAGTCTCTTAGCAACAGCAGGTATGGAATGTTCTCAATGTCGAGTATAAAGTGTTCTTAATGCTTTCATGATCAATGTCAGTTCACTGGTTGAAATCATTTCACAGATAATGTCTCTCGCTCGGATTGTTCCTAGAGTTTTGGTAATTGGTAGTATAGTTCTCAAAGTTTCACGTTCGTGGGTGTTATACGTAACCTATTCACTGGGGTGTTATTACTTTTAAATGAAAGTTCTCTAGCAGGTGTAGAGTTACACTGTTCTATGCCACAGAATAAAATATCACAGTTTCTGGTATGGCGAATGGTTAATGTGCCTAATGTTATTCTGCTGGCGCATTTGTTTGCCGCGATAAAATATCAGCTATAATGTTATCGGTGCCTCTGATATGGCGGATTTCGAAGTCGAAATCTTGGAGAAGAAGACCCCATGTTTGTAAAAGATGGTTTTTCGGAACACCTTGCTTAAGCACCAACAATGGCGAGTTATCGGTGAGCACAACAAAATGAGAACCTAAGAGGAACTTAGATAATCTGAGCATACAAAATAATAGACTTAATGCCTCCAATTCCACCGTAGAATAATGGATCTCTGCCTTCTTCAGCTTACGGCTTACATAGAGAATTGGGTGTCACACTCCTTGCACTTCTTGCATTAAATATCCTCCAATTGCGATAGCACTCGAATCTGTGGTCAAAATAAAGGGTAAATCTATGTTTGGTAATCTTAATACTGGTGGATTAGAAAAAATGCATTTCAATCTGCATATTGCATCCTCTAAGCGGGTACTTTTACAAAATTTTTCTGGATGATCTTTTGTCAACATATTAGAAAAAACTGATGTAAGTTCTGCCCAGTTTGGTATAAACTTAGCATAATAGTTTATAAGACCTAATAAACTTCTAACTTGTTTCTTTGTAGTTGGAACTTCTAGATTGAGAATTTTCGAAACAATTTTATCATCTATCAACAGTTTGCCTTCAGAAATTCTATGACCAAGGAAGTCTATTTGTTTATAGCCTATTTCAACCTTGGAAGGTTTGATAGTAAGTCCAAAAAGAAAGATTTGGTTGAAGACTTGTTGGAGTGTAAGTAAGTGAGAAGTCATATTAGAAGAATGAATGCATATATCATCAATATACGCTTGCACGTCCTTGATGCCGTGCAATAACAACCTAGTTAACCTAACAAATGTGGCGGGAGCGTTCTTGAGACCAAATGGAAGATATCTCAATTCGTACAAACCAAGACGTGTTACGAATGCTGTTATATGTCTAGAAGAAGGGTGTAGTGGTACTTGCCAATAACCTTTCGCTAAATCAACCTTCGAAAATAAGGATGATTGAGACATATTCAAAATGAGGTCTTCACAGCTGTTCATTGGCTCCGCATCTGTTGTGGTTATCGTATTTAACCTTCTATAGTCTATGCACAAACGAATCGATTGGTCCTTCTTTTTCACCAGGACAATCGGTGAAGAATATTGGGACATAGATTTCTGAATTATTCTATTTTTCTCTAAATCCAAAATTTCTTTGTCTAAATTTGCTCTATAATGCAGACGAATAGAATATGGTCTACATTTGACCGGTGTCAGATCTGTCAACACAATTGAATGTGTTATTTTGTCAGTCCGTCCAGGTTTGTTAGAGAAGATCGTTTTATAGTCGTTAAGGAGAGACAAAATGTCTTGTCGCTGCTGTTGTGTCAAAGTGTCAGAGATTTGTATGTCCTTTATACTACCGTCGTCATTCATAATTGGTACTGGAATTTCAGTATTGTCTACGTCCGTCTGATTTATTACAGATGCTACTGTTTGTAAATTGTCCTCAATGTCATTGTCGTCGTCGTCGAGATTAATCGTTGTCAATATGTCGTCAAATTGGTCGTCGTTGTCGTTATCCCATATTGTCGGTAATGTAAATATGTCTTCGTCGTCTTTGTTGTCGTAAGAGTGCGTCGTTAACGATGCTTCGTTTGTCGAGGTGTCATTCAGTTGGGTAATTGTTGTTTCGTTTCTGTCATCAGTTAGCTGCGTCTGCTTACTCGTGTCACTGTCCTCTCTAGCATAGTATGGTTTTAACATATTTACATGGAATATTTTCAACTTTCCATTCAAAGAAATTTCGTAATCAACTTCCGAAATTCTTCTAACAATTTTAAATGGTCCCTGCCAAGAGGTTGATAGTAAATCTCTCTTGTCAGGTAGCAATAGTAAAATATCCTGATCTGGTTTTAATACAATTGTTTTTGCACCTTTGTTGGCGTACTGTTCTTCTCCAAAATTAGTGATGGTAGTGTTTGGTGATACAATTTCTAGTGACTCCTGCAGTTGGTCGGTGTGGGTTTTGTGAGTTGTCTGTCGTGTTATTGCATTCGTGTGTTGTGTGTGTTGTTGCACATCTACAGGCTTGGTAATTTGTGGATCGTTGGCATCCTCAGTTCGAGGTTTTAAGTTGGTCGTATCACTGACAGATTCAACCGCCCCTGCATTATGCACCTCGGTGAATTCTTTTTGAATTACTTCATTGGTTGTCTCCCTTGTGCTTCTGGCAGTTTGAGACAAGCACGAGTGGTGTTTCTCTTTAGAATCGCTGTTTGGGTTCTGGATACCGTTTTTCTGCTCCCAATCTCTGATTTCCTTTTCAGAGCAAGATCGTATGTTGGGCAGATTCCCAAGTATAATTTCAGCGACAGGATTTTCTAGTACTGCGCACAATACTAGTCCTGATATGAACGGTGTTCGAATTTCGACAAGAGCAAGGGGGTATTTTTCGATGGTGCCTGCGAATGTGCGACAAGTTACGTGTTTGTGTGTGTAGTCTTTGTCGTTGACTAATGTTTTCTTAATTCCACATAGCGTTGCGCCGGAATCGCGGATTACAGTGCACTTTTTGTTATTTACAAACCCTGTTGAGAAATTTAGCTTGCCTGTAGATGATAAGGCAGCGTTGGCCATTTCATTAGAAATAGGGATCGTGTGGCCACATAACAATGTTGTGTCAAGTTGGAATTTCCTACAGGTGTTACATTTATTGTCTGTAATGGTGTCAATTATTTGCACTGCATTCCCTAGCTCACTCAACCTTTCATTCTGATTGTCACACTCATTCAATTGTTCAATATCTTCATCTGAGGAAGTTTCAACTAGTGCAGCATTGGCCTGTTTCATTATCTTTCGCCCTTCACAAAAGCGTGAATAGTGCCCAAAGCTGGAGCAAAAATAGCATTTGACCGCTCTCTGATACACATTTCTCTTGTTCTTTTGCTTCTCCACTATCATTTGGAGATGATGTGGATAATTAGGTGATTTATCACACATCGCGTACTCTTCGTGTGTCAGATGACAATACTGACACTTAACTGGCTTCCTGACATTCGAGCGTGGTTTAAACTTGTTTTCAGTTGGTTTTGAGTATCTAGTGTTTACAACTGCTGCTGTTTCGTTTTGACTTAGGTTTAATTGGAAAATATCTCGGTTCGCTGTGAAAAATGCGTTCCCCTTTGTCTCTACTTCTTGGATACTTTTACAGTCCATTTGTTTCAAAAACTTAGCAAAAGGTGTAGGGATTGTACTAACTATTTTGTCAATAATAATGAGTTCTTTTAGTTTGTCATGGTTGTTGTTAGTTTTAGCTGAGTTAATCCACTTTGTGCAAACATCCTGAACTGTAGACACGTAGTCTATGAAGGTTTGGTTAGGTTGTGGGGATAATTTTGCGAACTGTTGTTGGTAACCTGCTGTATCTAATGAGAAATGTTGGAGAATGCGTTGCTTTAAATAATCATAATCTTTTCTCATCTCCTGTGGAACTGTCTCTATTACTTTTAAGGGTTCCAGAGCTAAGTTTCTCATTAAAATAAATGACCAATCTGATTTTTCGACCTTATGGTAGGACATTAGACACTCAAAATTTTCCAGGTATGCACTGATAGAATCTCCTGTGCAAAATGCTTTAACGAGGCCTTTATACTTGTTATATTTTTGTTCCTCCTCCTTGCTTCTCAGTGTATTTACAGATATTTCTACGTTGGAATCAATCTTCATTTGTTTTAGTCTTATTTGTGTATCGGCATTCAATTGGGCTAGTTTGGCCGCCGCCTCAAGCTCCATTTGTTTCTCTTGAGCCTGCAATTGCATTTTCTTTTCTTCTGCCTGCAATTGCATTTTCTTTTCTTCTGCCTCCATTTTCTTTTCTTCTGCCTGCACTTGCCTCTGTTTTTCTTCTCGTTCTATCGCTCTTTCTTCACGGGCAATGTTCTCTGCGTGTGTCTTCTGTGCCCATTCTGACAGTTTTTCTTCTTTATAACCTAATTTCATACCTAACTCAATACATTTTTCTAACGTAGACATCTTGTCTTTTACTTGTTGGTAATTTTACTGAAGTTAAATCCCTTAGACAAATGTTGGGGAGTAGAAAATTTAGTTATCTCCCTTAATGTTTACATGAGCAAATACAAATGCAAAGTTATGTTGGTTACAAGGTCATGAATATACATACAAATCAATGCAAAACAAAAATGTTACATGGATGGATGGTGATAAGTACCGCTTAGGGCTGCAATGGGCATGATATGAAACTTATCTTATATTCCCTGAACTTGCGAATGTAGTCTTGTTCTCTCGCCACTGTTGGATAGGTTACATAGGTTACATACACCACAATTCGCGGAACAATCTGCTCGTAGAATGAGAAAACATTAGTAACAGTCAAATGTCACAGTCATGTCAAATTTTATAGTATTAACATCATTGGGAGTTTATCTGCAGAGGGACTAATATTAGTTTTTATTCTAGATAGCTGCAAAGTTATTAAACTTGTTCAGGAATAAATTTGATATCATTTACTTAATTTTTACTTGGCAATCAATAGCTGTATGAACGTAAAGCTTGTGCCAAAACCAGAGATTAGCCCCCAAAAAGCCTGTCACAGTGTGGATCTCTAGGGGATCTGAACTCGGGCTCAAACAGGCAACAATAACTCCGTTAAATATAATATAGCAACATTTATTGAACTTAGGTATACAGTGCGTTGGCGCAGTGGGTTTTAACAAGCCCGCACTGACACGTTGCATATCACAGAGGTTTAACATCACACATGATTATAACAAACATTCTAAGCAAACTATCTAGCATATGTCTATGACCCTAAATACACATGGGTCTGAACTATTAAGTCCCTCTAAGGCAGGCCCTGTTGCCTCTCCGATGTCCCGTCTGTCTCTGCCGGTTCACACGTGTCGCAATCCGACACGGGTGGTAACTCTGTCCGAGTTCCTCGTGGACCCCGCAATAGGCGGGCCACATCAGTGTCCACGGGACAGTGGACTCACTGACCAGTCCTTCGAGAAGGCTCTGGATTACTCTGGCCTTCGAGTGTCTTACTTCTTTCCCTTGGGCGGGAGTTCTAGCCCTTCGCCAGTGTCTATTAACTTATGTTGGTTTACCGTATAATGTGAGGCTGTGACACAGACAGACAGACAGATCCCCGCCAGGAGCTGGCCGAAGCCGGGCCGGGTCAGCTAGTATATATATATATATATATATATATATATATATATATATATATATATATATATATATATATATATATATATATATATATCTCATCTCATCTCATCTCATCATGTTCCTCTTGTACCTTGCGGTGTCGAGGTGAAGTATAAACTTCGTGAGAGTGCCCGGTTATGGGCTTCGTATATCGACATTCCCATGGATTCTGTTATTCCCTCCGTCCAACGTTTACGTGGTCGGCCTCTTCCTCTGTTTCCATCTGGTCTGTACATCATTGCTTGTTGTGGCATGCTGTTGACTGGTAACCTACTTGCATGGCCAAACCATTTGACTTGCTGCTTTCTAATAAAATCTAGAGCAGCTTTAACCCCCACTTTAGTCCTGATTTCTTCATTTCTGATCTTATCTCTTCTTGATACGTTGAGTATTCTTCTCAGGAACCTCATTTCTGTTGTTGTGATTTTTCTTTTCTCTTTTTCTGTCATTGTCCAGGTTTGGCATTGGTAGCACAGAGTTGGTAGGAAGATTGTGTTGTAAAGTGCTTTCTTAGTAGTTATTGATACATGTTTGTTCTTTAGTATTGGTGCCATTTGTCCAATGAGTTGATTTGCCTTATTGCACCTATTTTCGATCTCGTCTTCTGATCTGCCATTTGATGATATTATACTTCCTAGGTACTTGAAGCTCTTTACTTGTTTCAAGGGATGTTCGTTTAGGTGAATTGTTGCTGTTTGTTCTTCTTTAGTTATAGTCATTACCTCTGTTTTGCTTGTGCTAATTTTCATGTTATGTTCCCTACACATTTCGTTTAGACTATTCATGTGGTCTTGTAATTCAGCTTCTGATTTTGCTATTAGTGCTTGGTCGTCCGCAAACAGGAGTTCTCTAATGGTTAGATTTGCAGATGGTTCTTCTTCTGTGTTCTCGTCATGCGGTATTCTTGCTGTCTCTGCTTGGCTGGTTTCTTTACATATGTTGTCTATATATGTTATGAACAAGAGAGGGGACAGGACACAACCTTGTCGTACTCCAGATCTTATGGTGAAGGGTTCTGAGTGTCCTCCAGTTGCTCTCACTATGCATTCACTGTTGTTGTATAAACTTCTACATAGGTTTGTTAGATGTGTACTCACTCCATATTGTTTAAGGATTTCCCACAGCTTGTTTCTATCTACCCTATCGAATGCCTTTTCTTGGTCAACAAAGGCTAAGTAGAGTGTTTCATTGAATTCAATTGATTTTTCTATAAGTTGTCTAAGAGCAAATATGGCGTCTGTGCATCCTTTGTTTTTCCTAAATCCAAGCTGCGTTTCGCTTAGCTGGGGTTCTAAAGTAGTTCGTAATCTTTTTTCAAGAATTTTGCAAAATATTTTCCGAGTATGACTGTCAAAGACTCGACCACATCCCCTCTGCCAGGGAGAGCGGTCAATCCTGGAGGGACCAGGAGGAGATGCGGTGCCCGAGGCAAAAGCAGGGGAGATGAGGGAATAGTGGAAGGTTAGCCACTCCCTCATGATACACGCAGGCGGTGTGCAGAGAGTTAGCACTCTAATCACGATACCACCACACCTCATGAAGCCAGAGCACAGTTGAGTAGACACTCAACAGGCCACGTTTTGCCAGCAGCGTGCGATGTGAGGTAACACGCACGAAGGAGAAGGTCACCCCGCGTGGTGTGTAACCACGGGAGAGATGTTCGGCAGACGGGAGACTGGACTTGGGGCGTTCACATCGTTTAGAATAACGTTAGGAGTTTTGTGTTCACTAGTAGATAGAGTTAGCATAGGGTTAGCAGTTTGTGTTAGATAATTCTGTGGCTGTATATTGTGTATTGCATTAGCGACTGTTTACCGCTTGTAAGCGAGCCAACGGCAATAAAATGGACCATGCATTTTGCCTCCCACACGACTTGCAAGTTGTCTTGTATGGGTGTGTGAGAAGTACCCGATGATGCCTGTCAGTTAAGTTGTTGACAGGCCAGGGTAATTGTGGTGTCAGAAGTGAAGCTTGAATGTAATATTCAAGCTACTCCACTCGTCCACGAGGCTCTAGACTAGGGTTTAATTTGTGTAGTGACGGTGATTTGTGCAGACGAGAGAAATTTTGCAAGCTAGAAATGTGCCTATCGTGACGTATTAAACTGTTTAATTGTGTTTATGAAATATTTATTTAGTCAAAGTATGTATTCATCAAAGCTGTAAGTATGAATATTCTTGTTTTCTCATATTTATTTATATATTTACCTTTTTGGTGAGAAATAAGTACCAAAAATGATTCACGGCGGAGCGATACAAAGCCAGCCGACAATATCGATTTTTCATCGCGCTGTGCTGTGACGTCAGATGATTGACAAACAGTCGTCTGGGCTCATTAGCATACAGCAATCGAGTGTATAGAGAATTGCTAAACAGCTGCTCGCCTGAATCGGTACGTTATATCATTTATTATTTATTTATTTCAACTACTAAAGGAATAGATTTATTTATTTAAACATTATGATGTTATTTTTATTTCTTTAAAAGCAGATATGCATATTTTCGGTCATATTTTCCCTGTGTTTACCGTCACGATGGAACTATTTTTTGGCCAGGCAGATGATACTTGCCTGCACAACACTTACAGAAATTAAATAGAGTAGTAACATAAGGCAATAACGGATAGAACAAAGACAGGACATTGACATTTAATTTATTTAATACATATTCTAGTTGTTCGTGAATCTGTCTGTCATTGTCTAAGTCATTGTCCTTAGGGGTCTGGGTTAACATATCGTGTAATAGGCCTGATTACTACGGCCCTGCATATCAAAGGGCGAACTACACCTGATTACGGCCCTGTGTACCAAATATAGTTTTCTGGTAACGACACGTGCCTCCACCCGAAAGTACCAAGGTGACCTGTGGCAACGGAGTTCCGTTCCCCGATCCTCGGGAACGTTAAAGCTGAGTACACTTATATATTTTGGCATGCAATTTGATTAATAGTGCATCTCTTTTTCAGCTTGTAACGCGTTGACATATTTTATACTCTGTTTTTCTGCAAGATAAAGCTGGGCAGGGTATAAACAGAAAGCACAACTGATAGTGATCAGATAAGAACAAACATAACATATCAAAGATAATAACTGATAAAAGTCATCATTGCCTGTCACTGCGAGCCGAATACTAAATTAAGATGGCAACTTTATCAGACTTCATAAAAGCAGGTAAAGATCTAGAATTAACAGGAAAAGAGCTACAACAATATGCAGATCAAAAATTTAAAGAAGCAAAAGATGCTGAAAGGGACGAACGCGCACGAGAAAGAGAAGAAGAAAGACAACATCAAATACAATTAAAACAACAACAGCTAGAACATGATAAGACAGTTAAACAACAACAGTTAGAACAGGGATAAGGAGATTAAGCTAAAGGAATTAGATCTAAAGCAAAAGCAAATAGATCAAGAGAGAGATCTAAAACAAAAAGAGATAGATGAAATGACAAGAGTTAAAGAAAAACAAATTCAAGTAGAATCAGAGACACAATTAAAGATGAAAAGCATGGATGTAGACTCACACGCAGAAATCTCTGCCACTAAATTAAGAAGTCAACAAGAAGAAAACAAGTTCAACAAATACAAAATATTATCAAACCATATTGTAAAGAAGACTCAATATCAGCATGGACAGAGAATGTAGAATATCAATTTAAATACCACCAAGTTCCATTAGAGATGTGGGCCCCAATTTATACAAAAAATCTCAGCGGTGAGCCCCTTAAAGTAATAGAAACTATACCAACAGAGCTTAGATCTAGCTATCAATACATCCATGATAGGATTATGCAGCACTTTTTACTTGATGCCCCTGGGTATCAAGTTCAGTTCTCAAATCTGAAACCTAAACCTAGTGAAACCTTTATTGATTATGTTTCAAATGTACAGAGTGTACTAAACAGGTGGCTTAAAGCAGCTAACATAGGAAAAGACTTTGATAGATTAAAAAAACTTAATTACTATGGATAAGGTTATATCCACCATACCTTCTCCTTTTGCCAAATTTTTGCAGCAGTCAGACATTGAAAACATAGAGCAGTTTGAAAAGAAAGGATCAGCATATTTTTCTTCTAACAGAGATGTGTTTAAGACCTCAAATGACTCTGAAATAGTTTCCTTCGTCAAAGACCAAACTAAAAACTACCAAGTAATAGGAAACCTTATCAGAAATACGATAAGAAAAGATAGGAAAATGGAAAAATGTATCCATTGTCACCTTTTTACATGACACCTATGCTATGTGTGACAAATCGCCAAATTATCCGGCGCATCTTGAAAATGTGATCAAGAAACAGCAAAGTAAAAGATTTGCATACAGGCGTGCAATCAAATGTTTTTTTGTTCCTGTTATGGCCATTATAGTAATAAATGCCTTGGCCGGCAGCGTATGAAAGCCAGTAATGCCATTTTGATTGACACCTCTTCTGATGGTGGTAGTGAGAATGAGTCTGAGAGTGAAAGTGACTTACCTAATAACCAAGCAGAAAATGTTTGTGGTGCATACGATATGTTAAGCTTCGACAGCTGTGAACGATGTCACCAATTCCATACAGACGGAAAACTAGAATGTGGACATACAGTACCATTCTCATCTGAGAATGTAAACGCAGCACTAGCCTCCAGAGGCAATCTTGTGTTCCACAATGCGATGGTCAATTATGTAGCATGCCAGTGTTTGCTAGACAGCGGCAGCACCCTTATTGGTCTTCGGAAAGAACTGGTTAATCCGGGTGATTACACAGGTGATACTGTCAAATGCCGTACCTTTTCGGGTAACATTGAAATCTACCCTTTGGCAAAAGCCCAGATTGACTCTCCTTTTCTCTCTGGTACCTTTACCTGTGCAATACTGAACAACCCTTGTACTGATTTAATTCTGGGGTGCTTACCCCAACTAAAACATTGTACGATTGATGAAATAGTTGCATGGGAAAAAGTAAAGGCAACTATTACAACAGCCAAAACAGACACTTCAAAACATCATAACATATTACAAGATGAGACACTACTGATGCTTTCTACAACCAGCACAGATGACACGAACAAACAGAAACTTTTACACCACCAGAAATCTACTCTTAATGTGTCTCCATACTTAAAATTGTTAAAGGTCAAAGCCAGAGTGACCAAAAATGCATCTTGTTTATTTAGACGTAAGAATGGCATTTCAACTACAGGTCATGCTACTGGTAACCATGAACAGGTGTTACCTGAACAACACCGGTTAACTATGCCAAAATATGCACATAAAACACCGGTGACTGGTCATCTTGCATACAACAACACCAGACCAGGTTTTTTCAAGAAGATAAAATTATGTTTTCATAATGTATTTGCGTGTAATGTCTGTCAACAATTGGTACAAAAGTTTAAGGGTAGACATCCTACAACTGAAGTACAACCTTCTATACTGGCTCCCAAGCCATTTGATAGAGGAAGGGTCAGTTCTACCACAAACACACAAACAACGGTGCAAGAACCAGGGATCTTGAACTTGATCAAGACAGATTTAGGCTACTTCCATACCAACGAAATGGCAACGACTATTCAAGGTGGTACATAACCATGGTACATGTTGACTATGAAATATCGATAAACAGACACTTAGAGATATTCCATGTCAACATGCGAAAAACCTCACTTTTCAAGACAAGAGACAGAAGTAGTGACAGACGAACATATTGCATCCACACCTAGTAATCAGACGACAGACATACATAGCGCAACTACACTAGTTAGTGAGACTGGCAAATCCGACGAGGGGCATACATGTAGTGAACTTATAGAAAACACATGAATAAATCAGAATACTGATGACTGGACAATACACCTACTGAAACTGAGACATGCCTTTGACAGAGTGCAACTCCTCGGTCTCACTGTCAAACCAAGCAAAGTCAAATTATGCCTAAAATAAATTCATTTTTGGGTCATGTCATTTCTCAAGTCCAACTGTAGACTGACCTGAAAAATAGTACCAAAATTATGAATCTGACCATGTCTAACAGAAAGGAAACAGGTCAGAAACCTTTTGGCATTAGTAAATTACTCAGAAATTACAATTATATTTTCCAATGTCTTAAAATCTTCTGGAAATGAAATGTGAAAGATGCATTATTAATTTCTGCATTGTCAAAATTGAAAATTCTTTTTAGTAATGTTCCCATCCTCCGCTTGCCTAATCCTGGGCTCGTTTATTATCTTAGGACAGATGCCAGCAGGATCTCCATCGCTGCAGTCCTAGGCCAATTTATGAGGGCATCTTCCATCCAATTTGCTACGTGAGCCGTAAGATCACACCTGCCGAGTCCAGATATTCGATAGCAGAACTGGAAGCCCTCAGCGTCATCTATTCAGTGAGGAAGCTCCATCGATTTCTGGCGGGTGTACACTTCATTGTCCAGACAGATAATTCTCCCATCACGGTCATCCAAACTGGGGTGCATAGAAACGACCGGATATACAGGTGGTCTCTGATACTTCAGAACTATACGTTTAGTATAGAACATATCAAGGGTAAGGACAACATTCTGGCTGATACCCTCAGTAGACCATCTGAGGTAACAATACCTGAAATCCCACATAATAATGTAGAGTGATAGTTAGTACATGAATACAGTACAATATGCTATGTAAAATAGGTTACATATACACCCATTGTGTGCTTAAGAGTGTACCAAGTACAACGAACTATCATGTGTCCGTAGACATTAACTTAAGAACTGTGCTACAGAAATTAGATACTACCGTGTGAATCAGGACAGCTCATTTCCAACTAAGCTCCAGTCCGGTGTATCATTTGTGTGAAATGTATAAAACAGTGTCAGAACAGTGCTTAATTTCAGACACATAAAGACTAAGCTACGACACCAGCGAATCTCTACACGTGCACTACCGATGAACAGTATTATGACCGTAAAATGTATTTCAGATACCCAGGCAAATTATGTAGTTATATTGTGCCTATACCAATATACAAACATGAAGGCAACTACTAACCTGAGAGAACTGAAGACCATGTATATAAACTTAATGTGATATGTAAGATAATATTTTAACATAGTGATAGATTAGATATAGAATTAGGTAATATAATAATTCTCATTTATTTAAATAGGGTAGTTAATACAATAATTAACCCAGCTATTTAGCTTAAAATATTAGGTTAGACGTAAAAAAATAGGTAATTACAAGCTAAAGTAAAATTTTAATAGAAATAGTACCATTTAGAGTGTTACATTTCATTTAGCTTTAGTTTAGGGTAGTTTATTCCATATTAAGGAAAACCATACCATCGATCAAACATTACCAATAATTAGTATTATCATTTTACATACATCAGTTACATAATTTAGATTAAGAACATTAATCATATGATTCATGTTCAATCTAACAACATTAGATAGTATAGTATTAGAAAAGTACATAATTTATGTTCACATCATCCAGGTAACTAAGGTACATAACTCATATCACACTAATTACATTTAAATAGTTACATTACATCCCTTAGATTAGATAAACATAACGAGTAGGATAAACAGATAATATAATTAACATAATAGAACTTAGGTAACACATTAAATACTTAGTTATAAAAGGAGAAGAGTTTATTATAATATAAAATATGATACTTTAGGTTAGTGTAACATACTAGATGATGAGATCAAAGGGACAAGCCATCAACCCTGTCTCGCCCATGTAAATATAATGTACATATATGACTCGTGCAATGATTAGCGCACAGTCATGAGGCTCAATCATCTCAAACTGAGCCAAACGTGTACAGTCTCACTCCAAGGTTTTTAAATAAGCAGAAGAATAAGTATGGAGGAATGAGTGATGTGTGATAGAAGTAAGGGTGAAAGGAGTATGACAGAAGTGTGAAAGTAAGAATGAATGAAAGATAGACGGGAGAGAATGCAAGCAGTCAGCAAATTCTTCTGCTGTCTGCCACGACTTTTAATATTTGTTTGCGTTAATGTTGGTTTTCGCTAGGGAAATTGTGTTAGGGTGAATGTGTTGTCTGTCATATAGTTTAGAACTTAGATTACAGTATTTTGGGTTTCATAACAATGGAATGTAGTCACGAATCAGTGTTATACACCTGCTTGTGGCCACATTGAACAAAATTATGACACTCAAAAAACTAACATACATACACAGATAAGTTAGAAATATAGGGTAGAAGTTAGAATAGTAGATTTATTACATCCAAACACGCAAACAACCAGAAAAACAAACATATAAATTGCATACACTATTTGTAGATCAAAGGCAGATAACTTTGGTGCCAGGGGACATAATAGACAACGAAGAACTAAATTAACAGTGAAATAAAGTCTTACGCGCGGAAGCGAAGGAGGTAAAGCCTGTCGCACACACTCTTGTAGAATGGTTGTTAAATATTATATGGGGGACATGAAGCAATTCATGTGTTGACCCTAAGAAAGTCAACTTTGTATGGGTAGTAAGTTAATTTACTATGTGAGGGCAGGTCTTATAAGACAACGGTCCGGTTCAGACATACCTCTGATAAATATAATATAGCATGTGAGAAGGGGCTCACGCCAACCAGGCAAGTTTGTGGCGATTGCCAGTAGCCAAGTGAGGCTTTACTACATTGTGACAATAGTTGTTAATAGTCTATTGGAAAGCCCAGAGCCAGGTTATCTAGAGTCTTTGACAAAAATTAGAGACACTAATTCTTTGTGTAGAAACCTCCTTGCGTCACAACCAATAAGTGAAAGTTGATGACGCAACACAAGAGGGGCGGGTGTGTGTCAAAGACTCGACCACATCCCCTCCGCCAGGGAGAGCGGTCAATCCTGGAGGGACCAGGAGGAGATGCGGTGCCCGAGGCAAAAGCAGGGGAGATGAGGGAATAGTGGAAGGTTAGCCACTCCCTCATGATACACACAGGCGGTGTGCAGAGAGTTAGCACTCTAATCACGATACCACCACACCTCATGAAGCCAGAGCACAGTTGAGTAGACACTCAACAGGCCACGTTTTGCCAGCAGCGTGCGATGTGAGGTAACACGCACGAAGGAGAAGGTCACCCCGCGTGGTGTGTAACCACGGGAGAGATGTTCGGCAGACGGGAGACTGGACTTGGGGCGTTCACATCGTTTAGAATAACGTTAGGAGTTTTGTGTTCACTAGTAGATAGAGTTAGCATAGGGTTAGCAGTTTGTGTTAGATAATTCTGTGGCTGTATATTGTGCATTAGCGACTGTTTACCGCTTGTAAGCGAGCCAACGGCAATAAAATGGACCATGCATTTTGCCTCCCACACGACTTGCAAGTTGTCTTGTATGGGTGTGTGAGAAGTACCCGATGATGCCTGTCAGTTAAGTTGTTGACAATGACTCAACAGTGAAATGCCTCTGTATTGTGTGCAATCTCTTTTGCTGCCTTTGTTTTTCCAAATTGGGATAATTATGGCGTTTCCCCAGTCTCGTGGTGTCTGTTGTTCTACCCAAACATGGTTGAATAGTCTATGTAGCCAAGCTGTTCCTACTTCCCTTGCTGCTTTAATTAGTTCATTTGGTATTTCATCCTGTCCTGGTGATTTGTTCAATGGGGCTAATCTGATGGCTTCTATAATTTCTTCTTTTAGTATGTCTGGTTCTAGTTCCTCGGTGACATCTGTGTAGGCCTCTTGAATTCCTGTGACATCTGATGGGATGTTGAGAAGTTGTTCAAAATACTTCTTAGTTTTTCTACGAGCAGTATGAAATATATATATACGTATACTCAGACACACAAACAAATGCCTTGATACGCCTGGACCAGCAGTAACCGCTCCTCCTCCCACCCCCTGACTACGTGTGTGTGTGTGTGTGTGTGTGTGCGTGTGTGTGTGTGTGTGTGTGTGTGTGTGTGTGTGTGTGTGTGTGTGTGTGTAGAATGCCGCAAATTCACGTCATTATGGCATCACACACAGAGGCGGGTATATCTGAGCTTTTCATGTGTCCGTGAGAAATCGGCTCTTGTCGGGTTCTCATGGAGACACACATGACCGCTGTTAATATTGGCTGCTATTTTTAACACGTGTATTCAGGGATTCAATATGTGCACATCATTGCCAGAATTACCACACAATAGCTAATACTAATAAGATTTACATCTAGCATGTCTGAATTATCATCATCAAGTGCCTGATCAACTGGCCGGGGCGACCACAGTTCCTGTTCTCCACCAGAATGTATGAATGCATGTCATGAAATATGTCATCGTGAAAGGTCGTCATATATCTCTCGCTGCCTCTCTATACGTCTTTATGATTACTGTTGTCAATTGTCACAATATTCTTCTCATCGTGTTACCAATTGTCACAATATTCTTCTCATCATGTTACCAGTTGTCGCAATATTTTTTCCGACATGTTACATATTGTCGCAATATTCTTCTCAACGTGTTACTAATTAACACAATATTGTTCTCAACATGTTATCAATTGTTACAATATTCTTCTCATCGTGTTGCAATTGTCACAATAGTCTTCTTATCGTGTTGCCAATTGCCACACTATTTTTCTCAACATGTTACCAATTGTCACAATATTCTTCTCAACTTGTTACTAATTAACACAATATTGTTCTCAACATGTTATCAATTGTTACAATATTCTTCTCATCGTGTTGCAATTGTCACAATAGTCTTCTTATCGTGTTGCCAATTGCCACACACTATTTTTCTCAATATGTTACGAATTGTCACAATATTCTTCTCATCGTGTTGCCAATTGTCACAATATTCTTTTCATTGTGTTACGAATTGTCACAATATTCTTCTCAACATGTTACAAATTGTCACAATATTCTTCTCAGCATGTTACAAATTGTCACAATATTCTTCTGATCATGTTACAAATTGTCACAATATTCTTCTCAACATGTTACAAATTGTCACAATATTCTTCTCAACATGTTACCAATTGTCACAATATTCTTC
The DNA here is from genome assembly GCA_014155875.1 of Cepaea nemoralis. NCBI lineage: Eukaryota > Metazoa > Mollusca > Gastropoda > Stylommatophora > Helicidae > Cepaea > Cepaea nemoralis. The sequence goes on from JACEFZ010005660.1 coordinate 55,717, forward strand.
TCAACATGTTACCAATTGTCACAATATTCTTCTCAAAATGTTACCAATTGTCACAATATTCTTCTCAACATGTTACCAATTGTCACAATATTCTTCTCATCATGTTACAAATTGTCACAATATTCTTCTCGTCCATGTTTATAAGATGTTATGTATTTTGTAATCATACAATTCTGTTGTCTGTATTTTTTAATCATACAACTCTGTTGTTTGCATTTTGTAATCACACTGTTCTGTTTGATAAAAAAATATTCTGTTGTAGGCCTATGTGTTCTGTGATCACACTTATCTGTTGTCTGTATTTTGTAATAATCCAATTCTATTGTCTGTACCGAATGATAATACAATTCTGTTATCCGCAATTTATGATCATACTATTCTGTTTTCTATAACTTTTGATCATAATATTCTGTTGTCTCAATTCTCGGATACAATTATTATGTCTGTATTCTCAGAAACAATTATTCCGTCTATAGGCCTATTCTCAGATAAAAATGTTGCGTCTGTATTCTCAAATGAAATGATTCTGCCTGTATCCTCAGAAACATTTACACAGTCTATATTCTAAGATGAAACTGGTCTGTCTGTATTCTCAGAAACAATTATTCCGTCTATAGGCCTATTCTCAGATAAAAATGTTGCGTCTGTATTCTCAAATGAAATGATTCTGCCTGTATCCTCAGAAACATTTACACAGTCTATATTCTAAGATGAAACTGGTCTGTCTGTATTCTCAGAAACAATTATTCCGTCTATAGGCCTATTCTCAGATAAAAATGTTGCGTCTGTATTCTCAAATGAAATGATTCTGCCTGTATCCTCAGAAACATTTACACAGTCTATATTCTAAGATGAAACTGGTCTGTCTGTATTCTCAGAAACATTATTCCGTCTATATTCTCAGATAAGTTTGGAGAGAACAATAATGGAGGAGTATATGCCTGGGAAGAGAGGAAGAGGAAGGCCAAAGAGAAGATGGGTGCAGGATGTGACGGATGATCTCCAGATGGGTGTATCGGAGGCGGGACATCTTGCTTATGACCGAGAAGTTTTACGGAAGGTTGATATGGGAGCGAGGTTCTGCAAAGGACATGCTACTGAATGAATGAATATTCTCAGATGAAACTGTTCTGTCTGTATAATCCTACACGAGAACGCCCTGTCTCCCTATCCCCAACCCGTGAAGCCAATCAGTGCCCCCAGAATGCAGGAGAGAGAAGGCAGCAGAAGTGAGACAGCGCGCGCGGGCTGGACGCGGGCGGCAGGCAGACGTGGGGGGCGCGCGCGGCCGCCAGGAGCCGCCTGTAGTCCAGCCAGCAGACAGACAGACAGACGATCTCTAGCAGGTCCACACGACACATCGCCGCTCCTGGGCTTCCAACATTTGCTTCATTTCTCTTCTTATTTCATGTTTAAATGTCATGACTTCTGCCACAGCTGGAGTTTACTTCTAGACAATTCGGTTCTCATCAGGAATTAGCAGCCATGCTGAACGAACATTGGTGGATGGTAGTGTTGGTGTGCCTGTTATGTTTCACAACCAGACCCACCTTGACGACGGCTCAGAAAGGTAAGGCATATTTTGTAATTTGTGAGTGTAGATAGTGGGGCCAGGCCTGGCAGGTCGCCGGCCCGTGTTGACACAGTTTGTGGGGGAACATTCGTGTCCCCATGAGACCCACACTGCGAGTTTATCTCGGCACTTATCCCCGAGCTTACGGTCGAGTGTTCAAACTTGCAGTTGACCCTGAGAGTTCACGGGTGGGAGAAGTCCTTGTTCGAAACCTAGGATTGTCTGTGGCCAACTGACGACATCAACCGCCCGACATCACATATTTTCTGCTCTCTTGAATGTGTCACCGAGTGTCGGACGACAGATGGAAGGCAGGTGCAGTAATTACAGCAGATACAAGACTCGTGTGTGCTGAAATATCTCCAACAACAACACCTAGATTGCTATATTTAGCCGGCTGTAACCAACAACCTGTTGCTCGACCTCAGACAAACCCGCGCCGCATGTCCCTCTTCTAGCATTTCCTGTTCTGTTTGTCCTCATGTGAACATCAACAATGACTGGCTTATTGTCTTCATGAGCATAACAACATCGACATTTTTATTTCATGTACTTTGTATCTCGGTTCCTGCGGGTCCAAGTTGATGCAGTATTTTTATTTTTCAACTAAAGAATTCAAACTGGTACCCCCTCCAGTACCTGATATAGTATTCTGTGTGTGGGTCTGTGCTCGAGTATTGTCTTAGTCGTTCACTAGACTTGGCTGCTCTATGTAGGTTTGTCTATGTTTGTAACACTTGTTGGCTGTCAATCTATGGGCATTACTGTTTGCTGTACCACATGGGTTGTTGAGTGACACATTTCTGTCATAAATTGTCACATTAGTTTTGCTGAGCGAAAAACTTTGTGAACTTTGTCATGAAGTGTCACTCTGTGAAATAAGGAGAACCTTGTCAGGAAGTGTCACATTTGATTTGCTGTGTGAAATTAGAAACTTTGTCATTAAGTGTCAAACTTGCTCTGTGAAATAAGAAACTTTGTTGTTAAGTGCCACGTTTGCTCTGTGAAATAAGAAACTTTGTCATTAAGTGCCACGTTTGCTCTGTGAAATAAGAAACTTTGTCGTTAAGTGCCACGTTTGCTCTGTGAAATAAGGAACTTCGTCATGAATTGTCACATTTGCTCTGCGAAATTAGGAATTTCGTCACGAAGTATCACATTTGCTCTGCGAAATAAGAAACTTTGTCATGAATTGTCACATTTGCTCTGCAAAATTAGGAAATTTGTCACAAAGTGTCACATTTGCTCTGCAAAATAAGGAACTTTGTCGGGAAGTGTCACATTTGCTCTGCGAAATTAGGAACTTTGTCACGAAGTGTCACATTTGCTCTG
>JACEFZ010005661.1:750000-811439 GCA_014155875.1 Cepaea nemoralis
AGAGTTGAATTGCATCACTAATTTTTAAGTTACAAAATGTATATGTACAATTTTTCTCCATTTCCTTTACAATTTTGCGACAATGCTCACGACAATCGTCACTGTATGTGTGTGTAAAGTGTGGGAGTTTGTGTGGGTGGGTGGGGATGTGTGTTTGGCTAGGTGGTTGTGGGTGAGTGGGTGGAGGAGGATATGTTGGTGTATGATTGATGGTGGATTATGGGATGGGTGGGGGTATATATGGGTGGGAGGGATATGTGGGTGTGGGGATATGTGGTGGGTGGGAGATGTGTGCAGGTGGGGGTGGTTGTTGGTTTGGGGGTGAGGGATGTGTCTGGGTGGGATGTTTGGGTGGATGGGTGGGGAGTGTGTGTGGGTGAGATATGTGTGAGGGATGTATGTGGGTTGGGGAGGGTGCATGATGGGTGGGTGATGGATTTGGAGATGTGTGTGTGGGTGGGGATATGTCTGGCTGGGTGGGGGTGTGTGGCTGGATGGATGATGTATGTGTGGGTAGTGAGGGTGATTGTAGTTGGGGGATGTGTGTATGGGGTAGGAGATGTATGGGGAGATGTGTGTGTGGGTGAGGGATGTGTCTTTGGGATGTGTGTGGGTGTGGTGTTGTGTGGGAGGGGAGCTGGGTGTGGATAAATGATGTGTGTGTGGGTGGGTGAAGGTGTGGTTGGGTTTGCGGGTTGGTGAAGGATGTGTGTGAGGGTGGGAATGTGTGCTTAGATGGGTGGTTGGTGTGTGTGGGTGGGTAGATAGGAGATGTATGTGTTGATGAGTGGGTAAGGGATGTGTGGGTGTTAGTGGTTGAGGGATAAGTACGTGTGTCTAGGGATGTGTGTGAGGGATGTGTGTATGGGTGGGGAGATTGTGCGTGGGTGGGGATGTATGTGTATATGGGTAGGGGTGTGTGGTTAAGGGATGTGTGGCTGGGGGATGGGTGGATGGAGGATGTGTGGTTGGGTAGAGGATGTGTGGGTGGGTGATTGTATATGAGTAAGGGTGTGTGGTTAAGGGATGTTTGGTTGGGAGGATGGGTGGGTGGAGGATGTGTGGGTGGGTGAGTGTGTGCAGGTTAGGAGATGGTGGGGGATGTTTGTAGGTGTGGGCTCGGGATCTGTAAGTGGGCTGGGGGAGATGGGAGATTATGTGGGTGGGTGCGGAATTTGTGTGTGGGTAGGTGCGGAATATGTGAGTTGACGGGGAGATGTGTGTGTGGTTGAGGAATGTGTGTTTGGCTGGGTGGGTGGAGGTGTGTGGGTGGAGGATATGTGGGTGAGTGATTGTTGGTGGGTAATGGGACTGGGTAGAGGATATGTGAGTGGGTGGGGAGATGTGTGTAGGTGGGGGATGTGCGGGTTATTGAATGTATGTGTGCTTGGGGTGTGGGTGGATGGATGTGTGGTGGGTGAGAGGTGTGTGTGGGTGGGGAGATGTGTAGGTGTAGGGATGTGGTGGATGGGTGGGGGAATGTATGTGTGTGTGGGTTATGTGTGTGGTTGGGTGGGGGAGTTGGAGTGAATGGGGGATGTGTGGGTGGGTGGTGGATGTGTCTCATAACATAGTAATATGCATTGTTTATGTTTACAAAATCCATGTGACAATGTCTTTTCCTATGCACTGTTGATGAAAGAAAGATGAGTGAATGGAAGGGCCGAATGTAAGACGGGCCTGCGTGCCCAATTTGTTACCCTTTGAAAATAAAGTCTGTTCGTTTGTTCTCTCTCTCTCTCTCTTCTTTCTCTCTCTCTCCTCTCTCTCTCTCTCTCTCTCTCTCTCTCTCTCTCTCTCTCTCTCTCTCTCTCTCTCTCTCTCTCTCTCTCTTTTGTCATGGACACCATGGTAACCTCAGAGCGTAGGTGGCGCTACCATGAGCCGGGGAAGGACTTGGGATGGTGCGAAATAAGCAAACATTACAATAAACAAGACAATCTAGATACAATAATTTATAATTGAAAATGGTAAATTTAAGACACATAGCAGCCAAGAGGTCTCCGCACTTGTCAAGATCTCCTTTTATTGTAAACATAATATTTACATTTAAATTGTTATTACAACATTTCGTGTTACATACGTTATATCAAGCAAGTTCGAGTACTGACAGCGGGCCGGATGAAATGACATCGCGGGCCAGATCCGGCCTGCGGGCCGTAGTTTGGTGACCCCTGGCCTAGATCATACATCAGAGTAGATCATACATCAGAGTAAATCATACATCAGCATAGATCATACCTGAACTTAGATCATACATCAGCCTAGATCCTACATCAGCCTAGATCATACATCAGCATAGTTCATACAACAGCTTACATCATACATCAGCTTATATCATCATGAACTTAGATCATACAACAGCTTAGATCATGCTTCAGCTTATATCATACCATAACTTAGATCATACATCAGTATAGTTCGTACAACAGCTTAGATCATACATCAGCTTATATCATCATGAACTTAGATCATACATCAGCTTATATCATACCGCAATTTAGATCATACATCAGTCCAGATCATACATCAGCTTAAATCCTACATCAGCTTATATCATCATGAACTTAGATCATACATCAGCCTTGATCATACAACAGCTTAGATCATGCTTCAGCTTATATCATACCATAACTTAAATCATACATCAGCCTTGATCATACAACAGCTTAGATCATACATCAGCTTATATCATACCGCAATTTAGATCATACATCAGTCTAGATCATACATCAGCTTAAATCCTACATCAGCTTATATCATCATGAACTTAGATCATGCATCAGCTTAGATCATATATCAACTTAGATCATTCTTCTTCTTCTTCAGCGTTCCGAGCCATTGAGGTTCTTTGCTGCAGATACAATCTGTCTCCATTCGTCTCTCTGGTGGATCTTCTCTTGCCAGTCGTTGATTCCAAGTGCTTGTAGGTCTGTATATGTATTATCTCTCCACCGTCTTCTTGGTATACCTCGGGGTCTACGGTCGTTTATTTCCTGAGTGTAAGCGAGTTTTGTTTCACTATTATCTTCCATTCTTTCTATATGCCCCAGCCATTGTCTATTAGCCTTCATGATACCAGTGATTAGCGGGGACTTAAACAGATCATAAATTTCTTTGTTACTTCTTCTTTTCCACTCTCCACTTTGTGTATCCCTAATGGGTCCAAAGATGCGTCTTAAAATTTTGTTCTCAAAGGTTTGTAACAAGGCTTCGTCTCCTTTCGTTGTACTCCAGGTTTCAGAGCCATACAGCACAACTGGTCTGATCAGTGTTTTGTATATTGTGATTTTGGTGTTATGAGATAGCTGCATTTGATTTTAGTAAGATGTTGTAGTGCATAGTATATCTTATTTCCAGAGTTGATTCTAGTTTGTATTTCTTCCCTTATGATGTTGGAGCAGTTGAAGATTGTACCCAGGTATTTGTATGTTTCCGTTCTTTTAATGGTCATATTATCTATTTGTATGTGGCCAGAGTTTTTAGCCATTCCTTCTCTTGAAATTACCATATATTCTGTCTTATCTTGGTTGATAACCAGCCCCATCTGTTGGGCTTTTTCCTTTAAGTGAGTCAATATTTCCAATGTCTTTTGTTCACTTTGCCCTATAATATCTATATCATCTGCATAACCAAGCAGCTTGGATGTTCCTCCAATATCACATTCCTCCTTTACCTTCCTTACAACTTTCTCTAGAGCCAGATTGAAGAGTAGCTGCGATAGTGCATCACCCTGTTTCAAGCCAGATGTTATTTGAAAGGGTCTGATTTCCTGCCTTTATATGTTACTATATTATAAGTATCTTCCACGCATAGTCTGGTCATGTTGATTAACTTCCTTGGTATTCCATATTCCTGCATAGCATTCCATAGACTATTCCTATGGACACTATCATAAGCCTTTTTAAAATCCACAAAAATGTTATGGAGATCTCTTTTATATTCCCAATTTTTCTCGGTTATTTGTCGTAAGATAAATATCTGATCTATTGTTGATCTGTTTTGTCTAAAACCCGCCTGGTAGTCACCTAATATGTCTTCTGAATATGGTTGTCTATTTAGTAATACTGCGGATAGTATCTTATAGCTTGTGGACAGTAGCTTAGATCATACATGAGCAAATTAATCATTCTTCTTCTCCATCTTTTGTTCACTTGAAACCGATTGTCTATAGCTGCAATGTGTGCCTGCTTGATTACACATACACATCTGGTCATAATCAATACCTGATATGTTCATGAGGATATTAATGATTTACTTTGTTGTGTTTCAGAAGTACACTCTTGGTCTTCAAGGAGTCCTTACCACTCCATTCAAGAGCATTCACAAAAGTGGACATATGACAGCATAGACATGAAGGTTGTGAAACAAGAACTACCGGATGTTCAAGAAATGACAGAACACAGCAACTCAGAATCAAGCATGTTTGATAACAGTTGTAAGGCATCAGTAAAACATGAATATGGTTGTCAAATGTCAGAACATGTGTCATCTGTGATTGATACAAACAATAAACTATCTCTGGCTATTGAGAATTGTCAGCAGCAAAATAAGGAAACACAAGTAAAATATACACAGAGCTTTGCAAAGTCTCTTGATGACATTTTTGATTATGACAGTTATAGCTCTCAAAGGAACTCACACAGGAAGACTTGTCTGATGTTTCTAGTCCAAATGTTTGTGTAGACAGATATAAGAGAACACATAGTGAAGGGATGCCAAACAAATGTAATGAACAGGATTGCCTTTTGATTCAAGATGACCATCTGGAGTGCCAACAGAACATGTACCACAAGAGAAGACATACTAGGAGAGAAACCTTACAAGTGTGATGATTGTGGTGCTTCTTTTACACAAGCTGGCAATCTGAAGGCTCACAAGAGAACACATACAGGAGAAAAACCTTACAAGTGTGATGATTGTGGTGCTTCTTTTACTACAAGCTGGCAATCTGAAGATCTCACAAGAGAACACATACAGGAGAAAAACCTTACAAATGTGATGATTGTGGTGCTTCTTTTACTCGAGCTGACAGTCTGAAGATTCACAAGAGATTACATACAGGAGAAAAACCTTACAAGTGTGATGATTGTGGTGCTTCTTTTACACAAGCTGGCAAACTAAAATCTCACAAGAGAACACATACAGGAGAAAAACCTTACAAATGTGATGATTGTGGTGCTTCTTTTACTCGAGCTGACTCGTCTGAAGACTCACAAGAGATTACATACAGGAGAAACACCATACAAGTGTGATGATTGTGGTGCTTCTTTTTCTCGAGCTGATAGTCTGAAATCTCACAAGCAATTACATACAGGAGAAATACCTTACAAGTGTGATGTTTGTGGTGCTTCTTTTACTACAGCTGACAGTCTGAAGACTCACAAGAGGTTACATGCAGGAGAAACACCTTACAATTGTGATGTTTGTGGTGCTTCTTTTACTCAAGCTGGCAATCTGAAGACTCACAAGAGAACACATACAGGAGAAAAACCTTACAAGTGTGATGATTGTGGTGCTTCTTTTACTCAAGCTGGCAATCTGAAGACTCACAAGAGAACACATACAGGAGAAAAACCTTACAAATGTGATGATTGTGGATGCTTCTTTTACTCCAGCTGGCCATCTGAAGACTCACAAGGCAACACATACAGGAGAAAAACCTTACAAGTGTGATGATTGTGGTGCTTCTTTTACTCGAGCTGACAGTCTGAAGACTCACAAGAGAACACATACAGGAGAAAACCTTACAAGTGTGATGATTGTGGTGCTTCTTTTACTCGAGCTGACAGTCTGAAGACTCACAAGAGATCACATACAGGAGAAACACCTTACAAGTGTGATGATTGTGGTGCTTCTTTTACTCGAGCTGGCAATCTGAAGATTCACAAGAGAACACATACAGGAGAAAAACCTTACAAGTGTGATGATTGTGGTGCTTCTTTTACTCAAGCTGGCAATCTGAAGACTCACAAGAGAACACATACAGGAGAAAAACCTTACAAGTGTGATGATTGTGATGCTTATTTTACTCAAGCTGGCAATCTGAAGACTCACAAGAGAACACATACAGGAGAAAAACCTTACAAATGTGATGATTGTGATGCTTCTTTTAATACAGCTGACCATCTGATGACTCACAAGAGAACACATACAGGAGAGAAACCTTACAAGTGTGATGTTTGTGGTGCTTATTTTACTCGAGCTGACAGTCTGAAGACTCACAAGCGATTACATACAGGAGAAATACCTTACAAGTGTGATGTTTATGGTGCCTCTTTTACTACAGCTGACAGTCTGAAGACTCACAAGAGATTACATGCAGGAGAAACACCTTACAAGTGTGATGATTGTGGTGCTTCTTTTACTGAAGCTGGCAATCTGAAGGTTCACAAGAGAACACATACAGGAGAAAAACCTTACAAGTGTCATGATTGTGGTGCTTCTTTTACTCAAGCTGTCTATCTGAAGACTCACAAGAGAACACATACAGGAGAAAACCATTACAAGTGTGATGTTTGTGGTGCTTCTTTTACTCAAGCTGGCAATCTGAAGACTCACAAGAGAACACATACAGGAGAAAAACCTTACAAATGTGATGATTGTGATGCTTCTTTTAATACAGCTGACCATCTGAAGACTCACAAGAGAACACATACAGGAGAGAAACCTTACAAGTGTGATATTTGTGGTGCTTCTTTTACTCGAGCTGACAGTCTGAAGACTCACAAGAGATTACATACAGGAGAAACACCATACAAGTGTGATGATTGTGGTGCTTCTTTTACTCGAGCTGACTCTCTGAAGATTCACAAGACAACACATACAGGAGAAAAACCTTACAAATGTGATGATTGTGATGCTTCTTTTAATACAGCTGACCATCTGAAGACTCACAAGAGAACACATACAGGAGAGAAACCTTACAAGTGTGATGTTTGTGGTGCTTATTTTACTCGAACTGACAGACTGAAGACTCACGAGAGATCACATACAGGAGAAACACCTTACAAGTGTGATATTTGTGGTGCTTCTTTTACTCGAGCTGACAGTCTGAAGACTCACAAGAGATTACATACAGGAGAAACACCATACAAGTGTGATCATTGTGGTGCTTCTTTTACTCGAGCTGACTCTCTGAAGACTCACAAGAAAACACATACAGGAGAAAGCTATTAGAAATGTGATGATTGTGGTGCTGTTTTTTTTACATGGGATGGGTGTGTGGGTGGGGAGATTGTGTAGGTGCGTGACGTGTGTTGGGGTAGGTGAGGGTGGGGTGGGGGGAGATTGTGTGGGTGGGTGCATGATAGGTGAGTTTGCAGGGGATGGGTGTGTGGGTGTAGGAATGTGTGTTTGGCTGAGTGGTTGGGGGTGTGTGGGTGGGCAAGTGTGTGTTGGGTGGAGGATGTGTGTGTGTGTGTGTGGTAGGGGGGATGTGTGTGTGTGGTCATTGGGGGATAAGCCTCATAACATGGTAATATGCATTGTTTATGTTTACAACATTTATTTGACACTGTTTTTTTTCTATGTAGTGCATCATGTACGATTGATGAATGAAAGATGAGTGAATGTAAGAGCCGAATGTAAGACGGGCCTGAGTGCCCAATTTGTAACCCTTCTAAAATAAAGATCAATTGATCAATCAATCAACCAATCAATCAAGCTGGCAAACTGAAGGCTCACAAGAGAACACATGCAGGAGAAAAGCCTTACAAGTGTGATGATTGTGGTGCTTCTTTTACTCAGACTTGTAATCTAAAGAAACATATGAGACTGCATCATCATTATGTGCCCTGCCAACTACCATAGGTGTCCATGTATCTCCTCAGATCTTGGTCCCTATTCAGGATGAACTCTACTGATAATATTTCTCAATGTCACCATACAGTCCATCCAGCATCATCTCTCTCTGTCTGCCCATGATCATGGTCTTTTCCCACTGATCTGTCCAATTGTCACAATGCTTTCCCAAGCTTCTCTTCTCATTACAGTACGAAAGAGTTTGATTGTCTGTTTCTGATGGTTGTATATAATGTTCTATTTTCATTAGCCTCTTTCAGGCAATCATTGTTAAGTTACTCTGGCAATCCAAGCTATAGTCTCCATAGCTCCGAAGATAGTGGGTTCAATTCTGGGCTACTTCTTTCGGTTGACATGTGCATTTTCTCTGAGACTTCTGGGGGTCGTCGCTGGTGATATAGTGTTCGTGCTTTTTGTGATTCTTTTGGCAGGCCACCCTGTGGGAAGAGACTGAGCCATATGAGATACAATTTGGGGCAATGAAGTCGATCCTCTCGACTTTTACAACTTTTTTTTCATTCAAGCTATTCGCAACACCCATCTCAGGAATCACATCTTTGCTGCTTCCAACAAAATAGAAGACATTTAATTAAATCCAACCGAATTTTGCTCAGACGCTAAATCCAGCAACCCTGGGGAAATGGATGCCGAAGTGAGGAAATAGATTCAGTCTCTTTTAGATAGTAAATTCGTCAGTGAAGCGACTGCAGTTAATCATTCCACACTGCTCATAAACCCCCAACTTTATGGCCTTCCTAAATTGTACATTCCTGGGGTACCATTGAGACTCATTTAGTCTATGCTAAAATCTCTCCAACACATGTTGGTGAACTGGCTTGCAGAAACTGCTAAACCAGTGCGATAATCATTCAACCCCTTAATATTAAAAGATTCATTTGAACTGGTCAAACTACTGGATACTGTCAATCTTAAACTAAAGCATATGGCGTCAATGGATATTGCCTCTATTTTCAATGATGTTCCCATGGAAGAAACAGTGATCATCATCTGTTATTGCATAAAAGAAAAGAAACAAGAGTTAAGCCTACCAACATGGAAATTTAAGAAATTACTACTGCTGTTCACATTTAATATTAAATTCATTTCTCTTTGAAAACTGGTACCACCAAATTGACAGAATTGGTCCTTGATGGAGTCCTTTAGGTCCCATTCTAGCAGACATCTTTATGGTGCATGTCAGGGTCTTACAAATGTAATTCGTTCAAAGCCGGAAGAGATATCCCACGTCCACTGTCTGGCTTACTAATATAGTTCGTTCAAAGCCGGTCGATCCGCCACGTACATTGCCTGTCAGGTCTTACTTATTATTGACAATGGCTCGTGTTTTCTGACAGGGAGTGAAACACAATCATACACTATGAATGATTGTACGAAACACACGGTAACATAACTCAAACATTTTAATCACCCTCTTCATATAACGCTGCGCTCACAACTAGCAGCAATGTCATTTACAGCTAGGTATATACAATCTATAAGTGCATCAATGCATAGAATAAAGCACTCTCTCAGTCTCTACAGAACATACCAGCTTTCGTACATCAAGCATAGAATAAGGCACTCTCTCAGTCTCTACAGAACATACCAGCTTTCGTACATCAAGCATAGAATAAGGCACTCTCTCAGTCTCTACAGAACATACCAGCTTTCGTACATCAAGCATCGAATGAGTGAGTTCCCTTGAGCAAGATGGCGGGACATTTTTTCGTCCCGTAAAATGGAACGTGTTTTTTCTGAAATGTGTATGGATTAAGTGTGTTTTTCGTGGTGAAATGGAGTTCGGACCGTGCAACGGAGTTCGTGCACGCGCGCCCGGACTCCCTTCGGCGTATCATCGGCGCCCGGTGGCGATAGTTAAGCCTAACATGACGACCAGACGACCGACAAGAACACGGCGTGGTAAGAGGGCGGGCACACGCAGAAGGCGTGTAAAATGTGACAGATTGGGCATCGGACACGTTCGAGTACTGTACTGGAACTGTGCATCATTTAGTCAACGCCGACCCATTCTTGAAAAACTACTGTACGGAAACGATATTGTGGTCTTACAAGAAACACAGCTCGGCGACGGAACAGTCAATGTCGCGGGATTTCAGGGATTCTTTAACAGGCGACACCTCGGACAGGCCATTCTGGTCCGCGACAACATACTAGTGTCTGAGATCGATATGTCTTCCTTTGTTAGATTTGGAGAGCTCGTGCATACTTAAAAATAAGTGCAGATGAGCAGCACCCTCTGCATGACTCTATATTCAGAGAAAAGGGTGACAGGCTAAAGAGAGGCAAATCATGCATGGGTTGGGCGGAAGATGTCATCAGACCAGGTCTGCAGTCTTACCAGTATCAACCCCAGCAAGGAATGGGTGCCGGTGCCTCCAGCTTTTAAGTGCACTTTCTCCTGCATTATCACACTCGACAGACGGTGCAGAGAGCAGAACCCTGTCGCTGTCAATGCAGAAGTCAACGCGCTCATCTATGAACACTCAGATAGCCCCGAAGTGCTCATCTATACAGATGGATCTGTTGTAAAGCAGCAGAGAAGTGCGTGGGCATTTACAGCCCGTTCAGCGGACCGAACCGTTCAAGAATCCAGTGGTGCCCACTCTATGACCACGAGCAGCATGACGATGGAGGTGATGGCAGTTACACAGGCTTTCATATGGCTGGAATCACAGCATTATACCAACGTGTGTGTACTAAGTGATTCAATGAGCATGATTCAGAAGATCAAAGCTGGATCTGTACATAGACAGTGGACTGAGTCGCTGCGGAAGTCTGTTGTTCATAAAGTCACCTTCATCTTTGTCCCGGGGCTTGCGGGAGTCGAGGGAAATGAACGAGCTGACAAACTGGCTGGCTCTGCACCCCCTGTAGATGGCCAGCCCATGGATCGTGCCGATGTTATTAACGTCCTTAAATTTATGGCGAGAACAGAGGACTTCGACGTCAGTGAATCCACATCACTGTCCAGGATGAAAGACTTGGGAGTAAGAATCGGCACAGCCAGACGCGAGAGGTCCATCGGGAAAACGAGGGGCCTCGTCAACCAACACAGAACTGGCACTTTTAGCCACCGGACGCTGATGCATATGCTGGGGGGAGGATCTGAGCACCTATGGACATGTCCGGAGTGCAATGAAGATACCCCAACTGATAACTGAACTGAACTAACTGAATCTAATATAAGATGAACGAACAAACTGTATTTTTAAAGGGTTAAGAATTGGGCAAGCAGGCCTGTCTGACATTCTGCCCTTCTTCTCTATTTCCTCTCATACATTATTTCATTCAACATCACTTATGAAGGTAATCTTAGACAAAAAAGAACAATAAGCATTAAAATGTATGAAATATAATCAATAATACATGACTCACTGAGGCAATGTTTAACATAGGCATTATAAATACCTAAGGAAGGATGTCACGTACCATACATATGGGAATGTTTATTGGCTAGTTGTCGTTTGTGGTAATTTTTCATTATTATTGTTTTTTTTAAAATTTTTAGGAGGACGTGTTCAAACAGGTTGCGACTGTATGTATAATTATTGGTGGTGTCTTTGATTTCTTGTGGAAGATTGTTCCATATCTGAGCGGCAGAGTATGCTAAGCTTGTTTTATATGTCTATCCTAGGTTTAGGGACATGAAGTATATTTAGTCGTTCGCTATGTCTTGCGTTATATTTGAGCAAAGGCCAAAGATAGCTTGGAGTATTTTGAAATAGGATTTTGTGAATTAGTTTAGCCTTATTAAAAAGTAGGCATTTATGGAGTGGCAGTAACTGAAGACGTTCAAGTAGGTTAGAATTGTCGGAAAGATTTTCACCATTAATTAAATGCACTGCCTTTTTCTGGAGTGAATAAAGGCATTTTGTTATTGATTTGGATCATCCATCCCAGATTGTGGAACAATAATCAATATGTGTTTGTATATGGGAAGAATAGAATATCTTTCTTGTGTTTTCGTCAAGGACATTTTTTTAAATTTTAGCAAGCTGGTATACTTGTTTGGCTATTTATTTAACGAACATGTATACGACAGTTTAACGAGCATGAACATGGGAATTAAAGGTTAGATTTTGATCAATGATAAGACCCAGTGCTTTGTGCTTGGCTACACTTTCTACAGGCGTGCTACCAATGTGCAGATGAAGAGTTCTCTGCGAGTTTAGAGTGTTAAGTCTTTGCCTGGTTGCTGTTAACATAGATTTTGTTTTAGAAATGTTAATTTGCATGTGGTTTGCATGACTCCAGTTAACTACACTATTTATTTCCTGTTGCAAGGATGATTCTAGTACATTGCAATCAATAGCATTTGTATATACTGTGCAAATAGATCGCATGATGACGAAAGATGTAGGGGTAGATCATTTATGTAAATGACAAATAACAGAGGGCCGAGTATAGACCCCTGAGGTACTCCAGTATTAATGGTGAAGGCTTGAGATAATGATTTATTGTGTGATACTACTTGTTTTCATGTCTAATAAAAATAATTTTATTAATGTCACTATATTAAGCTTAATTTCATTGTTTCTAGTTTGTTTTTTTTAGTTAGAATAGTATGATCTATCATATCAAATGCTTTTCTAGTCTATAAACACTGCTACCACATAGAATAATGTTGTTAATATTTTGATGCCAGTTTTCTATCATGTTTGTTAGGGCCGTATGACAAGAATATTTTGGCCTGAAATCCCTGACTGACTGTCAACAATTAGTTTGTGGTGAACTAAGTGTTCTAATGTTGTTTTGTGAATGTGCTTTTCTAGTGGTTTGGATAGTGAGGATAATATTGGAAATTGGCCTATAATTACTCATGAGACAGATAGTCTAATGAACCAGTTGTTAAATGATGATAAACTTTAGCGATTTTAAAGCTTGATGGGAAGTGACCTTTGGTGAGACATTGATTATGTGTAAAAGTTGGGGGGTACGGGGTGTCAGGCATTGGTAGCACCTTTGGTAAGGATGACTCTCATGTCATTTTCAGGACCCATCCCCCACTGGTCCAAGCCTGACACCCAGCTCGTGCCTGTGGCTCCTAGTAGCTGTCAGCATGCGACAGCGGCCACCCCCGGGCAACAGTGTAACAGTAGTGGAGTACTGGGGTATTATTAGGATCTAGTGGGAAACAGCTACAGCACGATTGAGCATTGGGACTGAAAGCGGAGGAGAGATGCTCAATCGTGACGTAGTGGGTTGTCTGGGGACAGTCAACATCCCGCCTTGAGAACTGGGAAGAAGCCATGTTGTCATCATCAAGAAAATAAACAGTCTTTGTATAAAACCCAGTCTTTGTTAGTTCTGTACTCTGTTACAGGACTGATTTTGGAGCCTACGACCGAGGATTCGAGCCTGGTATAATCAGCTCTATAGAATAACAACGCGAAGTCATGCCGTATACTATGTAACATCGCGGAGGTCAAAAACTGAGAAGATGATCCTTGCTCCGTTTGTCTAAATCGCCAGAAATAATTTCGGCGCGCTTTTAAACCAGCATTGAACGTAACAAGGCGCAGTGGGAAAGATGGCCAATAAGTATAAGTTATCTGTGAATACAGAGACCAAAAGCCCGCCCAGGGGTGGTTGTCTGTAAGTCTTTTTCAAGACTTGAGATAACAAATAAATTAGCGTCAAGAGTTGAAGAACTGTACTGAGGGCCTGTGAGATTTTGTTGTGCCCTATCGAGGCCTATGGACTACAGTCGAGCATTTTTTACCTCAAGAGGCTTGGTATAGCCGTCACTTTTCATTGTACAACTCAAGAGGCTTGGTAGAGCCGTCGCTTTGCAATGTACAATTCAAGAGGCTTGGTATAGCCGGCGCTTTGCATTGTTCACCTCAAGAGGCTTGTCATAGCCGCTGTTTTGTAAATTTTTACCTCAAGAGGCCTACCATGGCCGGTGCCTGAACTTTATCGTTTTCAAGGGGCTTACCATAGCCGTTGCCTGGAATTATCGCTTCCAAAGGGCTTACCATAGCCTGAATTTTGCAATATTTTCAAGAGGTTGGTCCAAGCCGCCACCTGCGTTGTCGTTTGTTTCAACGGGCTACCAAAGCCGCTGCCATACATCGTTGTTTCGGGGAGCTGACCAAGACTGCTCTATGATCGTGTCTGATCGATTTGAAACTTGCTGTCGGAAAGTGTTGCTCTTTGATCGTTCAAAAACTGGGACACCCACGCTCTAGACTTCACAGAACTTTGGCTAAAGGGGCAATCCAGAAATCCAGTCGTCTGATCGTTGAGTCCGGTGAGAAAGAACATTTTAATAAAACGATCAAGTTCAGCCTCAATGTTAAATAGGTTACGTTCGGAACGCTAATAAATAGAAAAAAGAACGTTGAAAAAAAAAACAATCGAGACAGCAAATAAATAAGGGTTGCCCAATGTTTTGTTAACGAGTCCGACTATCTCGGGGCTCCACTGCAATCGAGAGCCGCTCGCTGTTGTCTGTCAGACTATCTCAAGACGTCGACGATGTACTCCATCTCAGAAGGGACCCAACCAGGGGTTGAAGCACGGTACTGAGCATCCCAAGAAGAGAGATTACCCGAGAAGAACGAGTTGAGTGTAATCTGACGGCGAGCCTAGGAAAATACGTCGTGCTTGGATCGAGAAACAGAAGTACGGAAATTTATAAACCTAGTAACTGATTGAACTGTTCTTATGAAATAAGTAATTTATTATTCTTAAATTAGGATATTACAATTGTGAAGTTGTTTGCTTGCTCTGTTTAAGAATATTTCAGCATGGCGGAACAAGACTCCTGGCGTGTGAATTCTACCTGATAACGAACATAGGTAGTTGGTGAACTTTAAATGTGATTTTACGTACAATTGACTAATTGAACAATTCTCTGGTGTAAACTAAATAAGATCATATTGTTTCAGGTTGATAGATATTTCAAAGGAAGTTAATATGAATTACTTGTGTGGGGAATTACAAGCGTGTTAGTACATGGTTGGGGGAATTAAAGGTGTCAATTACGGAAGTAGAGAATTTTGTGGAAACATTGAAGAACAGAACGACTAGACAAGACCCTTATAGATTTATGGTAGACTGTAATGGAGTAGGAAAGAATAACAGGAGACAGCCATTGCTTAATAAAGACAAAAGACAATATGGTTATGACGAACCAAGGCCAAATGCTTATAGGGTAAAAGACGGTGAGAACAGACGTAATAGGTGAAAGGTCGGACTGGTATAGCAGTTATAAATACAAAAATGGTCGTGAGAGAAACTTTTCAAGGAAATCATGGGACTGGCCCTCTCACAGTGCAACCGCTAGAAAAAGACGTAACGACTGGTTTGAAAAGAGACAAGACAATATTTGAAGTCAGGATCGAAAGACAGAGTAGAACACAAAGATAAGAATTCAACGACTCCTAAAGTACTGGCCAATATTAGGATTGAACAGGAAAAGAAGACGACGGTATTAGTAAAGAAAAGAAACCGAGAGACACAGACGCAGGCAGGTAATACGATAGAAAATAGTACACAGACTCAGGTAGATACAGTAGAGAAAAAGGTCCAGGTACAACCAGCCGGCAAGATAACAAAGGGAAGTCAAACTGACTTAATAGAGACTCAGTCAAAACCAACTCATTTGACTA
The DNA here is from genome assembly GCA_014155875.1 of Cepaea nemoralis. Lineage (NCBI taxonomy): Eukaryota > Metazoa > Mollusca > Gastropoda > Stylommatophora > Helicidae > Cepaea > Cepaea nemoralis. The sequence continues at coordinate 765,441 of JACEFZ010005661.1, forward strand.
AGGGAGACAAGCATGAAATTAAGAAAGATAAACAGACAAGAGCCAAAGATGTTAAAAGACGGGTGAAGAAAAGTATTAAGGAAAGAAATAGTAGTATGATAGTTAAATAGAGGTACTACGTTATATCAAGTTCCTCAGGGATAGACATGAAACTAATTCCCAAATGGTGTAGGAATATTAGCTGTCAGAGTTCAGGTTACGGAGAAGATATTCCTACTGCCGCATATTATAGTGATGCTGAAACAGATATTAATACTGATGATTCGGAGAATGAGAGAGCTGCACTACGAGCAGATCCTGAATCGAAGCGTGATGTTCCCTCATACGGTGTAGTTACTGGTAGACAGACGGACAGAGTTTTGGTTAAGTGACTCTTTAGAAGTAGATACCAGTTTATATGACAAGAAAGTAGGGAAGGCTAAGGGACGAAGACCGAGAAAGAGAAAGAAACTCAGACGTTCTAAAGGCGACTATGGGAATGGAATCGACGTGGCTGCGGTGAACTACTATAATGAATCTGATGAGGGAACTATTGTCAGTGTGTCATCTGAAGACGAAATGGGGAGGTACAAACGTTACGTAAGGTATACAGAGAACAGTGAACAGACCGACGCAAATAAAGGAAATAAGAAGAAAACATTTAAGAAGAAAAATAGTAGACAGATAGCGGGAATTTACTCAACGACAGAAAGTGACTTAAGTAAAATAGAAGACCTTATGACCTTAAGACCTGAGTACTTTAACAGGTTGACAACAGATAGTGAAGATGACATAATAAGAGAAAGACGGGTTAATGTATTGAGAGACAGTGAAATATTTAACTTGGACACACTCTATAACGGTTAAAATTCCTTGGGTGAAGAAGGAAAATGAAATAGTTTTGGTTTATGAGAAGAATTGCGGTTTGAGCATATAGATATATGAGCTGTCTAAAATAGGCAGATGAATTTTTTGGTGTAGTATCAGCATGGTACAGGGTAGTCGATGGTGTTGTTGAGGATAGTGAAGTTACGGCAAAATGATATTCTACGTGGATACGTAATACAGGATATCTTCTGTTTTGATTCCGGATGTAGGGAGAGTAAACTAGATAAAATGAGTTTGTCCGGAAGGGATAGATACAGAGAGTAATCACGTTGAGTGATGTATAAATGGTGTGCTTAAAATAGGGTAGATTCAGCACAGAATTAGTAGAGGATGAAGGTTCGTACTAGAAATGGTTCGACTCAGAGCTGTGACGTGATGTCTGAGATAGTTTTCCTTGTTGGTTTGAGAAGAAAGAATAGTATGGTTGACAGGTGAACCGAGAGTGTCTGGTGAGGAGATATAGGTTGAGGAGGAACTGAGTATCCTGTGTGTAAAATAGCCAGTTGAACATGAGAATATTAAGAGTAAAAGACTGTAGAAGTGGATGCTTGAAAAATACGAGTTACGTCGTGCTTGTGGGGAAAGAAGTCTGAGAAAGTTGTTGGGTGGAGAAGTATAGAATGATAGTTACGAGATTAGTGACCGGTTGGAATGAAGTTTGTTTGAGAGATAGTTGATAGTGCTATAAGTGAGATATAAGAAAGCAGTGAATTGAGAATGTCCTCTGGAATAATTCGTCTGGTTGTGCGTTGTTCATACGTGAGTATAACTGTAGTCAGACAGGTGTTCGTCGTGATGAAGGAAGTAGGAGAGAGGTGTGATGACGTCGCCTAAGTGAAATACATAGATAAAATGTAAGAGTGGCGTTGATATGTCTTATGTCAATGTGTGTAGAGGAGATCAATACGTGTAGATTGTGGTGAATGATTGCTGGAATGTTGAGGTGGCGTCTGAAGTGTTTTTTTGTAATAATAGTAGGGACACGTTAGGTTGTCGCGATGCGAGAGTAGTCGTGAGATGAGAGCGAGGTTGTGTATCATTGTCCGTGTGAATATGAGAAGAGTGGTTGATAAGTGACGTTGATAAACCGTGGAACATAGAGTATGCGAAAATCGAGAGATAGAAAGAAAATGATTGGAGAATTGTGATGTCTTTTCGTAGAATATCTGACGTTGGAAGGAAATTATGGAAGTTGTATGACGAAAACGGAGTTAACATTCTGAATGATGTTTCATAAAACATGTTTAGTATTCTTAACAGGAACGAGAAAAGAGAGGTCTGCTGTCAGTTATAAGTGGCGTGGGTTGCAGTTCTGAAAGAATTCCGATAAATAAGAGTGAAAGATAAGAAGGTAAACAAGGTTAGTAAAATGAATGTTGGAGAACGTGTTCCGAGGAGGGTGACCGGTTTGATTATCGTCACGATACAAGAGTGCTAGGAAAGACTGGAGGATAGCTTAGAGTAGTCGTGGTGAGATGTTAGAAAGTAATGATACGTTAAGTAATTGCGTCGGATAGACGAGAAACTTAAAATTGGAATTAGTGGTTGGTACAGCAAGTAGATGTGTTGGTGAGAGGTCTATAGTAAATAGACAAAGTTTTGTTGGACGTAGGAGGGTGGAGATACTGTAGTTAACAGTAATGATTAAGAAGTGGTAGTGATGTTTGGTATAAATCCAAGGGAAACAATTGGTGTGCCGAGCCACAGGTTAATTAATAAGTAGATGATGGCTGGTACATTGAGATGACATTGGAATAATCGCCACATTAGTAATAGAATAAATGAGTCGACCTGTAGTTTACAGTGCTTGCTTAAGAGGATATTTTAGATGTTATGATGTATTAGGAGTTAGGCTGGAAAAAGATAGAAAATTGTGAGGGGAGATAATCAATGTTTGACTTCCAGAAAAAGGAACGGTCAGTTGTTGAGTAGTGATTTTGGTTGAGGGGAACAAGTATTGTTCCGCGTTATGATGATCTGTAGATAACAGATAAATATATATATGTATATGTATATACATATTTTGGCATTAATGCTTGGCATTGAGTTGTTTTGTTTTATAACAAAATAGGTATGAATAGTAGGAATAAATATGTGTTACAGTGATTCATATAGAAGGCCAATGAGGATGGGCCACTGTACGTAGTTAATTTTAAAGGGAATTATTTTTTTTTGAAAACCTTCTCTTTAGTGAGAAGACACTTGTTTTGTGGAGTCTGAGTTGAAATGCCTCATATATAAAATGTTTTTTTTTGCTTGATTTGGTCCTGTAAAATGATTGTTATTATTTTAGAATAGGATTATTGTGTTCTTAGACTTTTGCATACAAACTACTGGTCCGTAAAAGAGACCAGTAGTATTAGGTAACAATAGAATAGGATGTATGTTGTATCATCATCACCATCATCATCACCATCATCATCATACCTTTAGTTGAGTTGAGGGGAAACATAAATGATTGTTATAAAAATTTGGGGGGGGGGGGATATGATGTTCTGTTGTGATTTTATTTCGCTGTTTTGTATGTTAAATAGTAGTTAATTAAGTTATGTTTAATTTACAGGGTTTTGTCTAGAATAAAGACAATACAGGGGGCTTTAATTAGGACCCTTCGTTCAGAAAAGAGTTAATAAAACTACTGAGAGCTAATAGAGAGACACATTCTCTTTGTGAAGAATAAGTTCATGGGTATTTGTTGCTGTGATAATCAGCGTAGAGAGGTTAATATGGCTATGAAGTGTTGGAAACATACTACACAAGTAAAATGGTTATGGGAAAGTTTAGAGATACACTAAAGTCAGCATTAATTAGAAAAATATGGGATTGGAAGCCACATGGGAGAAGAAAAGATTAATGAATACAGCAGTAGGAGTAAATGAGGGGAAAGTTTTGAACATAGTTTCCGTGGGGTCAGAAGAGCCATGATATACACGAGATTGCTGGGTTATAGAAGAATAAGAAAATTACCCCAGATGAAGAGTAAACATGAATTGGATCCATGTTTGATTAGACACTGTGGATAACAGTACAATAGTAAAGGGGTGTAAGTGTGTTAATGAGAAAGGAACATAGTGGAGACATAATGACATGGGGTTTTTGAGAGTCCGTAATATATGGACTGTGATAAAGTCGATTGCAAGTAGTCACAGACAGGAGTTAGGAGTAGTATAAGGTTGCTGTTGATAACGGCATAAGTGGAGGTTTTAGTAGATATGCCCATAAGAAATGGACATTAAGAGAGAATTTTTGACTGAGGTATAGGAGAAGATTAGTTATGCGAGGTGATGTGGTTATGTGAGGTGATGTGTATAATGTTGGAGGAGGTCTTAAGGGATAATAGACCTTTTTAATTGTGTCCTCGGGATGTGTTTTGTGGTTAACATTACAATGTGAGGTTGAGGTAAGGTAGTGTCTGTAATATATAGACACTTAGAAGTGAAGAATATTTTTGATGGTTGGTATTTGATGCTGTAGATAGCAGCGTAAACTGTTACCATAATGAGTGGTACTGTGGGAGATATAATTGTTTTAGACTTTATTACATAAAGTCTCAAATGACATAGGGGGGTAAAGGGGTGTGTGATTTAGGATGAGTGTTGTCTTAGTTGAAAGAGTTCTACTTCTTCTTTTAAATTCCGGTGGCCACCGATTCTTTGTCTTCCTATCGTGTGAAAGTGATTTCAGGTTAGTCTGAAAGTGGAGAATTAGTGGGGTTGGTGATGATAAAAGGGAGTTGGTATCAGCGTTTGAAATAGTAAGCGGAATGCTTATGAAGTGGAAAAGAAGTATTTAAGAAGATGTGTTATGATGTATTGTATAAAGTTGAGATTGAAATGTTATTAAAGATATGTAAATATGTTATGTTTGTTTGAAGGGCCAGAAACGAAGAAGAAGTGGGTTGACTATATAGCAGGGGAAAGAGTTAAAGAAATAGAATATTTACTTAAGTTGGAGTTGGTTTGGGGAAGATTAGAGGAACTGTGAGAGATAAGGAAAAAGAGGGAATAGAGTAAGGGGAGTAAGAGTAAAGATTTTTCCTTTATAAGGAAAATTCTTTATTAAACATAGGGAGGTGTAACAGTAGTGGAGTACTGGGTATTATTAGGATCTAGTGGGAAACAGCTACAGCACGATTGAGCATTGGGACTGAAAGGGAGGAGAGATGCTCAAGTCGTGACGTAGTGGGTTGTCATGGGGACAGTCAACATCCCGCCTTGAGAACTGGGAAGAAGCCATGTTGTCATCAGTGAAGAAAATAAACAGTCTTTGATATAAAACCCAGTCTTTGTTGGTTCTGTACTCTGTTACAACAGCTGTGAGAGGCTGGCTAAACCAGGCATGGGTATCCGATTTGGTGTCAAACCAAAAGGTAAACTAGGGTATGCCTACCCGGCATGTGAAGACAGGATTCGGCAGACTGCGCGGAAGAAATCATTCCTGATTCAACGGGCAAGACGGCCTTTACCTGCAAAGCGTTGTGGAACGTAATGAGCACGGCAAGGCACGTAGAACGTCCTGGTCATCCACTGCACCTGTAGTCGTCTCAACATGTCTTGCCACTGGACTCAGATGGACTCAGGCGAGAGAGTGAGGTCGACGAATTGCGCAACTCTTCCTCACTTTAATCCAAGTCATCGCGCAAGTCATTCTTCATCCAACGTCATATCACCTTCAAGCCCTGTGGCGATGGGCGAGCGGCGAAGCGGCAGGCGTGGGTATGCTGGCAGTCGTAATCGCACACAGGCGGCTCAGGCCATATGGTCGTCTTCTACTGACCGGAGCAGCAGTGGGATTTGGCAGCCCCCTGAGCGACTGAGCAGCCCTCTATAGGAACACACTGCTCACCTCCATAGCATGAGGAAGGGGCTAGAAAAGGTGCCCTAAACATTGTCTGCTCCATCAATACCTAACCAGCTAGCCGCGATTGGTGGGTACCCTAACTGCGGTCGACATACAAAGAAAGATAAAACAAGCAAAGCTAAAAGAGTAAACCATATTCCCTTAACAACTGGAACTTGGAATGTACGTACCCTACTTGACAGAGATGGCGCGTCGGGTCCAGAGAGACGAACAGCACTGATTGGGAGAGAGCGAGGCAGGTACAACATCGACATTGCAGCCTTGAGCGAGACACGACCTGCAGAAGAAGGCCAAATCTGTGAAATAGGTGCCGGCTACACATTTTTCTGGAGTGGAAGGAAAAGCGAGGAAAGACGCTGACATAAGCCTGGGTCATTGACATTGAGTTGAGTGACCGGGCATGAGGAAGAATGGAGATGAGACTGGGAGACAGTAAAGTGACTGACCTGGCTATGAGAAAACAGCCAGTCCTGAGAAATAATGGGAAGGGTGAGTGTGAACCCAGGGGATGGGGGAAGGACAGTTTAGTTTTGTGTGAAGTCAAGGGACTTCAGGACGGTCAATGTGTAGATGCCGAACTGGTCGGTATTCTAAGGAGAAGCGGAGTTAGAGATCTCCGTGTTGTGTTGTTCTCCTAGTTGTGAAGACAGGCCTGAACCTGAATGGATTCTATAGGGAGTGAGGGCCAAAACACAGAGTGGGTTGCATAGTTGAGCAGTGGCTCCGACCCAATGTGTGGGTTGTATTGTAGGAGATCCAGCCGTGGATAGTAGCTGGATTACCTGTCTTGTGGATTTGATATGAAGCAGGAATGGTTAAATTGTGAGGAGGATATTTATAGTCTATGGATTACATTGTTTCTGGATATATACATATGTTCCGTGAGTCTGTGTTATTTCTGTAATAAAGGATTATGTGCGCCAACTGAATCTTGTTTAATGAGTGGTGAATATGCACTGCGGGGGTGAGTTATATTGCAAGACAGTTAGATATCTCCATTGACACACCATGAGTATCGTTACCTAGACAACGACCGACCATCACACGATATTATCATCAAGAAAACGTGTGACATTCTGGGGCCTCGTCGCTTAGTAAGGAGTTTCTGAGGGCTCTCCTGGCAAGAACGACGGGGATATATTGAGAAACCCATTGCATTATAGACATTGGTGTCATTCTGAGATATTTGTGGGCTCTTCGCTGAGAGAGGAGTTATTATCTGTGACTTAGTTCCATCAGTTTAGACAGTACTGCTCTAAGAAATTAATGTGAACTCTTCAGTGTGGGCGCCAGATAATTATCACAAACAGAGGAGAGCTAATGATCAAGCTAGCAGACAGGTTACTACAGGTAAATTTGATACCAACAATATCGCTGAAGCTAGCAGACAGTTCACGAAAGACCACTTCAGTTCAGTTCATCAAAAGCAGCCAGCGTGCGGCAAAACAGACAGTGAGGGAGTTAGCAGTGAAGTCATGTGCGTGCTGGAGACAGGTGTACGGTGTTTTTCATAGGTCAAGAGATGGGGCGTCAGAGAATTAACGCAGAGAGGTAAAAAAATAGGACAGCACAGGTAAAGTCACGTGGACAGCGGGTTGTTTGTGACGAAGACAGGATTGAAGAAAATCAAAGATACTGACATGTGTGTGTGTGTGTGTGTGTGCTAAGACAACGCACTGTGTTGGTCGCGGGTCGACAAGGGAACACAACGGGGAAGGAGGGTGGAAATTGTGAGTTTCCACGGAAAAATCGGGTCAGCGCTGTTTATCCAGGACAGGTGACCGAAGGGGGTAGGAACAGTGCCCCACCACAGCCGGATTGGGGCTGAGAAGGTTGACCTTAGGAGGCAAGGCTGTGTAACAGTAAGCAGTTACTGAGGAAATTTCCATGGCCTAGTGTCCGGTCATTTTACAGACAGTCATTGTGGATTATTGTGACAAAGAAGACTGAGGTACTGACTTGAGGTGTCCGGCAAGGTCAAGGTTGGGGACAGTGGAAAGTTACTGAGATTTTCCACAGGAGATCTGTATAAACAACTTGTTTATGAATGAAAACCAGACTTTATGTTTCGGCTTTGTTGAACTGTTCTACTATTGTCATCATTATTCTGTTATGAGCAAACATTTTAAACGTGTGTCATCACCGCACACAAGGGTGCATACAGTTGCCAAAAAGAACTGACGGTACAGGGTTATAGCACTGAGCATTTGCGGCCAATTTTTCCTTTGAACTTTGTCTGTCATCGGCAATCCAGAACATTTTGGGCTACTTACCATCATCTTCAATTCTTACGACAATCGAAAGAACACTTTGGATTATTACTGTGGTGCCACCACGTACAGAGAAAGTACAATAACGTTACGGACTGTGTCGAGACAGAACAGTTTGGATATCACTATCATCTTCAACTTTTGTCAACAGTTGGAACTGGTAATCACAACGCGAAATGACGTAACCACTTAACAAAACAACAAGTCGCTTTGAAATCTAGCGTCGTAAACATTTCGGAGAATTTAACACAGACATTTCCAGCATATTGTGAAAAACTATTAACAGCAAAATAAAAACTTTTGGCGACGGATTAATAGGCACATATTTGTCGGCCAACCAGTTATACATTATTTTTTTTGTTGTTGCTCCCATCGTCATATTTATTGTTGTCGGGTGTTACGCAATTATTTGTATGTGGTCCAGTGTTTGTCAAGAGTAGGGGATTTTTGTGTTGCTTCTCGAAGGCCGGGAGGCGGGGCGAAAAGTTATTTTCTGAGGTGCACCATATATAATTTCTGGGAAGAAATCGAAAGGTCGGTTTATTTGGTTCTGCAGGGACGGTCCTGAATTATATAACGTGCCAGTTTGTGTTTAGCGTCAGATCTGTGTATAAATTGATGCTGTAAATTTTTTTTCTTCTTTTTCTTTCTTTTCGTTATATTTACATATGATATTTCTTGGGGTCGGATATATGTTATTATTGTGATTTTTTGTCCTTTTCTGCTGTCTAGTGGTCTTTGTCAGTTTATATATTACGCGCACTGTGGGTGTCCCTACACAAGCTTGTGGTTGTTACTGTGGTTTATTTCTTTGTGATCACCGTCTCCGTGTACTTGGCTTGTGAGTCTAGCTTTTATAGAAAACACTTACTGGTTATCATCCATTTGTTAGTATATGTATTTATATGTATGTTTAACAATATTTCCAGAAATGTTATACAACTATTGGTCATAGATATATAGATATAAGGGAGTATAGGTGATACTTCCCCCTCACTACCTAGTGCGTATAGAGTGACTGGGTGAGTACAGAGTGATATTTTAGCACTACAAATTTACGAACACAGGGAGTGCTGGCATACGTAAGGAAGTGACACAGACTAGCAGCAGAGTCTGTACATTTATAGTTGGCTGATTGACAGCAACGTGTCCACAAGTACAAGATGCCTACTTTAATGAACTATCTTCGAAAGGTCAAAGTGAGGAAAGCAGAAGACCGTCGCAGTCGTCACAACGATTAAAGCTGCATACTTTACGGACCGGGATTGTCTTGAGGCCTATCTTTCGAGATTCGAATCATCTGTGAAAACATTAGGCATTCCAGAAGCAGAATATGGGGATGCGTCTTGGCGAGTGTCTTACGGGCAAGGCACTAGACACCATGTTCAATTTACCTGTAGAAGAAAGAAACAACTACACTATCTTACGTCAACGTTTGCTGACAAAGTTCCAACTAACTGAACATGGATATAGAACAAAGTTAAGACAGTTAGTGCCAGAGACAAATCAAGATTTCACAGACTTTGTTAACACTGTAAAGAATACATTTAACAAATGGATTGAGCTTGCAGAAGTAGGGAAAGATTTTAATAAATTAGTAGATCTAATGTTAAGAGACAAGGTAGTATCTGCATGCAATTCTAATTTAGTGGCGTTCTTTGAGGAACGGAAGCCAAAGGACATAGACACAATGTCTCAGTTAGGGCAAAACTATATGACTGCACATCCTAACGTATCTATTAGGAAACTAATGAGTGAGGAAATAGTCTGTGCAGCGTACACTAAACAGGACCAGAATCCAGTCATCAGACCAAGGGCGAAAAGTGTGGATTCAGCACAGAAAGGTGAGCAACAAGAACTTCAAGATAATGGTTTCCGAGGAAACAATGTTGGTAGAGTAGGACGGCACCCATATAGAAGAGGGAACTTCCAGAGACGTCCAAATTATGCCGGATGTTGGAATTGTGGGAGCTGGAGACACAAGGCAGCACAGTGTGATGCACAACCATCAGATGGACCAACGAACAACACTAAAAGGGAGATTACTTGTTTCAAATGTGGAAAGAATGGGCATGGTAGGATGAGAGAAACAGAGCACTCAAATGCAGCGCAAGTAGTTGAGACGCTGAACAATGAAGATTGTAGTGGGTGCAAACCTCTTTTTGAAAAAGACAGTCAGCCAGTCCTAATATGTGGTCACACAGTTAAAGCAGGATCAGCAGTACATGAAGGAGGAAGTTTGAAGCTGCATCAGGGATTTGTCAATGATAGACCAGCGTTAACAATTAGGGATTCCGGATGTACGTCTATCGGAGTGAGGAGAAGTTTAATAGATCCCTCGGATTATACAGGGAAAAAGATTAGATGCATAACATTCAACGGCACAGTAGAGTTCTACCCATTAGCCATAATAACAGTAAAAACACCATATATCACTGGAAGAGTGACAGTGTGTGTTTTGGACTCACCAGTGGCTGATTTGATCATAGGAAATGTTATAGGAGTGAAAGATTGTACAGAAGAGGAAGTAGTTTATTGGGACCGAAAATATAGTGTAAGCAGTAAGGAGGTAGTTACCACAAGAGAACCTAAATTAGAGAGTATAGCTGAGGTAGAAGAGGCACTTGAAGTAGACACAGGAACTCAGGACAAGGATAGTACAGCTGAGCAGATGAGAATGGATCCCAAATATAGTGCTAGTGACTCCCAGAGACAAGATACTACTCTGAACAAATGTTCCCAAGGGTGTAGGAGAGTAGAACATAGGCAGTCAAAGAAAGGTAGATGGTGCTTCAAGAGGAAGAACAATGTTCTCACTCGCAGGTTTTCAGATAGCAGAACTGCACGTTGGCAAGTAGCAGTACCTTTAGCACACAGAGACCGATATACTAGAACAGCTCAGGATAGTGCATGTGCAGGGCACATAGGCATAAGGCGTATGCAGCAGAAAGAAAGGTGCCAGATATATGGGCCAAGATTAAATAAAGAGTTCAGACTAAACAGAGACTCAAGTGTAACGGTGCAATATGCAGATAGGAAAGTTGAGTCAGGTCAAAAGAGTGTTCGCGATATTACTGACCCAGGGCTAGGGATAGCAAACAGATGTTGTAATTGTAGAGGTACCATGAGTCATGGGTACATGAAAGGTAGACACAGCATCGCCAGGAATCAGAGGTGGGTTGATGCAAGAACAGAACCACCTGATATAGGGTCGGTACACAAATAGTATTGTGTGGTCGTAAAGTAGTAAGAGACCTGTGGGTACATGAGTATAATGCTTTCCTATGATGTATTATTATTATGTGATGTATTAGTTCATGCATTGATACACGAGATAGAAAGATGGTTGTATTTATGTGTGACGAATATAGGAGTGTACTATGAGCATTTGATGTATTATGTAGTGAGGTAGCTAGAGTAAGGTGCAGCCATACTTAGGGCTACCCAGGCAATATGTCTGGGTCACATGTTTAGTAAGTTTTAGTCTCCCAATATTTGAAAACGAAGTTTTCTTTTAAGAGGGGGGTGATGACATAAGCCTGGGTCATTGACATTGAGTTGAGTGACCGGGCATGAGGAAGAATGGAGATGAGACTGGGAGACAGTAAAGTGACTGACCTGGCTATGAGAAAACAGCCAGTCCTGAGAAATAATGGGAAGGGTGAGTGTGGACCCAGGGGATGGGGGAAGGACAGTTTAGTTTTGTGTGAAGTCAAGGAGACTTCAGGACAGGTCAATGTGTAGATGCCGAACTGGTCGGTATTCTAAGGAGAAGCGGAGTTAGAGATCTCCGTGTTGTGTTGTTCTCCTAGTTGTGAAGACAGGCCTGAACCAGAGTGGATTCTATAGGGAGTGAGGGCCAAAACCCAGAGTGGGTTGCATAGTTGAGCAGTGGCTCCGACCCAATGTGTGGGTTGTATTGTAGGAGATCCAGCCGTGGATAGTAGCTGGATTACCTGTCTTGTGGATTTGATATGAAGCAGGCTTGAGAAGGCATTGATGTGTGCTGGTTAAATTGTGAGGAGGATATTTATAGTCTATGGATTACATTGTTTCTGGATATATACATATGTTCCGTGAGTCTGTGTTATTTCTGTAATAAAGGATTATGTGCGCCAACTGAATCTTGTTTAATGAGTGGTGAATATGAACTGCGGGGGTGAGTTATATTGCAAGACAGTTAGATATCTCCATTGACACACCATGACTATCGTTACCTAGACAACGACCGACCATCACATGATATTATCATCAAGAACGACGTGTGACAGACGCCAATCCGGTGTCGGATTTGCCATTAAGTCGGCCCTGGTCGTCAAATTAGCTGGATTTCCAAAGGCTATAAACGACAGGCTTATGACCATGAAGTTGCCCCTGCTGAATGGAAGGAAGCATGCAACCATTGTGAGTGTCTACGCACCAACTATGACCAATGAAGATGATGTCAAGAACAAGTTCTATGAGGACTTGCACAATGTATTAACATATGTTCCCAAAGGAGACAAACTTATACTCCTTGGGGATGTCAATGCCAGAGTAGGCACGGACACCACCTCTTGGAGTGGCATTATTGGAAAGCATGGAGTCGGAAATTGCACCAGCAATGGACTCCGCCTCCTTCAGACATGTGCCGAACATGATCTCCTGATTACGAACACAATTTTCCTTCTCCCCATGAGAAATAGGACATCGTGGATGCACCCTCGCTCGAAACACTGGCACCTCATTGACTATGTCATCGTCAGGAGGAGTGACAGACAAGACATTCGAGTGACAAAATCCATGTGTGGTGCCGAATGTTGGATAGACCATCGTCTCATTGTTTCGAAAATAAACATTCACATCAGGGGCGAAAATGCAAAAAAAAGCTAAATGTCACCCGCCTAAACAGCAAGAAAATGCAGCTAGTCGTTTGAAAATATGCTGGAAGACCGCCTCAAGCCCAATGCTGCAGCTAAACAGGATACAGAAACAGAATGGAGAGCCCTAAAGGACATAATTTACAACACTGCTATGGAAATTCCTGGGTCCAGCCCCCCGAAAGCATAAAGACTGGTTTGATGAAAATTCCGAAGACATCAACCAATTGCTGGCCGAGAAACATCTTCTCCTCAAGGCACATTTGAATGACCCAAAGTCAACATAAACAAAAAGATGCTTTCAAGAACATTCAGAGAGTAGTGCAGCAGAAACTTCGGCACATGCGGGACTCCTGGCTGAGCAGCAAAGCTGATGAAATTCAGGGCTTTGCTGACAGACATGATATGAAAAACTTCTACGATTCACAGAAAGCAGTCTATGGTCCTACATCACCAGGCATAGTTCCCCTCCTCAGTGCAGATGGGGGAACATTGGTCACCGATAAGAAAGAAATCCTTCAACGCTGGGCAGAGCATTTCAGCAAAATCTTAAATGCAACTTCCTTCTTCGATGATGAAACCATCAACTGCCTTCCTCAAGTTCCCACCAATGAGACACTTGATGACCTGCCAACCATAGTGGAAGTAAACAAAGCCTATCCAGCAACTCTCCAGCGGCAAGGCACCTGGTCCTGACTCCATCCCAGCAGAGATATACAAGGCAGGTGGGCCGGTCCTAACAGAGCAGCTTCACCAAGTCTTTACAAACATATGGGTGAACGAGACCATGCCACAAGATTTCAAGGACGCGTCAATAGTTCACCTTTACAAACGTAAAGGAAACCGCCAATCCTGTGACAGCCACCGAGGCATCTCCTTGTTTTCAATTGCAGGGAAGATACTCGCCAGAATTCTTCTCAATCGCCTCACAGCCTATCTCGATCAAGGTCTTCTTCCTGAGAGTCAATGTGGCTTCAGAAAAGAACGTGGAACTGTTGACATGATTTTCGCTGCAAGGCAGCTGCAAGAGAAATGTCAGGAACAGAACTGCGAAATGTTCTCCACTTTCATTGACCTTATCAAGGCTTTTGATACAGTCAGCAGAGAAGGACTGTGGAAGATTATGGCAAAATATGGCTGTCCACGAAAGTTTGTCCAAATAGTGCGGCTATTTCATGACGGCATGCAGGCAAGAGTACAGGAAAATGATGAACTGTTTGAACCCTTTCCTGTCACCAATGGAGTGAAGCAAGGATATGTCCTGGCACCAACACTGTTCAGCCTCATGTTTTCAGCCATGTTGATGAATGCCTTCGAGAACGACGACATTGGAATAGACATCAATTACCTTATGGATGGAAAGTTATTCAATCTCAGAAGGCTGAAAGCTTAAACCAAAATTAACAGCGACACCATCAGAGAGCTCCTGTTTGCTGATGATTGCGCTCTATACGCCAACTCAGAGGCGGACATGCAACATAATGTTTCAGCTTTCTCACATGCCTGTGCCAACTTTGGGCTCAATATCAACTTGGAGAAGACTGTAGTTATATACCAGCCAGCTCCAGGGAATATCAAAGTGAATGATCATAGACTAAGTGTTGTGGACAAATTCACCTATCTTGGCAGCACTGTGTCACAAGCTGCCACAATTGATGACGAAGTGAATGCAAGAATCTCCAAGGCCAGTGCGGCCTTTGGCAGACTGTACAAGAATGTATGGGACAGAACTGGAATAAGTCTGCAAACAAAGCTAAATGTCTACAAAGCAGTTGTATTATCCACACTGCTATATGTTTGTGAAACCTGGACTGTTTATCAGCGACATGCTAGGAAATTAAACCACTTCCACACAGTCTGCCTAAGGAAGCTACTGAAGATTAAATGGCAAGACAAAATTCCAGACACTGAAGTCCTAGAAAGAGCATCCATGCCCAGTATCCACACTATACTGATGAAGAATTAGATTCGTTGGGCTGGTCACTTGACTCGCATGCCAGATCACAGGCTCCCTAAACGAATTTTTTACAGCGAACTTCGTTGTGGTAAACGCTCCCAAGGTGGCCAGAGGAAACGCTTTAAAGACACTGTGACAATTTTACTGAATGGTTTTGGAATTCATCATGACACCTGGAGGCTGCAGCCAGAGACCGAAATTCGTGGTGTGCATCATTACGCAAAGGTGCAGTCATATGTGAGGCAACCAGGACTGCAAGAGCTGTGAAGAAAAGGCAGGACAGAAAAACCACTGCAGGAAATCCTCCTCCAGTGACGTCAAGCATTCTTTGCCCACATTGTCAAAGAACATTTCGAGCCAAAATAGGCCTTATCAGCCATCTTAGAACCCACGGCTCCACACCTTCAACCCCACTGGATGAAATGAATGGTCATCATCATTCTTGATGGACAAACAACATGTGTAAAAGTTACTGACTTGCAGATCACTTGTGCAGCAAAGCAAAGGATCCGATTACTGATTCCATCTAGTCCTGATGAGTTATTGTTTTTTTTATTTAGGTTACTAAGATGAGTAAATACTTCAGTGGTCGTTATTAGCGTTATGTCGGAGGGAGCATTTGTTCTCACAAAATGATGACAATAAAGATATGTCATGAGAAGAATCTGGTATTGCAGCCTTCAATTGGTTTATGTCAGATTGAAAGAAACTACTAAATTGATCACAAGTAATCTGATTTGATGGTAATGACTGTGATGACTTGTGCTTTTGTTTGTCAAGGTATTAATTTCTGTATGTCTTTGGTTTTGGTTTGATCTATTATTAAGTTATGAAAATAGTTTTTCTTTTACTTTCAAATAACATATTGTACTTTGTTTCTCAGACTAGGGTACGTGGTTAGACCTCTATTTTTATGTGCCCTGTCCCGGTCTCTCATAATTTCAACTACCTCATGTGTGATCTACAGGGGCTTAGTGTAATGTTTAACTCGAACTTCCTTAAAAGGAACAAATACACTTAGAAAGGTCTTCAACCAGTGGTCCAGAGCATTATCTGGGTCAGGAATCTGGTAAACTATAGTCCAGAGTCCTGAAGCAAGTCTTGTCAGACTTCAAGTGCTTTATTCAGCAACCTTTCGAGGGGACTCTAATGAAACAAATACATTATACAGCTGTATTGCAAGTCATTCTTGGCTGCTGAACCAATGATCTGATATAAAACGACCTAGATATTACTCCCATCTAGTAAAAGAACTATTGTCTCTGTACACTAAATCTAACTGCATTTATCAATTCCAGTTGTGAGTGCCAAGCAACTTTCATAGGTAGAACAGAAAGATAAAGTAGCAAGTAACCAAATATATACAGTATGGGTGGAAAACAGATTTAATCAGTCTTCAGGAATCCCTGTGCGGTCGACAGGTCATCTTCTTCTTTTGTTCGCTTGAAATATGTCTATAACTGCAAATGCTGTCTCTTGTATGAATTGAACTGTCTTTTTCAGTTCACACAGCGGTCCATAGAGCTTATCTTCCACTGTCGTCTCTCTAGGCCAGAAGGTTTGCCAAGATATGTTATATTTTCGGGCAGTCTTGGAGTGTGTGCTCTGCTGTCTGCGACGCCAATCCACATGTGCACATGGCTGTTTCACCAATCTTGAATTTTGTATACATGTGGTTGCGTAATCTATTGTGCCCTGTTCTGAGGCACAGAATAATGACTTGTTCTGGTTTATCCATAACGTGGTAGTCATCTTGAGCAGGTTTTGGTGGCTTTCTGACTGATTTGATCATTCTTTTCTTTTGGTGGTATGTAACGGGCACATCAGGCTGTTCTTCTTTGGCTCCTTCCTTAGCCAATTGATCAGCTCTGTCGTTTCCGGGTACTCCACAGTGGGATGGTATCCACTGTATGGTGACCTTATGCTGACTGCTAAGTTCAGAAAGTAGTGTCCTTAGTACTGGCAATTTCCCAGACAGGAGCGCCTCGAGTACTGATTTTGCATCTGTCAATAGCACCACAGGTTGTGTACCATTGCTGGTATTTAGTAATTTCTCTGTTGCTATCTTGATTGCCTCAATTTCAGCATCATAGTTATGGCAGTACTTTCCTGTCGGTACTCTAGCTGTGTCCCTAGTATTATTTGGGTATTCTATGTACACTCCCGCTCCTCCATTTCGAACAGCATTTTGTGCTGACCCATCTGTGTAGACTCGGATCCAGAGGTCCTGTGGGTATTCTTCATCAAGGAAGCTGAGAGTGGCTGTTCTGCGCTGCACACTGTTCTGTTCTTCCTTGTCAAATATTCCTCTCACTTTTGTCTGGATTTGTAATGATAGTCTATGTTCATCTTTCCATGGAGTTCGCTCTGGAATAGTTGTTAGGGGATACCAACTGTGGGCAGATCGGTGGTTTCTCTGCAGAGTCGTTTGGCCTGGTGGATAAAACTACTTCTTTTCAACCGCCCCATAGCTAGGTTTTCAAATCTGTTCTTCATAGGGTGGCCTGGCAAGCTGAGGAACTTTTCTGCTTGTATTAGCGTTTTCGTATCTCTGCGCTCACTCAGTGCTTGTGTCCTCCCCGTCTTCTCCATTTCCACTATAGGGATTGATCTCATCCCTCCTGTGGTGACTCTAAGTGCTTGGTTTTGCACTTTGTCCAGCTCTTGTAGTGTGGTTTTTGATGCTGAACACCACGCAGTTGACCCGTATTCCAGGTGTGGTTGTATGCTCTGTTGATAAACTTTGCTAAGTATTTTCCCACTGGTTCCCCATGTGGTTCCACTTAGCTTTCTCAGGATGGCTATTTTCCTTCTGGCTTTTGCTACTGCTGTTTTGATGTGCTTTCTCTATGTCAGTCTGCCATCAAATGTTACTCCAAGGTATGTTAATTCTTCATCTTCTCTTAGGGGTGTTCCATTTATCTGGATGGTCCCTGCCTTTTGTTTTGGAGAGAGGGTAAATAGGGTGGTGCTGCACTTGTCAGTGTTTATGCTGACATACCATCTATTTGCCCATGCAACAAATGTGTCTACAGCTCTTTGCATTAATCTGGTGGCCACTGATACATGTTCATTTGTGCTCCATAGAACCAGGTCATCGGCGTACATTGCCACTTTAATTCCATGCGGTAGATAAGCAACGAGATCATTGATGAAGATTAGAAAAAGTGTGGGGGACAAGATTCCGCCCTGGGGAACACCGTGACGCAGTAGTACTTTCTTGCTCTTTAGTCCGTCTATCTGTACTCGGGCTCTTCTGTTGTGCAAGTATGCTTTCACCCCATTTGTACATTCTTCCATTGACTTTGCAGTTTCTCAGTTTATTCATCAGACCTTCTTTCCAGACTTTGTCAAAGGCTTTCTTCAAATCTATCCATGCCGCAAGCACCAGCTTCTTCTCTAGGAATGCATCCTCAGTTTTTTTTAGAGAGGTAGGTTGTCTGATCTTCCGTAGAATAGCACTGCCTAAAGCCAGCCTGCTGTGGCACAAGGATGTTTTTACTTTCAATGTACCACTGCAATCTGTGATTGATGATGCGCTCCAGTGTTTTGCAGAGACAGCTGGTGAGCTAATTGGTCTGTAGCTAGAGGCAATGGAACTATCTTTCCCTGATTTTAGGAGGGTTATCATGATTGCTTCTCTCCAGGCTTGTGGAGCACTGCCTAAGGTCCAACTATTATTGAAGATCTGCAACAGCTTTGCTTTGTCCTCTGTTCCTAGTTTCATTGGAGATACCATCAGCTCCTGGTGACTTTCTCATTTTCAGTTTTGATATGGCTAGCTCCAGTTCGCTGATTGTGATGGGTGCCTCCAGAACCTCTTGTTCTATTTCCTTCTGTCCTGTATGTTGCCGTTTCTCTCGAATCTCTTGTTGTTTCTCTTGACTAATTTTGATATTGTTATCTTGTGCGAATGAGTCCGCAAAATGGTCAGCTGCTTGCTTTCTTGTTAAGATGTTTAAATCTTTATGTAGCGCAATTTTTGAGTTTCTCCCTGTACCCTCATCGTTAAGTTGTTTTATTAGCTTCCACGATTTCCTTGTGTCTCTTTCAAAGTTCAGAGACTCCGTTTTTTTCCTGCCAGCTTTTCCGTCTAGCCTGCAGCTTGGCCCTTTGAAATTTGGCTTTTGCATGCTGGAATTTATTGTGGTGCTTTTGGCTGGGTGTGGCCTTTGCTTGCTTTCTACATACTTCCACATCATTATGCAACTGTTCCAGTTCACTACTCCAGTAGGGTTTATATTGTTTACGGGCTCCTCTTGGTACTGTTTCTCACGCTGCCTGTAGTATGCATTTCCCAAACTCTTCAACTACTTTATTTATGTCTTTCTCAGTGTTCAGGTTTCTAACCAGTATGCTGGTGCGATTCTTGTACATTGCCCAGTCTGCTTTCTTGTAGTTCCACCTCGAGAGGGTGCTGCTTTCACTTATAAGCTCATTTACTACAGTTAGAAAGACTGGCCGATGATCGCTGCCACCAAGTTGTTTCCCAACAATTCGTGTAATATTCCACTCCAGGTCTGGAGAATGAAAAGCCTGGTCAGGTATAGTTGTAGAGTGCCATGATCTCGAGTAGAAAGTATGTGGGTCGGATGGCTTGTTAACCAAGATGAATCTATTCTCATCCTGCCAGTCTTCCAGTCTCTCTCCTCTCTGGTCCATGTGATCATAGCCCAAACTATGCGAGTGGCTGTTGAAATCGCCACACACAATCATTTGTTCTGTTAATGGCAGTGTGTCCAGTGCCTGTGTGCGGTCACTTGGACAGTAGTAATTGATCAGATGTAGGTCTGTATAGCCTGTTTTAAGTTTAAGTGTCTGATACTTAGCCCCTTCCATATAGACTTCGAATTGGGAAGCAGTGATGTTATTTTTTACAAGGGTAAGTATCCCACCTTTTCGCCTGTCCTTTCGGTCAGATCGGTAACACTGGTAGCCTCTGATTTTGAAGGCTGTATTTTCGTTGAGGTGAGTTTCTTGCAAGCAACATATGCTTACTTTTTCTTGGTCCAGGATGTTTTCTAATTCTATTTTTTTTTTTTTGGTTGCTGACTCCCCCCGCATACCAGTGCATTATTTTAAGTCCATGTTTAGTATGGCCAGTTGTTCTATTCTCATGTCCGCTGGCTCCACAGGACATCTGAGAAGGACCTCCAATAGTTGGGGTTGGCCCGGCACTGCACCTGCCTGGGGGTCCAAAGCAGGGCGAGCACCATAACTTTTAGCAGTAGTCGACATATTCCATTTTGCGTAATTGCGTGGCATCCTGATTTCTGTGGTGCGCCTCCTGGCTGGTTGCCTCTGTCTTCAGCACCTTTCCTTTTCTAGAGCAGACTGTGTTCTCACTCGAGTTTAGATGTGTACACACGCACACACGTGTCTGCACATGCATGTATGTGTATACACATCTAGAGCACACTGGTTATTTTCCAGCGCCACATACTCGCCTTCGCCCCTTCTCCTGTTAGTAGAAACAGTTTCGCCACGTGAAGGCCAGGAGTTGGACTTTTGCTGCATAGGTTATGTATTCACGAGCCATTGGGGTATTTAAGCAATGTTGGGCGCTCACCCCAACACTGCGCCCCAGCTACATACAGCAACATTTGGAACCTCAACAGGTCATAAAATGCTTAGCTCGGCGATGTTGAGACATGTTTAATAGAAATCATAAAGTTTAAAAAGAGAAGACATCTTATATTTTGCATTTGAAGAACAATTAATGATTGCTCAAATACATCAAGGCATTGGTAATTAGATGGTTCCAGCCAACAGAAAGACTTCACTTTAAATGTGCAATTACCATGGGGAAAATTGATGCTCCACATTCAAACAATATCAGTGACTATGTGTTTTAAGTATTTCAGCCCTGGTATAATTCATTTATTCACTCCATATGATATGTAACTCTGCAGATTGCACCTGACGAGATGCAGTGAGATATGCCAGGCAATAAATTGGACAACATATTGTTTGTGGCTTCTGTGTTTAAACTGTAGAAATATATTCATTTTGATTTCTGTTTATTTGAAACTTAAGCTTTAAAATGCTCCAAAATTATAACTGTGTCTTAACAAATCCACCAAATCTTCCATCGAATGTCAATTGGTCTAAAAATATGGGGCTAGAACCAAGTACAGCTCATGGTGTGAGAGCTGGTCCTTGACTTGACTTTCACGGATGTGATGTTTATGGTTGTTGAGTTGCTCTTTACTTTCACGGATGTGATGTTTATGGCTGTTGAGTTCCTCTTTACTTTCACGGATGTGATGTTTATGGTTGTTGTGTTCTCTTTACTCAACACTTGTTAAGTCTCTAATTGTGGGGTATCACAGTGAACAGCCTATCACAGTGATGTTGACAGGAACAGCCACAAAGCATGTGTCAAAATATCTCTGGTAGATAACTCAATGATGTTGTGTTGTTTCTCCATCAATAATGATGATGACCATTCATTTCATCCAGTGGGGTTGAAAGTATGGAGCTTGAGTTCTAAGATGGCTGATAAGGCCTATTTTGGCTCGAAATGTTCTTTGACAATGTGGACAAAGAATGCTTGACGTTTCTGGAGGAGGATTTCCTGCAGTGGCTTTTCTGTCCTGCCTTTTCTTCACAGCTCTTGCAGTTCTGGTTGCCTCACACGTGACCCTTGCATAATGATGCGAACCATGAATTTTGGTCTCTGGCTGAAGTCTTCCGGGTGTCTTAAAAACGTTTCCTCTGGCCGCCTTGGGAATGTTTACCACAACGCAGCTCCCCGTAAAAAAAATCTTTTAGGGAACCTGTGATCTGGCATGCGAGTTAAGTGAACAGCCCAGCGAATCTGATTCTTCATTAGTAGAGTGTGAATACTGGGCATGATGCTTTTTTTTAGAACTTCAGTGTCTGGGATCTTGTCTTGCCATTTAATCTTCAATAATTTCCTAAGGCAGACTGTGGAAGTGGTTTAATTTCCTTGCGTGTCGCTGATAAAAAGTCCAGGTTTCACAAGCATATAGCAGTGTGGATAATATAACTGCTTCATAAACTTTCAGCTTTGTTTGCAGGCTTATTCCATTTCTGTCCCATACATTCTTGTACAGTCTGCCAAACGCTGCGCTGGTCTTAGAGATTCTTGCATTCACTTCGGCATCAATTATGGCAGCTTGTGACACAGTGCTGCCAAGATAGGTGAACTTTCCTCAACACTTAGTCTATGATCATTCACTTTGATATTCGGCATAGTGTGATTATTCCCTAGAGCTGGCTGGTACATAACTACAGTCTTCTCTAAGCTGATATTGAGCCAAAAGTTGGCACAGGCATGTGAGAAAGCTGAAACATTGTGCACGTCTGCCTCTGAGTTGGCATACAGAGCGCAATTATCAGCAAACAGGAGCTCTCTGACGGTGTCGCTGTTAGTTTTGCTTTTAGCTTTCAGCCTTCTGAGATTGAACAACTTTCCATCCATGTGGTAGTTGATGTCTATTCCAATGTCGTTGTTTAAATCAATGAAGGTGATGGTGGCCAACTGTGTTTGCTTGATTGGTCTTCCCTGCCTTAACAGCCAGTGTAAACTATTTATGCTAAGTAAACAAATAAAGTTTGTTGATTATGCTTCTTCTTCTTGTGTTCGCTGTTGATTATGCTAAAACCGAGTGGCTCTGTAAACAATGGCTGACTAAAAATTTCTTTGGTTGACTCACTGGAGTGGAGATAATAGTAAGGGAATTTCTTCTTTGAAGTGGCAATGACAGACAACATAACTTGTAGTGTTACTGATTTGTTGCAGGATAATACTTTGAATATTTTATTTTAATCTGTTGCAGTTTTCAAAACACTGTACCATTGGAGTGTGACAGGCAAGGCTGTTGTAACAGATGCCCCTTGGCAAACGTGTGATCAACTTTCTATTACAGCTGTTCTCTGATAATAAAATAAGGTGTTTATAGTGTTGGTTGGTAGCCATGGCAGTGAAGTGACCAGCATGCTTGCCTGCTGACACAGTGATCAAGTATTTGAATACACATAAGTGCATTTGGTTAAAATTGACCTGGGCTCCAAAGTCAACCATCCTAAAACAGGCAGCAGGAAATGTCTGGGGAAGTAAAGGCAACCCACTTGATATTGACCATATCACCCATCGAGTGCTGATTGGTCTATACATTGTGGGGCTGGCACCATAAACCCAGTACACCTGGCATCTTAAAAGTTCCTTTACCTTAGTGACTTACTTGTAGTGGACTTGAATTTCTCTTTCAGGCCGTGATCTGCTTGTAAGTCAAGCAGCTCCAACTGTAAGTCCTCTGTGGCTGTATCAACTTCTGCACTAAAAGGGGAACTGAGAATATTGAACTCTGGCTCTAAGTTCTTAAAATCTTGGAATCTCCTTTCAAATTCTTCAGTCAATACATCTAATTGGGCTTTGTACTTTTCAGTCATTCCACCAGAAATGGTTTCTTGATTCAGCAAAGGGAAGTGACAAAACCTCTCTAAATTAAAATCGATCAATTGGCATTTTAGCATTAACATTACGAAGGTTAAAGAATGTTTACAAAAATAGAAAATTAGAAAGAAATTTTATCAAAACTATAAAACAATCATAATGGTATATGAAATTATGTAAAATTAAGCAAAATAACTTAAAAACCAAGTAACAATATTTATTTCTAAATTCCCTCGAGGGCCGCGGGCCGTAGTTTGCCCACCCCTGGCTTAGCCAATCACTGAGCTTCTGGTGTTATTAACCTTTAGTCCGTTGACCCTTTCAACTACACATCCGGTTAATCCCATCCACCGATAGCCTCTCTAGACGTATTCAGCCAAGCAAGGATACAGATAAGTTACCTTAATATTTTCATGTAGTGCTGTTCGTGTAGTTAACAGTTAACTTCCGATACCAATACTGGCGCCCATAAACCAGTATCCATGCACTTCAATCGTCCTGACCACTGTGGCGTGGCCGACATACAGGTCACGGTGATCAAATCGTGCGCATCCCACGAACGGGATCGTAAGACATTAGACAATCGTCTCATCTTCCAGTTGGATTCATTTATTTCATGGCCTCAATGTCCAACACAGTTTCATTTAAGTCTTTCGGTGCCAAACAAAAATTGGGTTCTGACCAAACAGAAATTCATGGCAGAAAATTGGAAGTAGGGATGTGTCACAATAATGCTTTTAAAATGGTTAAGTTGGTATCAGATATATTGTATTACCATCATCATCAAGTGCCGTGCCGGCTGGCGTAGGCGTTCATGGCTCTCCATAGATCTCGGTCTTTGGTTTTCTGGATCAAATCTGCTGCTGATATTCCTCCATGCCACCGTCTCAATCCATCCAGCATCATTTCTCTTGGTCTGCCTCTGCCTCTCTTCCCCTTGATCTTTCCAGTTGTTACGATGTTCTCCAATGCCTCTCTTCATGACATGACCGAAGAAAGATGTTTGTCTCTGTCTTATTGTTGTATAATTCTAGTTTCATTAGCCTGTTTCAGGCAGTCGTCGTTAGTTACTCTGGCAGTCCAAGGAATTCGCAACATTCGTCTCAGGAACCACATCTCTGTTGCTTCTAATTTCTTCTTAATTTGTTCATTTACATTCCAAGATTCACTGCCATACAGCAAAACTGGTTCTACATAGCATTTCAGCACTCTCTATCTTACATTCATTGATAGCGACTTATTGCATAAGATGCTCTTCATTTTCTGAAATGCGGCTTTTGCCTGCCCTATTCTGCTCCTAATCTTTGTTGTACATCTTCCATCTGATGTTATAAATGCCCCTAGGTATCTAAAATTATCCACTTGGTTAAGGATTTTCCCTTCTATTTCTATGTCACATTTTGGTGTCACCATTTTCTTTGATATTACCATTGTTACTGTTTTCTTGATATTCAAGGAGAGTCCCTTCCTTGCACTCTCTGTTACTACAACATCTAATAATTGTTGTAGGTCTGTTGAATTGTCCGCCACCAATACTGTGTCATCTGCATAGCGTATATTATTTATATTATAACCTCCAAACAGTATTCCTGGCATCTCTTTGATCTCTCTCATTATTACTTCGCTATACAGGGAGAAAAGATCTGGTGACAAGACACACCCTTGTCGTACTCCTAGCTTTATCTGTTCGTAACTACCCTCTTTATTTCCAATTTTAATTGCTGCTACTTGGTTCCAGTAAACATTCTTTATTATTCTTAAATCTTTTCTATCAATGTTGATATCTTCCAACATTTTAATCAGTTCATCATGTTTTACTTTATCAAATGCCTTAGTATAATCTATGAAGCACAAATATATGTCTCTCTGTTTCTCTATTGACCTTTCTATTAGTGTCCGTAATGTATAAATTGCATTGTTTGTGCCCTTTTCTTCCACAAATCCATACTGTTCTTCACTAATTTCCATTTTTATTTTATTTTTGGTTCTTCCTATTATGATTCTGAGTAGAAGCTTAGTGATATGGTTTATAAGGTTAATTGTACGAAAATCTTCACAATCAAATGCTCCTGGTCTTTTTGGTATAGGTATAAATACAGATCTCAGCATATCACTGGGTAAATATCCACTGCTGTAAATATCATTCAACATTTTGGTTAATATATCTAATCTAAATTCTCCCAATACTTCTAATTCTTCTATTGTGATTTCATCTGGCCCAGCTGTTTTTCCTTTCTTCATACGTTTCATAGTGTCAGCGACTTCTTCTTTCAGAATAGGTGGACCTTCTAAGTTACTATCTTCTGTTAATTCTTCCCTTTCTCCTTCATATAATTCTCTTATATACTTATTCCACCTCTTCATTATAGCACCTTCCTCTAATAATATCTTTCCTGTTTTTGATTTCAAACACCCTGTATTTATTTTTATTTTTCTTCCTGTAAGCTCACTGATTTGTCTGTGTATATTTTTTTATATCTTTAATGGAATTTAATTCAATTCTTTTGCATTGCTCGTTTAACCAACGTTCTTTAGCCTTCCCACATTTATCATTTATTTCTTTATTTATCTTAGCGTATTCTTGTTTGTCATTTTTACTCTGATTTCTTTTGTCCATCAGTTTTAAGATTTCTTCATTCATCCATTTTTTCTTAGCTATTTTGCCTCTTTCTGGTAATACTTCTTTGCTAGTTTGATGAATGGAGTCCCTTAACATTTCCCATTGTTCATCTATACTCTATATTTTAGCTATTGCATTGTACCTATTTTTCACAGTCACTCTGTATTGTTCTTGCATTTCTTTATCTATTTTCAGAACCTCTTTATTAAGTCTCATGTTCTTAACCACTTTTTCCCCTCTCTTTAATCTTACTTTTATTTGTCCACATAGTGGTACATGATCACTATTACAGTCAGCACCAGGCATTGTCTTTACATTAATTAAAGCATTTCTAAATCTTGTATTAATTAGTAAGTAGTCAATTTGGTTGCGTATTTTCTTATGAGGGCTTTTCCATGTGTACAGTCGTCTTTTATGGTGTTTAAACCATGTGTTTCCAATTATCATATCATTAATATTTCCCCATTCTATTAGCTTTTCACCTCTTTCATTTCTTGTACCTTAACCATAATTCCCCACTACATCCTCCATTTTTCCCTTTCCTACTTTTGCATTAAAATCACCAAGTATTATTTTTATTTCTTGTGATCCAATTTGAGCCATCACCATTTCTATTTCGTCATAAAAGTGTTGTATTTCTTCATCACTACTGCTTGTTGTTGGTGCATATACTTGTACAGTATTTATATCTATTGGTTTGCCTTTGATTTTTACCATAATAACTCTATCTGAGATACACCAGTATCCATTAATTGACTTGGCTGTTTTTTTCATCTAATATTATTCCTACACCTTTCTCGTGTGTATCCCCTGCAGAATATTGTATTATATATCAAATTAAAGAGGAGTGCAAAAAAGAACATAACAGTGTTAATAATTAATTGATAGGTAAGAAATATTATGAGAATAATGAGAGGTTTAGTAATAACAATTGAAATAAAAAAGGTACAAAATATTTAAAAATTTCACTTACCACAGCTTTATTTTGTATCCACTGCAGCTAATCCAGTTAAATTTGCTGAGTACTGTTACACACACCACTTTTGTTCAAAAATATCAAAAGAACTGCACCACAACACCAATAAAACATACTTAAAACATAATATTTTGAAGCACATAATTTTCACACAAAATAGAAAATGTCAGTAACACACCACTGAGATCGTACTGGGAAGAAGAAAATAAACACTATTTTCTATTTAGTTATGATTATTAGTCTTTTAAATTTAATTTTTTAAATACTCCTCAAATACTTTGCGATAGGCAAAACAAATTTAGAGGCATAAATGTGGCCCATTAGCGCATTCATAATTCTATATGTGCCATCATATTATGACATATTATGACGAACTTTCGCTTTCAGTGGTGTTTCGAAATATCTAACGAAATAATCTAACTAACTTAATACTGCACGTGGTTTCAATTTTAGAATCTTTCACAAAGTCCTTGAAATCACTATAAATATAATATCTAGCTTCATCTGATGTCATTCAACGAGGCCGCATACTCGAGGGTGTTGTCATTTGCGAAAACAACCAAAACTAATTAACACTAGTTTAAAACTTTAAAAACTCACAAAATCAATGGATGAAAACGCTTGACCTTACAATACAAAAAGGGAAATGTTCCGGGTGTGTGAATTTTCAATTTAACGTCACTTAAAATTGCGCAAGGTAGCAGAAATGTATCAAATAAACCAATGTTTATAATGTGGCAATTACAGGGCCCACGGCCGCCACCGTCGGTCAAATGTGGCGATATATGGTCGCATGGCAGAAAAAGAGTTTACTTCCAAACCCCCATCTCATCCCTTCCCGCAGTTGCATAGTCCTCTAAAAAAAGGTAGTTGCATATCCGTTAAGGACGTCGCAGTCAACCCCATAATTATGTTTGCTATGTGGGACTTCTTCACGTTTACGCTTGGTGGTCTGTAGTTGTTTTCTGAGCGACCGGCACTCATACCATTCTATGAGAACAAATGCAATGGCAGTCTGCATCCAGGTCGCCCGTAGCTGTGTTTCAAGCGCAGAACGAGGAATTGCGAAATGCGTCCATGAACCTTTGCCACAGAACGCCAATCCCATTTTGTAGATTTTTGCTCACATGGGCACCTCTCTACCCTCACCCGCTTGTCCCCCCGCCGGGTGGCTTAGCTAATACCTGAGCTTCTGACGGTATTGACCTTTGATCCATTACCCATACATCCGGTTCATACAATCTGTCAGAAGTCGGGGTGCTGTGACAGTGTAGCGAAGAGGTGAAGTCAGAAATAACAACTCCAGCAGTCTCCTGATGTATGACGTTTAATTGTAGTTGCTTCAAGTTTACGGACACTTATAAATATCGTAGACAAATAACAGAGGTCCAGCTATCTCAAAAATACTTGATGGTGACTTAAACGTGACTTCTCTCTAAGACTGCTGGCTAATCACTCCCCGTTGCTATCTTTTTCGTCACGCATGAGCATCCCTAGTTATTTACATTTTCCCAGGGTGCTCCCGCGTGCACTGAAGTTTAGACCCTTTTTCTCTTGCACGCCGACTTAGATTCCCTTAACAGAGACAGACACTCTGTTATATTCCTCTCTACCCTCAACGAAACTTTTCCCCGAAAAGTCTTAACCCAAAACTTACCCAACCTAACTCTCCGACCCCCCGAGTTATGCTTCAAAACTACCCGTTAATTGTATATTCTTACCCCAATTAAGCTTATATCAAGCTCTATTTCCCATTTACTTCTTCTTCTATTCTCAAGCAACCCGATTATGTCATATACGAGCTTAACACGGCTCAACTCCCAACTAGGAAAACCATATACCTCTAACCTGTAACATTCATTGCTCCCCAGTCCTTCTACTCTACTACTCTACTACTTATGTCTTATAGCCAACTGGTATGCCCTCAACCAAATCTTCCTCCATTATTTACTGTGACTTTATACTTCCTCTTCTCTTCCACAAGTCACAAGCGATCCGCTTAAACCTTAATTTTACTTTTCATCACGTACATAAAAACCTTTCTTTGTTACGAAACAAATACACGAGCCTCGATATCGGACTGACTTATCTGGACAACGAACCTTGGAACGTTAAAGGACTTTTGATGCAGATTTTATAGATATTATAGGGCAAAATGAACAAAAGACATTGGAAATATTAACTCACTTAAAGGGAAAAGCCCAACAGATGGGGCTGGTTATCAACCAAGATAAGACAGAATATATGGTAATTTCAAGAGACGGAATGGCTAAA
Source organism: Cepaea nemoralis (assembly GCA_014155875.1). Taxonomy (NCBI): domain Eukaryota; kingdom Metazoa; phylum Mollusca; class Gastropoda; order Stylommatophora; family Helicidae; genus Cepaea; species Cepaea nemoralis. Next base: position 794,546 of record JACEFZ010005661.1, read on the forward strand.
AACTCTGGCCACATACAAATAGATAATATGACCATTAAAAGAACTGAAACATGCAAATACCTGGGTACAATCTTCAACTGCTCCAACATCATAAGGGAAGAAATACAAACTAGAATCAACTCTGGAAATAAGATATACTATGCACTACAGCATCTACTAAAATCAAAGGCGCTATCTCGTAACACCAAAATCACAATATACAAAACACTGATCAGACCAGTTGTGCTGTATGGCTCTGAAACCTGGAGTACAACGAAAAGAGACGAAGCTTTGCTACAAACCTTTGAGAACAAAGTTTTAAGACGCATCTTTGGACCCATTAGGGATACACAAAGTGGAGAGTGGAAAAGAAGAAGTAACAAAGAAATTTATGATCTGTTTAAGTCCCCGCTAATCACTGGTATCATGAAGGCTAATAGACTACAATGGCTGGGGCATATAGAAAGAATGGAAGATAATAGGGAAACAAAACTCGCTTACACTCAGCAAATAAATGACCGCAGACCCCGAGGTAGACCAAGAAGGACGGTGGAGAGATAATACATGTACAGACCTACAAGCACTTGGAATCAACGACTGGCAAGAGAAGGTCCACCAGAGAGACGAATGGAGACGGATTGTATTTGCAGCAAAGAACCTCAATAGCTCGGAACGCTGAAGAAGAAGAAGATCACGTACATGCATATCAATATCTGATCTCAACCATAAAAATTCAAAACGCCATACTCTTCTGAAAATATCATCATCACCAACAGGTCTACGCCAATAATCATTACATCAGCATTAACAATTCTCCACATTCAAGCAACTTGAAGTCATTCGTACTAACACACGATTGGAAGACAAAGAATCGGTGGTCACCGGAGATCAAAGAATAAGAACTCTTCCTCACAAAAACATACTCACATTTATCCCACCATGTCGCCCTGAGACTTTATGCAGTAAAGTCTAAAAACAATTACATATCTCCCACAACCCAAATATACCAGTTATTATGGCAACACTTCTACTAGCTTCATATCCCTGATACGCACCTAATTTATGTATATTACTTAATCACTGACTAACACAGTTTGCGCTGATATCTACAACATTAAACACCAAAAATATTATCCACCTAAATGTCTATTTATTACAGACAGTACTGATTCTATGGCTCTGAACGTTATTACAAAACACATCCCGAGGACACAAATCAAAAGGTCCATTGTGGGCCCTACCACTCAAAACCTCCTCCAACATTATAAACATCACCTAATCTCCGACCCTTACATACATCCCTCCAGCATGCCAGGGATACACTTCATATCACTTAACCTATGATACTCAAGTCATAAGCTCCCAAAACTTCTACTCTCTGTTATTCGAGCTATATTCATCTCGGCTCATGCTGCAATCACAGCACGAAAAATAACATTCATAGTTCATATATTATGAACTTGCCTACTTGATCCACCCCATGGCTCTCAGTCCACGTTTATTCCAATCGTTGCTGACAACCGCAGCCATTTTCAATGCCAACTATATCCCTTTATTATGGTCTTACCTGTCTGTAAATGTCTCCCTTGTCCGTACCTTCCCAAACCTCCATGGCTCTCAATCCATGTTCTTCTATTAAAGCTGAAACCCAGCACCTAGTACAACCCCCCCCCCCCCCATATTTCTTACTTCCCATGACTTTTGCTGCTATTCACAGCCCTATTTCCAACTATCTTCCAGTTAAACCCCATCATCCCATGTGTTTCTATTCTTAAACATCTCTTAGATTCATCGCTCATTTATTATGAACGTATCTAATTTATTTCTGAACCATTATAATATGTACTGACATCCCCCAGCTCCATCTATCGCCATCTACTAAGCTTTCAAACATGGCCCTCACTCCATGTTTTTCTAAACTTACTACTACTAAGAATGCAAATATGTCTCTCTTTATAGTCTAAAGTCGTTTGCTTATCATTTTCTGAACGAAGGATCCTATTCAACATTTAATAAGATCTAAATCAACTCTGTACTCAGAACAAATTAATAACAGTTTTTCAAACAAGTCTCAACTTAATATACCAGTTTAAACAAGTCAAAATAACGGAAACTACAAATTTTGGGTCATTAAAAACCAAACATTTCAAAACGAAACTCCCTCCCCGCCCAATATACATGGTTTATCCCCAGCATAATATACATAATAAAAAAAGCATTAAATTATTTAATGTTACCTAACATTACCGGTTTAACGACAAACGGAACTTTAATTCAATATCTGCCACAGGACTTTCATAATCCAACTACTTTCTTATTTCCACTTTTCTCAATCATTCACTCCCTTTTAACAAGTCAGAGCCTATTCTGTTCAAACAACACATTAGCCCTAACAAGCAGCATTTCTAACTAGGCTATATCTCTCCATGTCAGTTTTACCTTATGTCAACTGCTCTAGCACATCTTAGTCAACACAACCACGTTTTACCCTCTACTCGTCTATTCTCTATTCATCACAACCAAACACACAATATGGCACTCTCTGTTCTACCTAATTCTCTACAGCAAACTGCTCCGACATTTAACATCTCATCTCCTCTAAAACACAGTCATACACACTCAACGCACTACACCGTCAACCTTTGCCTTTAACCATGCTCGCTTAGTCAGTGCATCGTTTAAGTGCCTCTTCTTTCTCCGCAACCATCACGTAATTACTTCATCCCCCTCACCAAGAACTCGCATTCCTCCTGCATCAGCCTCCACGGTCTTATACTCTTAATACTCTTACGCTCAGCTGGCTATTTTACACAGGAAACTCAATTCTTCTTCAATCTACTCTCCTCGTCTTACCTCTGCCAATGCTACTATATCTGCTTCTTAAACCAACAAGCAAAACTTTAATTCTATCTCAGACATCACGTCATAGTATTTTCATACTCCAGTTACTCTTCCGAAAGCTCTGAGTCAAGCCCTCTCAACTAACGCATCAATTCTAGTACGAGCATACATAATTAGTTTATCTCTCTCCATGCAAATTCTGTGTTGAGTCTACCCTACTTTAATCACAACAATTATACATCACTCAACGTGATCAACTCACTCCATCCGGCCATTCCGTACAAGGGACATTTCAATTTCCACATTGTCTACTCTCCTTGCACCACAACCAAACACAAGATATTCTTTATATTCTTTATAACGTATCCACGTAGAATATTCCATCACTCACCAGCTTTAAAATTATCTATCACTTGCTGTGACTCTCTATCCAAAATAACACGATTGCCTGCACCATATATTGTGATACTACACCAAAAAAGATTCATCTGCTATTTTAGACAGCAACATATGTATAATGCTCAAACCGCAATTTATCTCGTAAGCCAACACAATGCCATATGCCATTCATCATCCTCGGAATTCTAAAAGCTATAGAGCGTATCCAACCCAAATAGTTCATTGTCTCCTACTACTAATGTGTGTCTCTCTTCATCTATCTCATCTTCAGTATCTATAACTGTCATACTGTCATTAAAGTATTCCGGTCTTAAGGTTATATATTCTCTGATCTTTCTTATGTCATCTTCCGTAGTCGAGTAAATTTCTGCTATCTGTTTATTACTATTCTTCTTCTTAAGTGCTTTCTTTCTATTTCCCTTATTTGTCTTTACCGCGTCGGTCTGCTCAGTATACGTCCGATATATTTTATATCTTCCTCCCTCGTCCTCTGAATAATCACTATATATGGTTGTTCCCCCAACCTGTTGATTATATGTTGTAGAAGAGGAAGCAACATCTCTGTAGTCAGAACTCATACAAGCAATATTCTTTTTATTTATACCACTAACTTTCATGTCGCAGTCAGGGAGAAACTCAATGTCTCCGTCTGAGGCATCTGCTACCACGCCAGTCGAACCCACGTTTACCAGCAAACTTTCAGATCTGGCTTTAACACTTTTTCTAACTTTCTGTCTGGTGTTTCTTGGTTTTAGCGGCTTACATACATTCTCTTTAATTTTGACTGGCGCAACCTTTTCAATTATTATTTGTGCAGGTTTCGTAAGTTCTACCGTCTCAATAGTCTGTGTTCCCCTTTCTATCTTTTTAGTCGGTTGTACCGTGTCTACCTGAGTCTGCGTATTATTGTCTATCATATTACCTGTCTGAGTTTGTGTCTGTATCGCTCTTTCTTGTCTACTTCTAACAACTGAAAACACCTGTCGATCATCAGCTAAGGTTCTATTAGTCTGATGCTGATTTTCTATTTTGCTTGACTTTGTGAGTGCATATCTCAACCTTCTGATTTCAAACCACTGACTACGCAATGTTCTCTGTTCTTCACTATTAGATGGCCAGTTCCAGTTCCATCTTTTCTTATAAAAATTATGTCTCTGCCAACCATTGACTTCTGGCCTGCTATGTTGTCTCTCTTCATACCTTCGTGTCCTCGTCACGTCGTTTACCTCCCGTCTGCGGTAGTTTCTGTCGTTGTTATAAAGCGGTTGTCTTCTAAAGCAGGTTGAACTTTGACGTGGCCTTAGTGTAATGGTATCATACTGGCCAATCGATTGGAAACCTCGACTACGTGGTCTTCTATAATTTCTTACCAGTGTCAGTATTTCTGCGCTAGGTTGATTAACTCCGCGTCTTCTTTGCATTTCTCCAAAATTTCTATTTGGTCTACTATTAGTACTTCTATTCTGTGCACTAACCTGAGCACGTCTGTTACTACAAAATCTAAAAGTATGTCCATGCTGTCCGCATTTCCAACATATCATATTTGTACTACCTACTGTCTCTCTAATATGATTTCTCATTTGTCTTCCTCTATCTTGATTACTTTCATTATTATTTCCCTGTAGTATCTGTATTTCTCCCCGTCTTCTCCATCCGTACCTTGCTTGTCCTCTAAATTTTTCAACGTCGCCACCTATACTTTGTTGTTTTAAGTGTGTATCCAACCTAGATATGGCTCTTCCTACTACCCTGAGTACTTTGTTCTAACGAAAGGTCCTGAGATTCCATTGCAAATTTGTACAAAACAATTCAATATAATAATAATATGTTAATATAATAATTTGTTAATTAAACTTATCAAGTCCTATAATCTTCTAATACTACAATATTAAATTTATACTTTACAAGTGTTGGCTGTCAACGATTAGGGTCCCTGCCTGTAGTTAGACACTCGTCGAAAACTGCATATTAATGGCTCTCAGGTTTCACTCTTGTATGCCGAGAGGCACGGTTAAATGTATCTGGTACCCAAGGACTCGAACAGGAGAGTATTGTAGTGTTTCGACAGTGGGCTTCACCACCCCGTAAGGATCGATAAGGCGGGCTTCACCACACCGTAAGGATCGATAAGGCGGGCTTCACCACCCCGTAAGGATCGATAAGGCGGGCTTCACCACCCCGTAAAGATATTGATACTGATTCAGCAAAGCGGGCTTCACAACCCCGTAAGGATTCTTAAGGTTGATCTGTTCCACTGCCAGTTAAGGTCGGCATTTTGGAAACTTCTTGAAGTCCGTTCAGCATAAGTCCGATAACGTGCCAGTGTCTCAGAGGCACCGCATTTTCCAAACAATTGCAGTATGAACCAGTGGCTGTATTAAATATAGTGGCCCAGTACCTCCGTTATGTACCGCGACAAATGAAGTTGTTTAGACTGGTCCACGGCACCATTTCGCTTATGTGACAGTGTAGCGAAGTGGTGAAGTCAGAAATAACATAACTCCAGCAGTCTCCTGAAGTATGACGTTTAATTGTAGTTGCTTCAAGTTTACAGACTCTTATAAATATCGTAGACAAATAACAGAGGTCCAGCTATCTCAAAAATACTTGATGGTGACTTAAACGTGACCTCTCTCTAAGTTGCTGGCTAATCACTCCCCGTTGCTATCTTTTTCGTCAAGCGTGAGCATCCCTAGTTATTTACATTTTCCCAGGATGCTCCCACGTGCACTGAAGTTTAGACCCTTTTTCTCTTGCACGCCGACTTAGATTCCCTTAACAGAGACAAACACTCTGTTATAGTGCCCACCGCCTAGATGAAAGTATTATTCACTGGCGAGCAACCCCAAATAGTCAGAAACTGACTAGGGACAAAATCTATATGGCTGAACTATAGATTAAGCCCATGAATATCCAATGTACAGCTCCAAGTGGCTCGTAACAAAATGAAATGAATTGTGCTGAATATTCGCCAAGGAATAGGAAAGAGAAGGTTAGCTAGGATAGATTTTTAAGTCTAAATTGAAGTGTCATTGACAACTACCCCAGTACAGGTTTTTCTCCCTTCCTTGGTGTTTAAGTGAACCGCCACCAATTTACACACACAACACGCATGCACAATTGGAAAAATATAATGACAGAACTATGAGTTACAATACTACAACATTTATTTACTAATCATATTAGACATCTTAGGTTTTTCCAGATGATGATGATGAAATCATATAACATCTTGATAGTGATAAGAAACATTACATAACTTATGTTACTTGAACTATCTGGATCTGTGGTCCAGATCCCCTCTCTCCATTAGAAACAAAAAACAGCTTGCTGGTATTCTGACGCCTGTGAGTCCTGGCACTACCTAGTCGTCACTCGTCTTGAGATCTATAACATAGGTGCTCCTTGTGAGAGCTTGAAAGAAAGTCAAGAATGTGTTATATCTAGTTCTACATCAGTGTAATTCTAAGTAAAACATATCCTAGCACACACATATATATACAATGACCAGTCTGGCCAAGTTTATCTTCCAGCTCTACTGCGTTCACCATCCTCCTTCTCCTCTATATCTCTGCCCTACAGTCTTAGTCTGGGACGGGCTTTTCAATTGTCTCACATGCCTGTAATTATTACATTTCTGCCGCCCCATGTCCATGTCGCTAATACAGAAATTCTGTGTCGTACAGCCGCTCCATCCAAGGTTGGTTTAGCAGATCACAGGGTCGGTAATGGTATCATAATAGTTCCTGATCATCCGGGCTTACAAGCCGTGACCAGTACCTGTGCCAGGTTTTCGTGAATTACCGTGAACGCACGCAAACAATACACTGAAAAAGTTTAGCACCATATATCCTATACCAATTGTGGGTAATGTCTGTACCATTACACCTCTGCTTCCAACACAATCGATGGCCAATGTGCCAATGCGGCACACAATAGCATAACACTTCATATTGGTAGGTTTGCATAGGACAAATCAATATACCAAACATGAAATACCCATAAAATATATTAATTAAACTAGACATATTATGATGCTTTAACATAATAGCATAATGCACTAGTTGGTTTGTGTGTATACGAAATGAGACGTATATACACAAAAAGAATATGTACGAAGCATAGTCCTAGCATCGTATATTCATATGAAGTTACAAATACATACATCCAACATATACTTAAACATTAGGCATATGAAAGTATTCCCCTACATTCATAGTATGAAAATGCAAAATAAGTTGTAGTAACATGATTATCTACAACGACTGAGAAACTAATAGTGTCCTTAGATTAACAGACATCTAACATGATAAATGAAAGTCAAAAGTCTGCCTTACAAAAGTATAGTAAGAATAACCCTTATAGCACTAGGATATACACTCAAGAAACCTGAAGCAATGATAATTCTTGAAGTAACCTAGGTCATATATAGACTGAAAATCAGTACATACATCTAAAAGACTTGACTAGTTACTAAGAAATAACTTGCCTAGTGAAATCTAGCAACATAAGAATCATACATATGACTACAAACATTGAGCTGGCTGTCTCACCTGTTCTGAAGACAAACATTTTCTAAGATGACCAGAGCTAACAGCCTTTTTTATGCTAGTCCAGCAGACAGTATTATCTCTTTGGCACCTTTCTGTCTGGTATGACAGAAACATGCTGACCTCCTACGGGTAATTAATTCTATTCAAGTGTTGGGCCAGTTCACGCCTCTTTTCTGTTTCACACATTCCTACCGGCAGACACATTATCTCCCCGTATGTCAGACATAAATCTTTCTGCATGCACACTAGCCCTCACACCTGTGAGTCTGACAATTTTTAGCCCCCTGAGTCTTATCAGTGATTTCACACCTTGCACCTCTAGTCTGTTTCAGATGGAGGTCAGCCATCGCGGTTGGGCGATTTCCTAGCTCTGCTTATCAGGTGTCATGTCAAAGGAACAATTAGGTTCTCATGGTCAGCTGCCAGTTTACAACTCTGTTGGTAAACCTGGGGTGCTTGTGTCATGCCTGGTCGGTTTTAATTACACAGTCCATGGAGTCTGCCCTCCAGTGGGTGTAATTATCAGTTTGACATGTAACACCTTGAAGCTGGACTGGCTGGGTAGCTTGACTGGTGTCAAATTACACTTCTCAGATAGAAAGCCTTCCCTGGTGGTTTGTTTACTTGCACGCTTTGCAAGCTTACGTCAAGACTGTATAGCCTTGAATATAGAGAAAACAGTTTGTTCGTCTGTTGATTTCTGTAACACTACGTGGCCCATCAAAAGTGAACCGAAAATTGTTCTGGGATGTAAAGGCTGCATTTCATGACACAATCCACTGATAGTCGTCTAAAGCGTCAGTCACTCCAAACAAGGATCCAGATTCAGATAAGTAACCTTAGTATTGTCATGTAGTGTGTTTCATGTAGCTGTGTGTCGGTTCGTGTTTGTTTATTCTGTGCTGACGAAGGCTTTTGCCGCAAGGTCAAACTTGTTACTTGTAATCGTGTTTTAGTAAAGCTCACAATCTACTTCTCGTTTTTTTAATGATTCATTCATTGCCTGTTCGTGTAGTTGTGTGTCTGTTTTTGCTTATTTGTGCTGTGCAGGGGGGTACGGGGTGTCAGGCATTGGTAGCACCTTTGGTAAGGATGGCTCTCATGTCCTTTCAGGACCCATCCCCCACTGGTCCAAGCCTGACACCCAGCTCGTGCCTGTGGCTCCTAGTAGCTGTCAGCATGCGACAGCGGCCACCTCCGGGCAACAGCTGTGAGAGGCTGGCTAAACCAGGCATGGGTATCCGATTTGGTGTCAAACCAAGAGGTAAACTAGGGTATGCCTACCCAGCATGTGAAGACAGGATTCGGCAGACTGCGCGGAAGAAATCATTCCTGATTCAACGGGCAAGACGGCGTTTACCTGCAAAGCGTTGTGGAACGTAATGAGCACGGCAAGGCACGTAGAGCGCCCTGGTCATCCACTGCACCTGTATTCGTCTCCAATCGGCTCGACTTGTCTTGCCACTGAACTCAGATGGACTCAGGCGAGAGAGTGAGGTCGACGAATTGCGCAACTCTTCCTCACTTTAATCCAAGTCATCGCGCAAGTCATTCTTCATCCAACGTCACATATCACTCCTGGCTGAGCAGCAAAGCTGATGAAATTCAGGGCTTTGCTGACAGACATGATATGAAAAACTTCTACGACTCACTGAAAGCGGTCTATGGTCCTTCATCACCAGGCATAGTTGCCCTCCTCAGTGCAGATGGGGGAACATTGGTCACCGATAAGAAAGAAATCCTCCAACGCTGGGCAGAGCATTTCAGCAACATCTTAAATGCAACTTCCTTCTTCGATGATGAAACCATCAACTGCCTTCCTCAAGTTCCCACCAATGAGACACTTGATGACCTGCCAACCATAGTGGAAATAAACAAAGCCATCCAGCAACTCTCCAGCGGCAAGGCACCTGGTCCTGACTCCATCCCAGCAGAGATATACAAGGCAGGTGGGCCGGTCCTAACAGAGCAGCTTCACCAAGTCTTCACAAACATATGGATGAACGAGACCATGCCACAAGATTTTAAGGACGCGTCAATAGTCCACCTTTACAAACGTAAAGGAAACCGCCAATCCTGTGACAACCACCGAGGCATCTCCTTGCTTTCAATTGCAGGGAAGATACTCGCCAGAATTCTTCTCAATCGCCTCACAACCCATCTCGATCAAGGTCTTCTTCCTGAGAGTCAATGTGGCTTCAGAAAAGAACGTGGAACTGTTGACATGATTTTCGCTGCAAGGCAGCTGCAAGAGAAATGTCAGGAACAGAACTGCGAAATGTTCTCCACTTTCATTGACCTTACCAAGGCTTTTGATACAGTCAGCAGAGAAGGACTGTGGAAGATTATGGCAAAATATGGCTGTCCACGAAAGTTTGTCCAAATAGTGCGGCTATTTCATGACGGCATGCAGGCAAGAGTACAGGAAAATGGTGAACTGTCTGAACCCTTTCCTGTCACCAATGGAGTGAAGCAAGGATGTGTCCTGGCACCAACACCGTTCAGCCTCATGTTTTCAGCCATGTTGATGAATGCCTTCGAGAACGACGACATTGGAATAGACATCAACTACCGTATGGATGGAAAGTTATTCAATCTCAGAAGGCTGAAAGCTAAAACCAACATTAACAGCGGCACCGTCAGAGAGCTCCTGTTTGCTGATGATTGCGCTCTATATGCCAACTCAGAGGCGGACATGCAACATAATGTTTCAGCTTTCTCACATGCCTGTGCCAACTTTGGGCTCAATATCAACTTGGAAAAGACTGTAGTTATGTACCAGCCAGCTCCAGGGAATAATCACACTGTGCCGAATATCAAAGTGAATGATCATAGACTAAGTGTTGTGGACAAATTCACCTATCTTGGCAGCACTGTGTCACAAGCTGCCACAATCCATGACGAAGTGAATGCAAGAATCTCCAAGGCCAGTGCAGCCTTTGGCAGACTGTACAAGAATGTATGGGACAGAACTGGAATAAGCCTGCAAACAAAGCTAAAAGTCTACAAAGCAGTTGTATTATCCACACTGCTATATGCTTGTGAAACCTGGACTGTTTATCAGCGACACGCTAGGAAATTAAACCACTTCCACACAGTCTGCCTAAGGAAGCTACTGAAGATTAAATGGCAAGACAAGATTCCAGACACTGAAATCATAGAAAGAACATCCATGCCCAGTATCCACACTCTACTGATGAAGAATCAGATTCGCTGGGCTGGTCACTTGACTCGCATGCCAGACCACAGGCTCCCTAAACGAATTTTTTACAGCGAACTGCGTTGTGGTAAACGCTCCCAAGGTGGCCAGAGGAAACGTTTTAAAGACACTCTGAAAATTTCACTGAATGCTTTTGGAATTCATCATGACACCTGGGAGGCTGCAGCCAGAGACCGAAATTCGTGGCGTGCATCATTGCGCAAAGGTGCAGTCATATGTGAGGCAACCAGGACTGCAAGAGCTGTGAAGAAAAGGCAGGACAGAAAAACCACTGCAGGAAATCCTCCTCCAGAGACGTCAAGCATTCTTTGCCCACATTGTCAAAGAACATTTCGAGCCAAAATAGGCCTTATCAGCCATCTTAGAACCCACGGCTCCACACCTTCAACCCCACTGGATGAAATGAATGGTCATCATCATTCTTGATGGACAAACAACATTTGTGCTGTGCTAAAGAAGGCTTTAGTACCAGCGTCCATTTTGTTTCCTGTAATCGTGTTCTAGTAAAGCTCACAATTTACTTATCGTTGTTCGGTGATGCATTCATTACAATATAGTGCGACTATCGGGAGGAATGGTGGCGCTTCAAGCCACTTCCTTATGTACTTGCTTATTTTCATTCCCATCGTTTTCTTTGTGGTCGTGCCTTTATCATATATCAATAATGGCTACAGGTACAGGTGTTTCAGAATAAGCATGAATTGAAGACACCAAATCTTGCATTTATCTATTAGCCTGCTTCGATCAGTGGTACGAAGACCAATCGCCAACATTTCTTGTATCTCTACCACCACATTCGTCAGGGTTGCATCGTACACACGACCGAGCCTCTGTCATAATCCCCATAGTTGTGCCGCGTCGTCGCTACGCGCGCCAGGCAAACCACAGGTAATCATCCACAGGTTGGTGGGTGAGCTAGAGTAACCAACAGCAGTCAAGCCAGTGTAAGTGTGATGCACGCAGTTCCCGCTGGACTCGATCCCACAAGGCAAGCGCTCAGGGAGAGAAACGCCAGACGAGGCTTGGGTTTCGGACCGGACAGACGCTGTGTGAGAGAGGCTTGTAGTTGTTGCTGTGCCTGAATGACCATTGCTATTATATCTTGTGAGAGGATGGAAGACTGTACGTCTGTGGTTTGAGTCTGTGAGTGCATTGTTTCATCGACTGGATGTGTTAATGTATTCACATCATGTCGAAGTAGATTGTGTTACGTATAGAGTGTAAATAAACTATTGAACTTCGTGTTACCGTGTGTCCTGTCAAATCATTCTGTGACTGTGTATGTTTCGCATATGTTAGGTTAAGCGAGCCAGATTCATCATTCAATATAAGAACCTGACATGTGTGAACGTGGGTAGCTCGTCCTTGTCGGAGTTGAACCATAGATGTGAGCGTGAGTAGTTTATCCTTGTCGGATTTAAACCATATATTTGATCATTAATAACTTGTTACGATAGGAAATGGATGTGTAGATGTCAATAGCTCGTTCTTGTTGAGTTATTTTCAGCCAAGCGTATAAACGTGATAGCTATTGTCTAATCGGATGTAAATCATATCTGTTTACATAGGTTGATCGTCCGTGTTGAAGTAATTAAACGTAAAATTGTGATCGTATATAACTTGTCCACGTGGAATGTTAAATGTGATGTCTATGTCGTACTAAAGTTGTTTTGTTTGTAAGTGATGTACCATCATAGTTACTGAACGTTTAAACATGGCTAACTTGTCTTCGTGAAAGTGGTTGTGTAGAGCGTGGAAGCAGAAAGTTCAGGAAAGAAAGATACTTGTGAAAATTGTTGAACAGACGATACTACGACCAACAATAACACTCGACGGCATACAAACCTACATTACAACTTAGTGACAAGCATACACCTCACAAACACACAGATTCTAAAAAATTTTCCTCCAAAAGTAAACAGGTTGTCGTGTGTCACCGGACACTGTTACCCGTAGAGGTCATTTGTTCGAACGGTAACGACCCTACAGTCTCTGGTCCTGTTTTCATCATTCTCCGGTGTCTCCAGAGCACTTAAGTATTATCTTTTTCATATACTTTTGTATGCAAGTTTAGGCACGCGCTGTAAATTTAAAAATATTGTATAAATTGTTCGATTTACTAACACTTTATAACAACATTGCGTGTGTGTGAATTCATTTTCATTGAATCATTCCATCATGTCGACTTTAAATGATTTCATTGAGATGGGTTGTAAGTTAAAGTTAACAGGTGATGAGTTAACAAAATGGAGTGAAACAAAGTATTCAGAACATCTCCTAGCACAAGAAAAAGCGATGAAAGAGCGGCTGAAAGAGCTGCCAAGTAGGCAGAATTGGAGTTGGCTGCAAAAACTAAACAAGCAGAGATAGATGCTGAATTGAAGAAAGCAGAAATCGCAGTTCAAAGTAAACGAGAAGAGCTTGAACTCCAACTGAAAATCAAACAGCTTGAAGCTGAAACAGCTGTTGAAAGAGAGTCTCGTAAATCTGAAAGACTGGAAAAAGAAAACCAGTACAAAAAGTACCAAGGGATCGTCAGAAATTATACCTCGGGAGACTGCATAGCAGCCTTTACCTAAGAACTTTGAAACATTAATGGACCATTACCAAATTCCAGAAACAGGAATGGAACATAATATACATGAAAAGTTTATCAGGAGAGCCTCTGAAAGTTATAGAGACCATCCCTAAAGACCTCAGAAAAGATTATCAGTACATAAAGTCAAAAATTATGTCACATTTCCTGTTAGATGAAGCAGGCTACAGAGAACAATTTAGTAAGTTATCTCCAAAACCTACACAAACGTTCTCTGACTACATCTCTGTAGTACAGGATATTTTCATGTAAATGGCTGTCTGCAGCCAAGATTAATGAGAACTTTCAGAAACTAAAAGATCTCATCCTCAGAGATAAAATCATCTCATCTCTTCCACCTCCATTTTCCAAGTTTCTGCTAGAGTGTCAGTGTGAAAGTGTAGAACAGATAGAGAAGCGAGGTTCTGGCTATTTTACAGCCAATAAGCATTGTTTTGCCAGTGGGTTGAATGACTTAAGTTTTGTGGCAGCTGCTACACATGACAAACCAAGATCAGAGCCCTACAATAGGCAAAGATCATTCAAGCCTAATACTGAGAAATACCAGCAATGTCGATTTTGCAAATTTGAACACAACCAGACAGAGATGTGTGATAAGAACCCAGAATATTTAAAGTACTTGCAAAACTACGTAAATAAGCAAGACAAAGAGCGAAGAACCTACAAACGCCTAACTAAATGCTTCCTCTGTAAGGCGTATGGTCACTGGCGCCATTCTTGTTTAGGCAAACAGATGACCAAGAAAGCTAATGCAGCCATGTTCGATAGCTCTTCCTCAGAAGATGAAGAGGTTGAAGATCACCCTGTGAACTCAGCACAGACTATTGACATGTTTAAAGTAGAAAAATGTACCACCTGTAACCAATTTCACGAAGATGGCATTTTGACATGTGGCCACTCGATACCGATCACCAACGAAGAAGCTAACTTGGTGATTGATTCCAAGGGCAAGATTAACATCCACCAGGGATATGTTAATGGCAAATCAGCTACAGTCCTTCGGGACAGCGGCAGCACTCTTATCGGTGTAAAAAGACGTTTCATATTGCCTACAGACTATACAGGCAAGCACATAACATGCAGAACCTTCTCTGGAAACATTGAGAAGTATCCACTTGCATGGGCATACATTAACACCCCATTCATCACAGGAAGGGTAAAATGTGCAGCATTATCAAACCCATGTTGTGATGTTATTGTGGGAAACCTTCCGGAAGTGAATGATATGCCTCATAACACCATAACATCGAATGCCAAGTGTGTTAATGATGATGTATTACCATCTCCATCTAACTGCAGTAGTGAGAATGTAATATCATTGAATGAATGCAATTTAACCAATGCTGTAATATCATCACATGAATCCATTGATGTAATTCATTCACCACCATGTCATGTTACCGATAACGTTAACGCAGTGACTAGATCTGCTGCTAGAGTGCAAGATCAAACTGATCAAACTGAGGCACTACAAGATGCTTAGCCCAGTGTTACTTCCTCCTGACAAACCATGAAGGCATAACTTAATAGAAGCCCAAAAGGCTGATCCATCATTAGTATAAATATTTTAATCTGATAGGCCAAAAGCCAAGGTTAACCAAAAATGCAAGATGGCATTTTGCTCTTAAAGATTGCTATCCTCACAAGGTATTATACCAGAGACAACAACATACCACAGAGCAAACGGTACTGCCAAGTTGAATACCGTAAACAGGCCTTTACATCTTGCACATGATATACCTTTCGCAGGGCATATGGCATATTCAAAAACCAGATCTAGATTGTTAACACAGTTTTATTGGCCAAAGTTCTGCAATGACACAAAACAATATTGTAGATCCTGTGACATCTGTCAAAAACTGGTGAAAAAGGGTAAACACCCACAGGCTGAATTACAGGTTACAGATTTAGCCAGTAGACCCTTTGAGAAGATCTCAGTTGACATTGTAGGTCCTCTAAATCACGTTACATCTAGAGGTAACAAATACATAATGACGACAATTGATCTTTGTAGTCGATGGCCAGAAGCGATTCCCCTAAAGAACATAACTGCCAAGGAAGTGATGGAAGTTTTCTTCCATATATTTTCAAGAGTAGGGTTCCCTGACACTATTCTATCTGATCGTGGAAGTCAATTTATAGCGACAGCAACGCAAGCTTTCACCAAAAATGCTAGTGTTAAGTCAATGCTTTAACCTAGGCTCATATCATTCCCCATTGCCACTGGTGATTATAGAGGAAAGATTTAATGGGGAGCTTAAAGCATATGCTAGCTAAAGTCACAGAAGAACATCCACCGAAGACTGGGAGGTACCTATTTGCCTGCCTATATTGTTTGCTTGATCGCTGAAGTTCCGGCTATGCTCAGCACTGGGTTTGTCAACATTTGAGCTGTGTTATGGTGCCAAACCACGCTGTGGCCCATTAATATATATATAACGCCATGTTAACTGAACTACACCTGTAAATAGACCCATACCATCATACGAGCATGTAACATCATTGTCGTGAAAGAATAATGAGATCCTTTATTATAGCTAAAGAAGCACTTAAGAAATCTGGTGCAATCTACAGACAATACGCAAACAGAGGAAACAGGACGATAACGCTGACACCTGGACAGGACGTTCTTCTTCTTCTACCAGCGACCGACATTTACTAACAGACTCATGGCAAGGGCCATTCAAGGTACTAAGACAGATTTCGACAGTTGACTATGAAATTGCAGTCAAAGACAAACATAAAATATTCCATGTCAACATGCTAAAACCATACTATAACAGAGACAAAGACCAAGACGAGACAGCAGCCAGCACCACCATAATTGACCAGGAAGACGACGAAGAGACAGACGAAATACCAACACCAGCACTAGACACGACAAAGTGTTTACAAGACATTAAGATCAACCCTCAGTTAACACAAGCAGAGACTGACAGTTGCAGACAATTAATACAGGACTACAATACCATCTTTTCTAACCAACCAGGACAGACTCTATGTACTTTACGAAACTGGACATGACAAAAGGTTACTGGCAAATACCGGTAGATGAACAGAGCAGACATTTGAGAGCATTTGCCACACCGTGGGGACTGTACGAATGGTGCAAATTACCATTCGGACTAGTAAATGCACCCGCAACATTCGTACGCATGACCAGACTATTACTGACAGACATAACGAATATCATCTCGTACATGGACGACATTTGTGTACACACAAAGACAATGACAGATCATATAACGACATTACAGAAGACGTTTGACCGCATTAGAAAACGGATGAAGTAAATCCAAAGTTTAA